>JALXJV020000007.1:16424543-16727958 GCA_024633595.2 Lepomis macrochirus | reverse complement strand
GTGTGGCGTTTTGGTGGTTCGGTTGTTCGTTCCGCGGCGGTAGTGTTTCAGGTGCGGGGGGAGCACTGGTCTGTTGTGCGCACGCCGCAGTCGGTCAGGGTGCAGCGCTTCTGTGAGTTCCCCCTTTTGCATGGTCGATTTTTTACAGCTTTCATGATTGGGTCAGGGTCTTCCATAATAGGCTTCAACACATATACACACACACACTCACATGCACACAGACGCACACACTCTTACATATAGCCACATACAGACAGACACACACAAACAAATTAAGTTACATATTTAAATTAATTGTCATTGTTCCAGCTCTCATGGCTTGCTTTACTGTTTCTTCATTTCATTTCTCCCTCAGTTGTTTTCTTATGTCAGCTGTTTATTGCTGCTGTTCGGCTGGTTGTCTCTTTGAGCCCTCCTCCCCTACTCTTGCAGGTTTCGTTGCTTTCCGCAATAGGTGTTTCCTTCTGCAATTTCCTGTTGTCTCCACCCCCATCCCTGTTCTCATGAGGGTGTTGTCCTTTCTCTGTGGTGTCTGTTTGTGCGGTGTTTGTGCCCCCCTTGCCCCCCTGTCCGGCCCCATATCAATACATATTTAAATAAATAATAAAACAGACTAGGAGTTTATTTTTAACAGAGAGTAAGAAATTCAGTTCAAGCACTTTAGCCTACACTGTAAAATATCTGTGCTGTGCCAAGACTATATTTGGTCTGCTATAATAATTGTTATAATACTTTTTATTTTAAAACCGACTCCACCCAACACATGCACTCTGCGCAAACACATTCAATGCAGTTAGCGTGGTTTACACAAGTAGACTATCACTGACAGTATGGAAGAACTTTTTACCTCAAACACTATAAAACCTCTCCCACTTAAAATTACCGGGTTTTATTTACATTTAAAGTAACACTTGTTTTTATCTGTTTCACTTTATTCTGTCAAAAAGTCAACGACTACATGCATGACGATTTCCATTTTTCTCATCCTCCTTTATCTTTATTACACTCAAAACAAATTGTATTATTGTATAAAACATAATTATCTAGTATAATTTTTTCTGTTTGGTTTTATAGTAACTAGTAACACCTGGAAGTATCTAAACTATAAACAAGCAAGAACTGACCAGTATTTTCATGTTTTATCCTTACCACACAATAAAATAATGTCCAACATTTAAGACCCACACAGAGCTACTGTAGATTATCATTAACACTCACCACACAGTAAAAACATGAACATTAGGGAGCCCAACATCCTGAGAGGCAGCATGCTGGATCAGCACGTGTGAGAAGGGAGGTGGTAGGTGGATGGCTGGTGTGTCTCAGCGGATGTCCAGGTTCAGTACCTAGATAATGATGAATCCCGGCTCAGAGCTGAAGATGATGACCTGCTGCTGACAGTTACACAAGCTTAGAGAGAAAATAAGAAGGTACTGTAGATGAGGGGAAATTCATGCCTTAGTGAACAGGGAACTCCCTCTAAAAGGGATATATGATGCCACAGCCGGTCAGTTCTTCATGGAGCAACAGTACATGAAATACTCATCCCCACCCATATTTTGTGTAATTGTTCACTGTATCTTAACAATTTCTAAAGTATTATAAATTGTCATAAAGAAGCTAATTTTGCATAATTTTATTAAAAAGTGCATTACAAATGGGAAAACATAATATTTTGTCAGGAAATGACAACACAAAGGACAGCTACTCAGTATATGTTAGTCATTATGCAATGTTTCACTAACAGTCTTTACAATTGTACAGACTGTCTCTCTCTGACTGGTCTCTAATCAACAAGTAAAACTTTTTTTATTAAACAGACACACTGGCTCAACACTGTAAAGGGTTAACAGCGAAACATATTCCTAAGGCCCTCTACAAATGTCTACATTAGATCATCATTATGTTTCTCTCTCACAAGTTCATAATGCAACTATTTCATGTGGGTTTTATCATCATAGAAACTCGTTTAAGAGAGTAGGACCCTCCGTGGAACTCTGCCCAGTAGACCCCATCCTGGTAGCGGCTGCGGTAGTGTCCACCTCGATACCACACACCGTTTAGATTGGAGTGGGCACACATGTGGTACCACCAGCCTCCTTTTTGGTAATGAGCGCAGTTACCTGGTGACACAACAGAAAGACAGGCTTATTAACAGAGGAGGCCAAAATACCAGCAGAGAGCTGACAAACCAAGTGGTAAGCAGACCTGTATAGCTGTCCTTGTCTCGATCCAGAGTGGTGAAGGCCTTGTTGTTGTGCCACGAGAGGGAGTCCCCTGCATTGCCATGATATTGTCCTAATCGCAGTCGATACCAGTCACTCTCAGGTTCCAGCTGGAAACTATCATACTCAGCAAAAACCTGCCGGCCCTGCCAGTCCTCCAGAGCCACTCGTAGCTTATATTGGGCCTGTTTCGTCAACCAGTAGAGGTGTTCCAGCCCAAGCCAGTACTCTCCATCCAGGTTCCCAAAGCCTTGCTGCAATACACAAAAAAAACATTTTAATCTGAGAAAAAGTATTTTGTGCAGTTCACTTGCATGAATTCCTCTATTTTTAGCAATGCTAGCGGCATGGCTATAGAACTGGCAATGCCAGAAATGGCACAGCACCATTCAGACTATGCCTCCCCCTGGAGACAATAGGTAAGATTTCCCTCCTGCCACAACAATGAGGTCTCCACATGTCCTCTTGCTTTAAATATCCCTCCCTTTCCCTCCACCCCTTCTCAGCAGTGTGTGCTGGATACTGCACAGGAAAATCTCATTTGCCATGTTCTCCAGCTGCTGTTGAATATCGTGCAGCAGGCACATAGTACATACTTTCTGGAGCTTAAATCATAATTCGATTAATCGTTTGGTTGAACTATTTTAATAATTAGTTTGTTCATTGTGTTTCACGCCCTCGTTTGTTGTTGACAAAATGAAGCTCAGACAAGTCTGTTGAAAGTGTGAAATGAGCCAATCTCATCTTGTTCTAAACTGAAAACAAGATGACGCTTTGTTTGCTGCTGACTTTAGTACTGAAGAGGGGAAATGTTTAAAGGGGATTCCTGAAGTTGGACCATGTTCTTCTGTTCTGCCCTTCAGGTAAAATCAAAGAGACAAAACACTAATGAAAGAGACGATGATTAGCCTGATCACAGAACACAGTTTAAAGGTCTCACTGGAGAAACCTGAGAAAAAGTATTCATTTTGTATTGTTCACTTGCATTAAGTCCTCTTGTTTTAGAATTGGCAGTGTTAGTTTGGTCCACAATACATTTTTTAGCAGCTATGATAGGTTGCCATGACATTCATGTTCACTGCAGAATGAATCCTACTAATATTTGGTAATCACGTGACTTTATTTCTAGTGCACTAACTAACTAAACTATTTCAACACCTACTGGATGGACAAAATTGGTCCAGACATTTAAGTGCCCCAGAGGATGAAGCCGAATGACTGCTGATCTTCTGACTCTTCATCTTGGTATTTGGTATTTAGAAATGTTTTGTCCAATATTTTAGTTTATGACCAAATACATTAGATTTGTCCTAATTATCAAATGTGAGCATGCTATATTAAGATGGTGAACATGGTAAATGTTATACCTGCTAACATATTAGCATCTTCATTGTGAGCATGTTGACACGCCGATGTTAGCATTTAGCTCAAAGCACTCCTAGCATGAGTGTAGACTAGTGAGTGTGTGTGTGTGTGTGTGTGTGTGTGTGTGTGTGTGTGTGTGTGTGTGTGTGTGTGTGTGTGTGTGTGTGTGTGTAATCACTTTATACTGCTCCCAAGTCCTGAAGAAGTTGACCGACCCATCCTGTCTCCTCTGAATGACCGTCCACCCTCCCTGAGCTAGATTCTGATCACACCAGGCCTGCAGGAGGCGGTTGGCACTCTGAGGACGAAGCAGGTAGATCCCACTGGTGGTCTCACCTGATTCAAGCACATGTTGGCAGTCCCGCCACGGCCCTGGGATGGGAGAAAAGTATATGCAACCATGTGAGAGTGTAGAAGCCATAATAATATACTGTATATATATAGCATGTTGGAATAATTTGATTTCATTTTTTTAATGTTAATAGTCGAAATGCCGTGCCAATTTAGGAGATGTTTTCTCATCAGGCCGATCAAGACAGAATGGATCTTATAAACCTGTAATTTTTTTTTTTCATAGTTAAATTTTGAAACAGAGTTACTGGCTTACGAGGGTTTATTTTACGCGTCAAACTCATTTCTTTTACAGCATTCTTGAATTTTGTTTGTTTTAGTTTTAGGAAGAACACAGATACAAAACAATTCCAGCTTATGCTGTTAGAAAAGAAGATGTTTTCCCAAACACATGTTCAGTGTCTCATGTCATAGTGATAAGATGAACGTAGGAATCTGCACGGGGGAGAGAAATGTATACATGGTGGAAAATCTCCCACACAAAGTGAGAATGCCTAATAGTCCTCCTTGACAAGCATTTATGGGCCATACTCACACACAAAAGATATGGCAATGCAATCTTTCATCCGAACTTTTAGTGATGAGTCAGAGTCACACAAAAGGCGGAGTCATTTTACTTCTGCTGACTGGAGCAACTGCTCAAATCTTCTACTTTGTAATTTCAAACATTCCAGTGGTGCAATAAATGGCAGCAGTGTCCTTTAAAGCTCCAACAAATGATGTTCATGTGTGTGCTCACAAGTGTGTCTTCATTATAAAGTATCTGTTCTGAGCTGCAAGCAGTGTTTGACATTGTTTAGGCATTCCCAGAGAGATAGGGCTCCTACCAGCGGGTCACTGACTCTTTTGGCTGCTGCTTATCTATCTAGCTGAATATCGCTGACATAAGGCTGATACGCTTATACACACACATTTAAGTCTAATCAAGTACTTCTGCTAAAAGACATGCTTTACATTGATGTACCTGGAGTCTTTGTGGCAGGGAAACTAATGAAAGGAGGGTCTGTAGGCGTGTTGGCTGTAGTGGTGAGGAGGGAATGAACTTTTTTTTCCTGCTGTGGCGAAGGAGCACTTTGGTCCCTTTGAACATCGTTTGTCATTTGGTTCGGTTCAGAGCTGTAATTAGGATGCGCATTAGACTGGCTTTGGTTTGGTGGTTCAGTAGTCACCTGTCCAGAACAACACAAAAACAACATTCTCATTTACTGTGTAAGACCCCAATATAAACATGCAACATGACCGCAGTTTGTTTCCTACCAGAGAGGACTGGGAGTCTCTGCACTGGCACTGCTTCTCCAGACGAGCAATAAACTGGTTCTGGGAGCTCATCATGGACATAAGGGCTCCATATTTCTTCTCCAGCTCCCTGTAGTTACTGGACACCTGCAATGCCTGAGATGTTCCAACACAGTTTGAAAATGATTCAGTAAAAATGTATCTTTGCTAAATCAAACATCAACTAGGGCAGCAGTTCTCTGCTCACCTGTGTTGTCGCATTAAGCAGGAGGTTCTCCACCCTTCGCTGCTCCAATGCCTGATCTTTCTTGAGTATCACTTCATGTAGCAGCTGGGCATAGAGCTGGGCAATGCGAGAATTCATACTGCTACTCTCTTTGCGCAGGGCTCTCACCTCCATGGCAAGGACTCCCTCCTGTTCCAGTTGGCCCCGGAGGTTCTCCAGCTGTTCCTGCTGCCGTCTGAGCTCCACCCTCAGCGCTGCCACCTCCGAGTGGTTGGCAGTAGCAGACTGCGTGTTCAAACACAGTGCACCTGTCAGTTTTTGCTGTGGAACAATGAAGGTGTACGAGCAACGGCCTCCCTTTGCATCCAAAGACTGTGATGAGCGTTTCTGGGTACTTTTGCCATGATCCCTGTCCTTCTGTCCTCCAGCTTTGTGTATGTCCACACAGAGTGTTAAAAAAAGAGTCAGACCTACTGTTAGTGTTTTCTCCATGAAATCTGTTAAACGTCTGAGGACATCCTGGTAGGAGAGGAAAGTACATGATTAGAATTACCACAGCAATAACAACACAAAATTAACATCAATGAATGATCCAGAGACATAAACTCATGTGGGTCTTGACTGTTAACCAGATGTTTCCTTGCAAAGTGAAAGTGGCTGGAATTTATTGGCAGGTCAACAATGACGGGACAACAGTCAACATTAACCAGCCAGAATCAACACCTCATTCTCTCAGTCAACAGAACAGTTAGCTCCACCTCCAACCACAGCAACCATGGTCAACATCATAAACAAATTAATCCAAAAAGGTCAATATTGACATCTGACCAAAAAAGCTCAACACATCAAACACTGGTACCAATAGCGTATGTCTACACTTCTGAATAAAATACAATAGTTGATCATACTGACAAGACATAAGAACGCTCACAGCTCAGGACTCACCGCAGCAGCTGAAAAGTGTTAAGGACGTCTTTGTCCTGCTCCGTGTGTAGATGCAGCTCCCAGGATGCACAGATAAAATCAAATAAAATGCATTTTAAAAATCAAATGTTCAAGGATCATTTGAAGAGTCACATGAAACAAGCCGCTTGTTTCAAAAGTCATCTGTGGCCCTCCGTAAATGATGAAGTGAAGATGAAGGCAGAGAAACAAGCTTTGCCAGTAGCTAGACTACCTCTCCCCGGAGGTTCTGTCTCAGGATCTCTGAAGCAGACGACAAATAATTACAAACTATCCAAATGACGCCACCTCCCACTACTTGTTGTTTGCCCGGATGTCTCCTCCCTCTGCCATCAACCTGCTATCCTGCCACAGACTCTGTCCCATAATGAGCTGAACTTGTGTGGTATTCAAATGGTTAACAAATAAGAGCTATTTTCACGATGAATCAACCAATTATTTTTCTCGATTCACTGATTAATCAATTAATCTAAAATATTAATGAAAATTAAATAATGAAAAATGCCCAGAGCTCAAGCTGGCATCTTCAAATGCCTTATTTTGTAACAGTCCAAAATCCAAAGCTATCAATTTACTGTCTTTTATTCTTCACATTACTGACAAAGAAAAGCATCACATTTTGACATTTGAGAAAGTAGAAAAAGCAAATGTTTGAGTCTTTGGCAAATAATTTACTAAAACAATTATTTGATTATTAAAATTGTTACAGATAAGTTTTCTAATTAATCGACTAATTGCTTCAGTTCTAGTTAAAACTTTCACCTCATCACTGAACCATCTGTAGTTTGAATCATGACCTTTGTCTTGTGGTGTGCAGTTGGCATCAGGGTTTGCGCCAATCTGTGAGAGACACAATCGTTTTACTGACTTTTGCAGCTATGGTTTCCTGAAAATAGACACAATGCAAACAACAACAACTTTGATCTGTTTTGGTTTCCACCACTGGACGTATCGTCTGTACGATCTTGCAAGGATGATTCACCCGTTACACCGATAGTCATGCTGATGGTCATACCCAATAAGCAACCAGCAGCAGGTTTAAGGTGGTGGCTGATGGAGCAGTCAGATAGCAAAGCCAAAAAAGAAAAGAAAACAATTCAGCATCAGTTTTTAACTTTAAATGTTACAACTGCTTGCAGTTGGCATGCACATCTTGTGTTAGGCCTACATCATATCCTGTGGGCTGTGGTGTTAAGATCTGCAGAGCACTAATACTTCAAATGTCAGTATCAGCCCATCTGTTTTCACGCTTCGCCCTCTAACATCACAGAATCACATATGTCAATGATTTTGGTCTAATAGGTCATGAGTGATAACACTTAGACACTATACTATGGGGTCAGATTTGGATTTTGAAAGACACAGTTCACAAAAGAGCATTTTCAGTGAGTATCTTCTTTAACCTTTAATATGTCAAAGATCCTTATGATGAAATGGAATCTTTTCAAATACCACACCTAAAAAGATGTTATATTGTGGTTTCACATCATCTGACAGCATTGGTTTCAATTCCTCCTGTTCTCTAAAATAAGTTGGTAATAATAAGTAAAATCTTCCCTCTCATTAATTAGATCTTGTAGTAACAATTATTTTATATGTAACACTTATGTAACTGTTTTATGTTGGTAATGTGAAAATACAGAAAACTAGAACTGCAAGCAGTTGTAAACGGGGTCCAAGCCCCCCGGCGCGAGCCGCCCCCCCTGGCATCGCGGAGGGCGCGCGAGTCGGCCTGGACGCCCCGCCGACTTCCCGCGTGAGGTCCCCGAGTCAGGTCTCGATCGGCCATTCCAAACCAAGGCAAAATGCGGCATGTTTGAAAATCCCATTAAAATGAATGGGCTTGCTGATGGCATTTGAGCTTTGATTACGGCGCCGCCTTTTGGCCGAATTGCACCAAATTGTTCAGGTGTCATCAGGGCCCCATGGGGAAGAATTGACCCAAATTTGGTGTCAATTGGAGCTGTGGTACTGGAAATATAAAATGCATGTAAGTGAATGGGAGTGTTTTTTCATATATGATTAATAGCGCCACCGTTTGGGCGATTGACACCAAATTTGACACAGGCCTTGGGGAAGTCATGACGCATAAGGTCCTCAAGTTTGGTGTTGATCAGCCATTCCATGGTTCCACGACTTGGATTATAGCGCAACCTTTAGGCCAAATTGTACCAAATTTGTCAAGTGTCATCAGGGGCCCATGGGGAAGAATTAGCCCAAATCTGGTGTCAATCGGACCTGCGGTTCTGGAGATATAAAATGCATGTAAGTCAATGGGATATTTTTTGTCGTCTTTAATCTGCAATAACTGCGCCACCTATGGGGACATTAGGGTCCCCTTTGGTGCCTGGCATCAGGGGACCATGCTGAAGAATTCGGCACTGGTTTCATGTCAATGTGACTTGTGGGTATAGAGGAACAAATTCTTTGGATTAAAAAGCGCCACCTAGGGGCGAGATGCACGAAATTTTTCACAGGCCTTCAGGATCCCGTGGCATCATAGAGGTCCAAATTTAGTGTTGATAGGCCATTCCAAACCAAAGATATGACCTGCTTTCTGTTAGTGGCATTTTTCGCAAATATTTGTTAGCGTATAATCGCAACATTTTTTGTCGGATCAAAATTTCCTATGCAAACTTTCATCAGTTTGATCCAGAGATTATCCGTGCCAAGTTTCGTGGCGATCGGACTTGCGGCTCCGAAGGAGTTAATTAAAGTATTTTTTTCAGTTATGGCGATTTTGCGCGAAAAAAGTTTAGGCGGATATGGGCGTGGCTATACCACGAGATGCGATGCCTTGCAATCGCGGGTTCCCAGCCCAGCTCCCAGTGACAAACAAATTGTCACAGGTTTGTGTGTTGGTTATTGCAGGTTGGTGGACCCAAATGCAAGACACACAGGCAGACTGGTACAGTTCAGTGATTATTTAATGCAACTAAAGGCGAGCACACTTACAACGTAGTGGGGAATTCAAAATCCAAACAAACAAGGTAGCCTAATCCAACAGAAAAGTCCAGAAACAATACAATCCGCAATCCAAACAACTGATGGGAAACAAGCAAGACGAGACTGAGCAGACAACACAACACACTGTAATGACCCGACAAAGACTAAACAGAAACACCAGAGGGCTGTTTCACAAAAGTAGAATTTAGAAATCCAGGATAAGAGATAAAGCTAGGCTTGACCTAGTGTGATCAGTGCATCCTGGCTTTATCAGTTTCACAAAGGCCAAACCAGGCTCAGAAGGTGCAACTAGGTCCAAGCCAGGTGTAAGTAATTCAGATAAATGGAAGTCAACAACTTTTTTCAAGAGACCACGCTGTCGATCACAGATTCATTGATGCTGAAATGGAAAAGGCGTGTGCAGCATACTTTATTTGCTGTTCCTCAATGAGTGTAAAAAAGGTTTTGATGAAAAAATGCACATAATATAAAAAAGAAAGAAAGAAAAGTATTAAAACAGCGAGAAAAGCGTGGCAGACAATACTTATATACAATACTTAATAAGTTGCTAAAAGAATCACTGCTCCCAACTGAAACTATTAATTATGACGTTACCATGAATAGTAACGTTATGTCACACCTTACAAGTAAGCACCGGACCTTAATATGTCACTCAGCAAATGTATTAATTACAACCACTAATCAACATACTGTCTATTCAATTCAATTTTATTTATATAGTGACAGTTCACAACAAAAGTATTTCTTTTTCTGGCAGCATTACTACTATTACTAGTACTAGTATTGCCCATTTAACCCTATTTTGAAATAATATGTAATGCTGAGATATCTGAGTGTGGAGTCTGGGCGTCCTCCCCCAGATGTTTTTGAGCATTAAACACTTAATTTTCTGATGTCTGAAGAAATATTCTACACCAATTTATGGTGGAAATTATTTTATATAAATTTTATTTATATAAAAAGGAAACAAAATTCAGCTGGCAGGTGACAATTCAAAATATAAAAATATAATGCAGTATCAGCAGCTTGCTCAATTAGCTTAAGTTTCATTTTTGGACAATGCACATACCTTTCTTCTATGTTTGTACAGCATCTTTTCTTATTAACCTTTCTTAAAACCTTTTCAGTTATTTACCATTTTTTAGTGCAAGCAACATTTTTGACAAATACTTTTAAAAAGTGTGTGTATATATATATATAGTAGGCTTGGCAGAGGCTGGAGGTCTGTCAATTTTGTGTGAAAATGGTGAACTTGTTTAGTCAATATGGATAATAGATAAAAGTCAGTGTTGTGGTGCTCATAGAAAATACTGTATGATATCTGTAAGTTGACCCTGAGGCTGTGGTCCTACAGCACATCCATAGGTGAAGACTTCCTGCTGTGCTGACTGTGTTTTACTGTCATATGTCTGAACTGCACACACTTGAAAAAATTAACAAAATAAAAAACAGACTTAGATATGGAGATAAAAGAAGCACTGAAGATATTAGAAAACCAGCAACTGCAAAGAGAAGTGATTTAGTGAACTAGAAGTAGACTGTAAGCCAAACTGTAACACAATGTATTGCGGTAATCATTGTTTTCTCTCCCAAACACGCAGTTGTTTCATGAATAAACAGTGCACAATATATCCTCCTTATTGAAGTAGGACTATAATTTGAGAGTATTATAAAATGACATAGGAATCCTACATAGTGTGTGTGAGTTTCTTGAGTGACATATAATGTCCGGTGCTCACTTTTAAGGCACAATATAACATTATAATTATGACAGTTTCAGTTAAGAGCTGTGATATTTTTTAGCTTCTCACACATTCAGTCGGTCAACAATTGGCTGCCACTTTCTTTCGCTGGTTTATTGCTGTACCCGTGTTACTTTTTTCTTTATGTATCCTTTTTTATTATTTTTATTTTTTACAAGTGCTTTCATTCCACGTAAACCTAACTTACTCGCTGATGTCATTGTGTGCAAAGTATGGTGGACGCATCTTCTCTAGTTAGAAACCTAATAACCACAGGCTACTGAAAAATATGCAGAACACACAGGCCTACATAAGAACATGGAATGACTGAAAAAACACTTTGGTTTCTGATCGGCGTGACCGCTGAGTGAACAGATAAGGCACCAGGATTAACTAAGCCTGCTGTTAGCCTGGTCTGGAGCAGGCTAGCTGCACAGAATAGATCGCCATGGTAACTTATGTGCTACTGCTTTCGTGAAACCGAGTCAAGGCTTAATTCAATCAGGATATCTGGAAAATCCCGGCTTAATCCCTTATCTTGGTTTTGTGAAACAGCCCTCTGGGCCCGTATTCATATAGATTCTAAGAATCCTCTCAGAAAACTCTTAATTTAGCTAAAAAAAACTTTTATGTAGGAGTCTTAGCTTAAGAGCGATCAGGGACTGATCTGAGAGCAACTCTGAGCAAGGAAAAGACAAAAACGTTTATCTTAGTGAGGAGGCGGGGTCGACCCCGTTGCTATGTGTGACACAATCTTTTGAAGACTGTGATTGGTTGGTTGTCCAAGAAGGACAAGAGTGATTTTTAGTATATGTTCAATTCTAAGCCTTCACTTTGGAAACTACATGCGTAATATTCCAAATTGACCGTCTCTCACACACACACACACACACACACACACACACACACACACACACACACACATAAATGTGTATATAAATCCTGTTTTTTTATTTACCATACTGTTAATTTCCTATTTGATTGGCTTGGAATGATAAACATTTTTCCACGCTTTCCAATTGAACTGATTGCTGGCGTGTCTATGTAAGTGGTGTTTTGAATGAATAATAATAATAATAATAATAATAATAATAATAATAATAATAATAATAATAATAATACATTTTATTTCTAATGCACTTTACATTTAATTTTAATTTACATTATTGTGCAAGGTTAAAACTCATAAGTTCTGCTAAAAAGAAATGTTTTTAGTCTTTCAGATTGTCAGGAAGGGCGTTCCACGTCCGGGGAGCGGCAGAGCAGAAGGCACGGTCACCCATGGTGCTGAGCTTATAGTTCTGGGGACTAGATGGCGGTTTGAGTTTTTTGAGCGGAGAGATCGTGTTGTAGTGAGAGGGATGAGTAGTTCTTTGAGGTAAGGGGGGGGGCATTTCCATAGATGCACTGGTGGGTGAGAAGTGAGACCTTGTAATCAATTCTTGCAGAAACAGGAAGCCAGTGAAGTGAGTGGAGAATGGGTGATGTGGTCATATTTCGCACTCTCATCAGGATCCTTGCAGCACTCTTCTGAACATAGGCTACTGCAGTTTCTGCAGACTCTTGTTAGGGATCCCGATGAGAAGTGCATTACAGTAATCCAGTCTGGTGGTTTTAATGCATCAAACATGGAATCAAAACCAAGAAGGACGACAAAGCCCAAATGGACAGACGGACAGTTTATTGTTAGCCCAGTTAGTGGATGAACACAAGGACATTATAAAAGGAAAATTCGTGTCACAGCACGGGGAGAGAAGCAGACGTGGGAGCATATAGCACAAACTATTAACAGTTCATTCCCCCTGCTTGTGCGCACCAGGGAAGCCTGCTATATTCATGAATGCAGTTTTTGAGCCTGCAAGGTGGGAATGTCCAGTGGAAATGAAATTAACTGCGACACAATAAGAGGTTCTGAAAGTGCTGTAATTGTTTTTTTGATCACTCAGCTTACAGAAGGTTGTGACAGACCCAAATCATCACTGCTGCATTGTTGCATTTTCCAGTTGCCAAATATCGAAATGTAGTGATTACTTTCATTTCTGGCGCTGTGGCATTCCTGCGCTGTGTCGGAGATGTTAGCGCGTCTCTAATAAGGTCAGTCACAAACATGATCCCTGCGCGATCTATAGCGTCTGATTAACTCACTGTCATCCGTTGTCTGCAACACATTTCTTCTCCCTCTTCGTCTTTCTGCCATTTTCTCCTCTACTAAAGAAACTCTTAAGCCTTAAGAGTTGAAAGTTAAGAGTTAAGAGTTAAAAGTCCTCGTCCGTGCTCCCATTTCTGACCTTAAGACCTCTTTTAAGGGTTAAGATGTTTTATGAATTACTTTTTTATTTACTATGATTTTTTCTTGAATTTGAGTAAACGCCCACATTTCTAAGAATGTTCTTAGCCTTAAGATTCTTTATGAATACGGCCCAGGACTAGAACAAAGACCTAAAACCCAGACTCCCCAACAAGACACACAGACAGGATCATGACACAAATTAATGAATTACTGCATGTATATTTTGCCAAAAAGGTGTGCCTTCTTTCTTGTAGGTAAGTGTGGATTTAAGTAAAAATAGAAACGTAGACTTGATAATAAGTCTATTATAATATGGAGACTTTCAGCAGTTAGCTATCACACTATAGGCAACATATTCATTGACCTGTGGAACTGTGGACGTATGCAGCATTACAGAAGTATTTTTGCTATTGGGATGCTAGATTATAGCTATTCACTAACTTTTCTTATTTTTTGGAGATATCAGTAAGTTTTACCCGAAGTGTCAGTGGGATATTGTGCCTTTCTCAGCACTAACTGGAGATAAAGGTGGAGTATAATTCTAATTGCCTGTGTTTGCTGCCCTCTGGAAATCACAGTGAAGAACTGCAACCAGTGATCATCAAGTTGTAATGTCCATTGCTTTCTAGTGTTAACAGTTAAAATCTACTGCTCCACATTTTTCAGGTGGAAAAAACAGCTATCAAATATGATTTTTTAAAAAGGACAGTCGCATGGATAATACACATTATCAGTGGTCTTTATGTTTTCACTAATTTGAAAAAAATTAATATGTGTGAGTTTTATGTATTTTTCCCCCATGTATTCTGTGTTATACATATGTTGTTGCAACATTTACCTCATTATTGTCAGGCCAATTACGCAATTTGAATTTGAATATTTAATTTCCTTTTTGCAAATATTTAGAGTTAGCCTATATGTTGTAGGGGTTTACATTTTTATAACAATATGTATTACATATACTGTTAACATTAATAGCCTACTATGAATACCCCTATGGGGTACAAATCTCTATTTATAATTGGTATCTCCCAATTGAAGAGAACAATCAGTTGTTGCAGTTCCTAAATGTGGCCACAAGAGGGCAGTAAATGCCCATGATTCTAAATACTCTCAGGTTAACGCTAATTTTACTTGAGTAGTTTCAGTAGTAGGCTATAATATTTTTAAATCGTAGTGTACTTGCAAAAAAATCGACATTAATACATTCATACTTAAAATTTAATTAAATTTTGGGACTTTTAAGTCTACTGATAAATAATTCGTCATGGCCTCGTCGTGTAATTTGTAAGGGCAGCGTCAGTCCGACCACAGTCTGAGTCCGACAGATAAAAGATAAATATCAATAAAATGTAAATTTTAAATGTACTGAGCATTCAGTTTAACGACTTTTATCTCAGGATCGCCAGACTTATGAACAATCTACAGTCTTAGTTTGGCCTATTTGGATATATGAAGGATACCCAATAAGAAAAGTAAAATGCATTTAAATTTTAACTCTTCAAAAAAAAACGTGTTTTCTAGTTTAGAGAATTCAATGTAAGCTTATATGAAATTAATGAGTAAGCATTAATGGCTCCTAGGAACTCTTATCAGATACGTGAGCAACACGGATACATCAGTGTGTGACACACGGTTGTAACCATGTGGAAGGCGTCGCGTTGACTTCGTAGATGAATGATTAAAGCTGTGGTAGACTACATTTGACATGCACGATGAACGGCTTTTCTCTTGACAGCATAAATATAGTGTCGCAACAGTTAATTTTATTTTGTTGACTGAACTGACTGAACTCGTCTTCTCAACATCGCGCTGAATTATGGGGAAATCAAAGGTAAGTAGCGGCCTGTGCTAGCAGGTTAGCCTTAACTGAAGCGAGTAACTTCAGCCCGGTGTAAACTTAGCACTTATTCAAGAGGCGTTCTTAATTCATTTTCTGTTGTGATAATGAGACTTGTATCAAATGTTAAACCTCTCGTTTAACTGCAGTTGGCGTTGAATTTGTGGTAAAAGATAACGTTAATAGAGCTGCATGGTAACATAACGATAGCTGGCGTTTAAGATGAGTTCACTTTCTAAGCTCTCATCTTAAAGCAGAGCAAAATCACACAGGAATCTGTCAAATGTCATTTTAGCTTTTTTTCTCCTCCGTGGTGCCTTTCAGACCAAGAACCAGAAGAAATCCCGAGCAACAGCCAACCATGTGGCCGAAGAGACCTACGGAGCTATCCCCCACTCCTTCGTGTTTCATCGGGGTCAGATTGGGAAAAACGTGGGTCAGCTCGTCCTGGACGTGCGGAGAGTCATGGAGCCATACACTGCAGAGTCTCTCAAGGTCCGTGTGTGAAACCAAAAGCTGGACCAGCTGTCTTCAGCACAGATGTGTGACTGCACACACCTGATTAATGAGGCCATGTTTTTAATGAAGCAGAACGTGAAATGGCATCTCAGTGTGGGCTTTAGTTTAACTTCAAGTTAAATATCTTACCTGTGTCATGCTATTTCATATTTACTGTCTGACTTATTTGTGCTTTTTTGGTACCAGATTAGGAAGAAGAATGTACTTAAAGACTTTGTGGCTATCGCGGGACCACTGGGAGTGACACACTTCATGATATTCAGCAAGACTCCCAGCAGTATTAACATGGTAAGATCAGATTGCGCCATAAGCCAACAGTTCTTTGGAATTCAAGGACTTGGCAATTGGGCCACATTACACCCGTACCACCATCCACCCAACAACACATTTCTTGTGCTTTCAGAGACTTGCTCGACTTCCCAAAGGGCCTATGCTTCACTTCAGAGTGCTCAAGGTAAATATAGGAGGTAAAACTCAAATACAATAGTTAGATGGGCTCAGATGATGACACTTTAATATTTGACTGTTAGTGATGTTTTCAAAGTAAACGCACTGATGTGCCCAAACTACCAAAGTCATTTCAGTCTTTTAATTTTTTCCCACTTTCATAAGGATTCTTATTTCCCCCCCCTCCCAGTACACTCTCATCAAAGACGTGGTTTCATCTCTGAAGAAGCACAGGATGCACGAGCAGCAGTTCACACATCATCCTCTACTCATCCTCAATAACTTTGGATCAGATGGCATGCATGTCAAACTCATGGCCACCATGTTCCAGCACATGTTTCCTTCCATTAATGTGCACAAGGTACGTTTTTCCAGCGGAGCTGTAGCAGCATTGTCACTTTGTTTGACTCAAGATTTAAAGCCTTGTTGGCATGATGAAAGTATAGTCTTCTGAGATTACCCTTGAAGATTAGTGAAAAGTAAACGCTTTCTGATTTCTAAATCCTTGAGTCATTCAGCAGTGTAATGGTTTAGCCGTCAGTACTAGGGGGGGGCAGGAAAATAAGGTTAATGTTTTTTTTCCAGGTAAGCCTCAACAACATCAAGAGATGTGTGCTGCTGAATTTCAACCCGGTGTCCCAGGAAATTGAATTCCGACATTAGTAAGTAAATATTTTGTCATTCACAGAAAGTTAGTGGTTGATTTCTTTGATTGTCTTGTGATGTGATGGTTGGGCTCAGATGATGACAGATTGTGACTTGATTGTTCAGTGATTTATGTTCAAAGTAAACGCACTGATGAGCCACCGTACAATAACCGAATGTATTTTATTCACTGATAAAATGTCACACTGACCCACACTATCGTGTTCCCAACCTGCAGCAGCCTGAAGGTCGTCCCTGTGGGCATGAGCCGCTGAGTGAAGAAGCTGATGCAGGAGAAGTTCCCCAACATGAGCAAGTTTGAGGACATCAGTGAGCTCCTGATAAAGTAAGGCTCTTGGGAAGGTACAGTTTTTTGAGTCAAGGGCTGCTTAGTTTGTAGGCAGTCTGCATCTGTTCTGAAATCTCCAGAGCTGATGGTGTGGTGTTGTCTGAACTACTCTGTGCCCTCTTACAACTCTCAGGGGGGCAAACCTATCAGAGAGTGAGGCAGAACAAGATGGCGAGCACAACATAACTGAACTACCGCAGGTCTACTCTGGCCGCGGCAACATGGCGTCCCAGCAGAGTGCTGTCCGTCTGACAGAGGTGAGGATGCAGATGGAGTGTAAACCTTTTGAATAGAGTGTGAAGCTGATGCTTGAATGGCTGCTGAATTGTTGCACTGTGTTGTCCTCAGATTGGTCCTCGCATGACTCTGCAACTGGTGAAGATACAAGAAGGCATGGGAGAGGGGAATGTCCTTTACCACGCCATTAGTGAGTGCACTTTTGCCATTGCTCATTTATCTTGTTTTATTCGGGATGTACATGATGAAAGAACCTGTATGAATTCCATGATTTCTCACTAAAAGTAAACGCTTACTGATGCATCTAAAGGTGGCATCATTTTTAATGTAGATCTGGTACAGCTCTGTCTTTTAATTGAAAATTGTCATGCTATGATTGCCAGTCTCTAAGACAGAGGAAGAAATCCAGGAGATCCTGAACCGGAAGGAGGCCCAGCTAAAAGAGAAAGAGGGTCGGCGGAAAAAGCAGGAGCAGAATGTTGCTCAGAAGAAAGAGAAACGAGAAGAGAACAAGTAATCTGACTGTATAATTTGCCCCTTTTGCTTTATCCATTTTTTGGGGCAGTTTAAGTGTAAAACTTTTCTTTTCTCTATCCTAACAGAAAAAAGAGCTTGGAAGGCATTAAGAGGAAACGGGCTGAGGATGAAGAGGACAGTGAGGTGGAGGATCCCGGGATGCAGGACGATCGGCCAGCTGCTGTCGAATCTGACGATGAGGTGGAGTACTACAGACAGGCTGTAGGAGAGGAGCCAGATGAAGGTAAATATAACAGTGTGGTATAAACTTGGGTCTTTTGATGTATTGAATGTATTGATTCACCAACAACTTTTTTTTTTCCTTTGTCTTTTTTGTGAAGACATGTTCCCTAGTACCAAGAAGAGGCATGGTTCAGAAAAGACTCATGGACCTGCCAAGAAGAGGAAGATGTCTCCTGGTAAACCACCAAGAAAAGACAGAGATGCTAAATCACCAAGGAGAACCAGTCCAGGAGGACAGCACAGAGATAGACCAGGAAAAGGATGGAAGAGGGACGGGGAGAAACCGTTTGGAAAGAAAACTGGGCCCAGAGGAAAGGCATTCGGAGCAAAGAAAGCTGGTGACCGGGAGAACAAATTTGGTGGGAAGAAGAAATTTGAAGGGAACAAAACATTTGGTGGGAAGAAAAATCAGGACAAATCATTCAAATCTAAAGGCCAGAAAGGCAAGCTGGGTTTTAAGAAGAAAGGTGCAGGAGCAAAGCAAGGCTTCAAACAGAGAAAAGGAAAAGGCTGAACTCTGCCCCTTCTTTCTGCACATGGACACTGAATGTGTTACGCTGGAGCACCAGATGGCAGCAAGCATCCATTTGAAGGCCTCAGCAGAGTCGTGGTTCTTTGTGAGACTGTTTATTGCTGAAAATCAGCAGAAGGACAGAAGAGAATAAACGTGCTATATTTTCACACTATGAATTAATATTGAAAATGTACTTGTTCAATAAATTGTTTAAAAATTGATCTTGCCAACTTAGTAGATGATTTTATTCTTGTCAGTTGGTGCAGCCAGTTTCTTAGCATTCATGAGATATTTTCACAGCTTTTGTCATCTTTACTGATAAGCATCCCTTTCTGTAAGAAATATATTTATAGTTCAACAGAACCACAACTAGGCCGGATGTATTTATAATTCAGCTCTACAGCTCTGAAGTTGATTGCAGAAATTCACTAATATATTTTGTTGGTTCTTTCTATGCAAACATGTTCTTGTCAAACCCAAATCTTGGTATTTAAAATCCATTTAATGGTACACGTTAATATGTTGACACAGGCCCTTTTGTAAAAGATGGTTCTGTGTTGCCTAAGTTAATGCAGTCAGGAAAGAATGTGCCCAGCAGATATGATGGGGAACCTTCTCTGGCCAAAAGACAAATTTAGCCGTGGCTTTTTGTTCATTTCCTGATGCTCCTCAGCGTTTCTCAACTGACCAACAAAGCCGTCATGGAAGGACGGAGTTGTAAGTAGCAATTAGAATCATCTCAAATTCGTGATGAAAATAAGATTAAAGAATATGATCAATTTAGACTTGGTTTCTATATTTTCTTAAAAACTAAAGCCAGTAATATCACACTAAAAATATTTTGTTATAAGTAAAAAGCCTGCATTGAAAATGAGTATAAGGAAAATGCAATATCACAAGTAAAATAACTCAATGCAGAGAATACTTTTTTTTAAAATAGTTACAATAGTTTATAGGAAAAGCAGCAAATCTTCACATTTTTGAAGCTCAAACAATGAAATGTTTTTACATGGAAGTTAATGAGGTTTTTTTAACACCAATTGGTATGAACTGTTGGGGAGATTAATTTTTAGCATAACATATTTTACAAACTTCATGGGGGTTTTTTGCATGTGCGTGAAAATCTTAACCTGTAAAGTAACTTGTAAAGCTGTCAACCTAATTGCAGTGAAGTAAAAATGCAATATTTCCCTCTGAGATGTGGTGGAGTAGAAGTAGTAAAGAAAGGTTAGAAGTGCCTCAAATTTTTACTTACATACTCTACAGTTCTTGAGTTTATGTACATATTTCTTTTGTTAAGAAAACAGTGGCTATTTGTCATCACGACATAGTTTTGCTTCTTTAAACTGTGAAATGTATGATGCGGGTAACAGGAAGTTCCAAATGTCAGGTTTGTGCAAGTCCACCAAGCATCACATGTCTCTGCAAAGGATGATAGCTGAGGGGTTTCTCGCGCTTTTTTTACAGAGATCACACAGGAAAACATCTGTTGGGTGATATGCTGCTTTGCAGCACAGATTGCCATAAATTGGCCTCTCGGTAAGTGGAAGTCATCATTTTCATTATAATTTCTACATATTTACTGTTACATTGAAGATTACATAGGCCTATTGCATTGTTGGTTTTTTAAAGAATGTTCTCAGGAATATGTTTCCTAACTTCCTACACTTTACAACGGATATAAAATATTTACTTGCGTCAAAATGAATGTGGCTGTTATTCAAATTTAATTAATTAATATACTTCACTTTACAGATTTTGGACCGTACAAACTATGTGAAAGCAGCTCGATCACAAAATGCAGAAGAATTTCTCTGAATGTGAGCGGTTTCAAACGTCCCTGCTTCCCTCAGTGTACGGGGTTGAGTTCATTGTGGCCCTGGCAGGAAATGTGTTCGCTCTAGTGCTACTTGTGGTCAGAGAGAGAAAGAACTGGCACACTGGCGTTGTGCTGTCGTGTAACCTGGCCATCAGTGACCTGCTGTATGTCATGACCCTGCCTTTGCTGATCGCCTACTACTCAATGGAGAAACACTGGATATTTGGCAATGCTGTGTGCAAAATAGAGAGGTTTCTTTTCACCTGCAACCTCTACGTGAGCATCTTCTTCATCATGGCAATAAGTGTGAACCGATGTGTGGCACTCGCTTGTCCCTTCTTTACCCGATCCCACGTTCGGCCTGCCCATGCCAAGGCCGTCAGTGTCATCATCTGGATCATTGTAGGAATAATTTCCTGCCCCGTGTTGAACTTTGCCTCTGTTTGCCCTGATGAGGACAAAAATAGGTGTGTGTCATTCTGTACCGACAATCTGAAAAGCCCTCATTACACTTACAAAATGTTCCTTGCTGTGTTTGGGTGTCTTGTTCCCTTTCTGGTTACTTTCACATCTTACTGTGTGGTGATTTGGGTGGTGTGGAAAAATGTCAGTATAACCACGCTAGAGAAACGTAAGGTAGCCCTGTTGGTCACTTTAGTGATTGTGCTGTATGCCATTTCGTTTGTGCCTTACCACATATTTCAGATGTGGCGCCTCCATCTGAATGTCGTAAATACCACAACTGGCTGTTGGGTCTACGAGATGTACCAAGTGTGCAAAGGACTGGCAACTCTGAACATGTGCATCCATCCAATCCTTTACATGGCTGTGTCTGACAGTATAAGAGTAGCTTGTTGTGGGAAGAGCCTAGAGGACAACACCAGAGGAGTAATGAGGAAGTAGAGCTTCTCCTTTTCAGCTTGTCTGTGAAGACTATCATTATTTCATGCTGCAAATTTTAATCCCACATAGGGTTTTTTACATAGTTACTTGACTTGTTTTTGTTATTTCTGAAAGCTATTTTTCTACTATTAGGCTACCATTTGTAATAAAGACTTCTTTGTTGCTGCAGTGTGCCTACTTTTAATTTTAAACACCTTTAAATCCGTCTGTTTAACTTAATCTCTCTGAGGAAGTGGTTGACTGACACAGAATATGTGTGGGCAGGAGCAGTGCTTTTTTTCCCCAGCAACCTAAAAAGCATTTTTAGAATCAGATCAGAATCAGAAGGAGCTTCCTTGCCAAGTGTTTTGCACATACAAGGAATTTGCTTTGGTGATAAGGTGCTACATGTACAGATGACATAAGTAGATTTAGAAATATATAAGTATCGAACAAACAAATGCAAGATATATAAGATTAATATAGAAAAATAATACAACTTTGCACAATATTTGCAGATTTGGCAGATATTTGCATGTGCATTAGGCTACTCTGGTTTGTGCAAACGTATTGCAACAGAAGAGGATGTTGTGTGCATAAATATATAAACTGACAATAGAAAATAATAAAAACAAGAAAACAACAACACTTGACAATTATCAACAAATATGTGCAATGTGCCAAATTTGTGCATGATATGAAATGAAGTGGTATTTACATGTGCAGAGAAAGCATGGGTAAAAAGTATTCAGCAATCCACAACACAAAAACATGCTTTTGAGAAAGAGCACAAAAAACTACTTTGTGCAGCAGAAGGTTTTAGTAGTTTTAAAAGAAAAACTCTACCTTAAAAGTAGGCTTAGAATTCCTGAATGAAACCAGAGATAAACACACAAACCTTTTCTCGGTTTTCTCTTTTCAGAAGCATGCATTTTTTGGCTGTGCTCTGTCACTTTTTTACTTACTAAACAATGAAGCTCTATAGGTTGATTAGAATACACATTACTCCCCCCCCTACCGTCATTAAAACTTAGTTTAAAACTATGTGGATGAAGATTCTCAGTCATCCATGCCCTCGTTTGAAACCAATAGTTAAACCATATGGTGAAACCAATAGGCGTCGATAGACCCTTTTTACTTGAGCACGTGCCCGTCTCCATATGCTGTGCTCCAGTGAAATTAAGTGCGTTTGACTTCATGCGGCGCTGCACAGCGCTGACTTAACGTGATGCGTGCTGGACTTGAAAAAAGGCATGCTGGTTAGAAATTGTGTCCGACTTTCGCCAGCGCTTCAAAACGTCACATGACATTAAAACCTCGCGGCGCCGAGTCTAGCGGCCACAGTTGCTTTGCTCCGGCTGCACAAAGTTGAAACCACACTAGGCTATTGCCTAGTCTCGCGGCATTTTTTGCAAATGCCGCAAGATCGGTCATTGATCTCAGCCCACAGTAAGCTCACGCAGGTAGTTTGTGTCCCACTGCTCACGTTATAGGCCTACTATCAAGTCGGCAAAAGTCAGCCGCCGTCGTCTCTAACGCACCTATTGTTAAGACCATAGACTGTATATGTTAAGACCCGTTAGTGTCGTTTTTGGACGTGTAGGGCTCCGCGGTCAAGTTAGCAACAATTGGCAACATATGCAACGTCCGGTTACACTTTCAAAATAAAACTAGTTGCTGTGAAAAGGCACGTTGTTACGATATAAAACGTCGCAAAAAAGAGTCAAGGTTAAAAGCAAGTATTTACAACGTTGATGAGAGGGCTGAGAGGGACTATCCTTCTGTGTCCAGATATCTACATTTAGTCCTTATTTTATTTGTTTATATATTTTAAACTCATTGCATTTTTTTGTCTATGTAAATATTTTGTAAATTTTGTATAAAGCTGTATTGTATTTACGTAATGTATTCTTTTTAAGCATCATGGTTGAAAAATTGTGTTTTATTTGTGCTATACAGGACTACCTTTGTAAAAGGTAGGTGTCTCATTGGGACATTTCCTGTTTAAATAAAGTTTTATAAATATATGCCCCACCCCGCCCCCCCTTCAAAACCATGAAATAATATAAGGATATATACTTAAAATAACTATGTAAATAGCAAAACAATACAAACACAAACAGGGCAATTAAAGCAAATGCTTTTTAAGTTTTGAAACATTTTGAGTCCCTCCTCTCTTGCCTCACAGTGGTTTGGTCCACTGCCTGTTCCCTCTACAGGAGTCCGGTGGCAGAAAACCAGTTCAATTTCGTCAGTAGTTGTGGAGCTCCAGTAGGCTATTTATAAGGCTATGCTGAAGTTTGTCAGTATGCTGGATCATAAGCCAGTACAAGCAAAGCTGATCCAAATCCGGTACTACCATAGACCCAGTCCAGACGTTTTTAGCAGGTCCCACAGACCCAGGTGAAATACAGGCAGCCTACAGGCAGCATCAGATACAAGCAGCTCAGACCCTAAGGGAGGATTGAGTTAGTGTGCAGAGGTCCATTCAAATTGGCAGAAATGGCAAATTGTTTACATGGCTCACACGTCAGGTATGAATTTTTCCTACTTGGTACCATATGCGTGTGCCTATGCTCAGGGCCGTTTGAAGGAATTTGGGGGCCCCAAGCAAAATGGACATGGAGCCCGCGTACCAGTGTTGCCAACTTAGCGACTTTGTCGCCATTTTAGCTGACTTTTCAGACACCTTTAGCGTATATTTTTTCAAAAGCGACTAGCGACAAATCTAGCGACTTTTTTGGACAAACCTTAGCAACTTTCAAAATTCCAAATATTGCCAGTACTGCTAGTGTGAGGTCTTACTTCCCGCTGCATCTGTTCAGTCAGTGAGCGGCTGAGAGGAGCAGCACATTCCGTTGACTGCACTCCAGCTGAACATAGACATGAATGAGCTGGCGTATGTGCACGCTGTGTTAGAAGGAACCAATCAGTGATCACATAGCAGCTGTCTTCTCCTTTGTTTTAATTCAAAACATTTAATTTGACCGTTTTTTCTTGGCATGCGCGCTTATATTCACTACTGATCAGAGTTTTAGTTCATTCCGGTTCGGTTTCTGAACTCTCCGACTTCAGATCGTATATTTACTGGACATTCGGCTATATACTTATATAAAAACAGTATGAGCACGGTTTAGGGGAGATAACCGTTATTATAAACTGAAGTAGGCTACAGTACCGACAAATTAGGCAGAATGCAAATACAACGCGATGACGTCATTAATATGCTAATGACGCATGACGTCATCTGGCGACATTTAGCTACTTTTCGAGCAGGCTTTAGCTACTTTCCATTGAAAATAGTTGGCAACACTGCCCCGTACACACGCACGCAAAGCCTACAGGAACCACAGCATAGCCATACAGTTAAAGTTCACCCACACTTTATATAAATAATTTTTTTACAGTGCAAATACTGCTGTTGCATATACTGTGCATAAATAAAAGTTCACAGTGCAAATACTGCTGTTGCATATACTGTGCATAAATAAATAAAAATAAAGTGCAAATACTGCTATTGCATAAAATCTGAACATTTTCAACAATTGAACATTTGCAAAAAACACCACTGTACCATAAAATCAAATATACATTAAAAAAGTGCACAATAACTAAATCCAACATACTTGAAAACACACACACACACACACACACACATACACACTGAGCAGCAGAGATAACGTGTTTGGCGCTGTTGTCAGCCTATGGCTGTCAGCGACTACTGAGAGGGGCCCCCTTGAGGGGGATTCCGATAACAGTGTCATTGCACTTTACTGCATTGACTATCTATCAAAGGGGCGCGGGCTCTCACAGTTTGTCGTTGCATTTTATTCTTAAACAGTCGTTGTCTTGGGGCCCCAGTCCAGCTCGGGGCCCCAAGCAATTGCTTGGTTTGCCTGTCCTGTCGCGACGGGCCTGCCTATGCTCTGGTTAAAGCCCTTTCTGAATAAAGCACCAATATGAATGGGCCAAGCAAGGGAAGCTGGTGAGGCACATACTAACACATTTCATACACACACAATCACAAATATATCAAAAATCAAAAATTAAAACATGGTTATAATGAGGGGGTCTGTGCCCCAGTAGAGCTTTATGTCTAGGCGCCGTAAACGCATAGACTAAAAAAGTTAAACCATGTGACTCTTATTTTGAAGCTAAAAGTTAAACAAGCGTTGTACTTTTATTGTGACGTCCCGGAAGTGTGCGTAGTGGCGGTTCGTCTCGACCGACTCTCCCTCTTTGCGGTCGTGAAGCTAAGCTAGCTGAGAGGATGCCGTCTATTGAATACGACGAGTGAGTGTTATTAAAGCACATTTAATGACGTATGCTTGTATTTGGATATACGTTATTGATCTAATGCTGCCAATCAATCTATCCCTTACAGTTCAAAGCCCAGCTGGGCAGACCAAGTCGAGGAGGAAGGAGATGAAGGTAAGTTAAAGAGCTAGCTAACGCAGTTAGCTAATGCTATCACAGCTCTTGTAGTCTGGTGCCCGGAGGAGGAGGCCGGCTAGGCGGCTTCCACTTCCACGTGGTTGTCGGGCAGAATGCTGGAGCTAAAATATACTTACCTGCGGGTTTTTTGATATTTAACAATTTAAAGGCGCAAGTCATACGCCTGAGTGACTGGCATAATTGGGCGGTTTATTGATGAAATAAGTTACCGACGTTTGCTGTGGCCTGTTGGTTACGTTAGTGACGTAGACAGTGTCATGTACTGGTAACGTTAAAGTTAGCAAGCTTAGCATTAGCCAGATAACTAGCTACCGTATGTTACAGACTTTAATTAGACTTAAATGTAATATATGGCTAACGAAAATGTACCCATTTTCATTTAGGTTTAATGTGGGTCAGTTAACACAGAAGATGAGAGTTTCTGGGGCTGCTCCACTGTCAATGTTGACAGCACAGAATATTAAAGTGTTGATGGCCAAATTAACTTGGCCATACTAACCTGTCGTTATTAGAATTTAAACATGAAAAAATGTCTTAAAGGCTTAAAGTGTTATATCACTCGCCAGTTACGTTATCTAAGGCTGAAGCATTTGTTGTGGCAGGCAAATACAATAAAAAGCCTCCAAGAAGAGGGTAACTTAGGTAAAACACTTCCTTTGCCTTTTTTGTGTCTGTAAGTCTAACTTGACTACATATTCTTTTGTCAGGAACACTACCACCCCCCAAGGAAACCATCAAAGGAAATATAAAAACTATCACAGAATATAAAATCGATGATGACGGAAAGAAGTTTAAGGTAATTTGAGTTTCAAAAAAAAAAGAATCTGATGAGGATTGTTCAGGATGTGTGCAGCTCAATTTTATGGGTGCAGCTCCTATGGATGCTCTTGCACAGGTTTAGAAATTCTCCTGCATTTGAATGTAAATCTATCTGTGGCAACATTGTCAGAATCAGAAAGAGCTTTATTACAAAGTAGTATTGTCCATATATGATTTGCTTTGGCGATAAGGTGCTGCACATAGACAAACATATGACATAAATAAATGTTTAAAAAAACTGAGTTTACAAAAAAAAAACAGCTCACCTTATGCAAAGGCATCTACAGTGAGGAAAATAAGTATTTGAACACCCTGCTATTTTGCAAGTTCTCCCACTTAGAAATCATGGAGGCGTCTGAAATTGTCATCGTAGGTGCATGTCCAATGTGAGAGACATTATCTAAAAAAAAAATTCAGAAATCACAATGTATGATTTTTTTAAACTATTTATTTGTATGATACAGCTGCAAATAAGTATTTGAACACCTGTCTATCAGCTAGAATTCTTACCCTCAAAGGCCTGTTAGTCTGCCTTCAAAATGTCCACCTCCACTCCATTTATTATCCTAAATTAGACGCAGATATTTCTCTGCGTTTTACCCTCTCATTTACACGTAAACGCAGTTTTTATCACAGAAAACGATTTTTTCTAAAAACTCCGGGCAAAGTGGAGATTTCTGAAAACGCCGGTTATGTGTTGCCGTGTAAACTGGGAGAAACGGGGTTTTAGGTTCTCAAACGTCATTATGCGCCAGAAAATGCTTAACGTCATGTGAGCGCCCTAAGTTTACAGTTTGTTTGGCTAACGTTACTGATAATGGATGCTATTAAGGTAGTTCGCGAAGGAGTGCACGGAGGTCAGCATTTTTCCGAAATACCCGTTTTTCTAAATACCCGGGCTATGTGTAAACGTGGCCTCAGTAAGAATCCAACTACTAACATGGCCAAGACCAAAGAGCTGTCCAAAGACACTAGAGACAAAATTGTACACCTCCACAAGGCTGGAAAGGGCTACGGGGAATTGCCAAGCAGCTTGGTGAAAAAAGTTCCACTGTTGGAGCAATCATTAGAAAATGGAAGAAGCTAAACATGACTGTCAATCTCCCTCGGACTGGGGCTCCATGCAAGATCTCATCTCATGGGGTCTCAATGATCCTAAGAAAGGTGAGAAATCAACCCAGAACTACACGGGAGGAGCTGGTCAATGACCTGAAAAGAGCTGGGACCACCGTTTCCAAGGTTACTGTTGGTAATACACTAAGACATCATGGTTTGAAATCATGCATGGCACAGAAGGTTCCCCCGCTTAAACCAGCAACATGTCAAGGCCCGTCTCAAGTTTGCCAATGACCATTTGGATGATCCAGAAGAGTCATGTGGTCAGATGAGACCAAAATAGAACTTTTTGGTCATAATTTCACTAACCGTGTTTGGAGGAAGAAGAATGATGAGTACCATCCCAAGAACACCATCCCTACTGTGAAGCATGGGGGTGGTAGCATCATGCTTTGGGGGTGTTTTTCTGCACATGGGACAGGGCAACTGCATTGTATTAAGGAGAGGATGACTGGGGCCATGTATTGCAAGATTTTGGGGAACAACCTCCTTCCCTCAGTTTGAGCATTGAAGATGGATCGAGGCTGGGTCTTCCAACATGACAATGACCCCAAGCACACAGTCTCCAGACCTAAACCTAATAGAGAATCTTCGGAGGGAGCTCAAACTCTGTGTTTCTCAGCGACAGCCCAGAAACCTGACTGATCTAGTGAAGATCTGTGTGGAGGAGTGGGCCAAAATCCCTCCTGCAGTGTGTGCAAACCTGGTGAAAAACTACAGGAAACGTTTGACCTCTGTAATTGCAAACAAAAGCTACTGTACCAAATATTAACATTGATTTTCTCAGGTGTTCAAATACTTATTTGCAGCTGTATCATACAAATAAAGTTAAAAAAATCATACATTGTGATTTCTGGATTATTTTTTTTTTAGACTGTCTCTCACAGTGGACATACACCTACGATGACAATTTCAGACCCCTCCATGATTTCTAAGTGGGAGAACTTGCAAAATAGCAGGGTGTTCAAATACTTATTTTCCTCACTGTATATGCAACGCCATCTTGGTTTTATGTGGTGCAGAATGCAGTGGTTAGTTTATCTTTCAAGCATCAGGACACTAATAGTAAATCTTGATAAACATCATGCAGGAGTTTGTTTTTTCTGCTTTTGATTTACGTTCCTCTAAATATCTTGAACTACAATCTGTTTGGCTTGTAAAAACACCAAACAAATAGATGGAGTCATTCTTTGGTCTGGATATCATAGGTTCTCTGCCACTTGAGATTTCAATAGACTACTTACTTCATGGCGTTTTTACATGTCTGAAGTACTAATGATAGACCAAAATCGGGCCAATCTGGCATTTTGAGATAATCAGCATTGGCCAATACCTGCACTCACAGGCAGCCTCCTCAGTGTGGCTGCTGTGGAAAGATGTTAGTGCTCCCCCTTGTGAATTTTGTAAGCTGGTGAAAAAGTTAGTTTCAGGCCCTTTGTTTTGATAACGGCCTGCTCTCTAAATATCGGCATTGGCCATTGGGAAAACCCATCAACCATTATTTATTAGCACAATAGTTTGTAGTTTGCCCATAAATGTCTGGGCATTTTGAGTACAGTAAATAAAACATTTTGCTTCTGTGGGAAAAAAAAAAAAATAATTTGCTGTCCTTTTGTCCTCTAGATTGTGCGAACCTTCAAGATCGAGACAAGAAAAGCCTCCAAAGCTGTTGCCAGGAGAAAGGTCTGCTTTTAAATTGAATTTAGTTGAAGCTAAAGTCACAAAAGACTTTGCATAAAGTTGAGTGTCGTGTATTATTTTTCTCATTTCAGAACTGGAAGAAATTTGGGAACTCTGAGTTTGATGCTCCAGGTCCTAATGTTGCCACCACAACAGTCAGTGACGACGTCTTCATGACTTTCATTTCCAGCAAAGAGGTGAGCATCCAGGGTGAGATTTAAGAGTTTGTGCTGCTGCTTACTGATGTGTAGCAGTCCAAATAATGCATGTAAACACACTTTAACTGTCGTATTGGTCTCTAATTTACTTGATTTAGCTTGTTACTGAAATCCCATCTTACCTCTTGCAGGACTTGAATGCCCAAGACCAGGATGAGGATCCCATGAATAAACTGAAAGGACAGAAGATTGTGTCTTGTCGTATTTGCAAAGGCGACCATTGGACTACCCGCTGTCCATACAAGGACACCCTGGGCCCCATGCAGAAGGAGCTGGCTGAACAGCTTGGGCTTTCCACTGGAGACAAGGATAAGCCTGCTGGCTCTGGTACCATCAGCACACCATCAAATTTTGATCTATCAGACTTGGTGGTTGGCTGTTCTTAATGTTGAAACTGTTGCCTGCTTTTCTTTTCTCTTTCACCAGCGGAACCAGAGCCTGTACAGCCTGCACAGAGCAAGACTGGAAAGTATGTGCCCCCGAGCTTGAGGGATGGAGGGACGCGAAGGGGGGAGTCCATGCAGCCCAATCGCCGAGGTGGGTGTAAGTAGCAATTCCTTTTTTATCTCTTTATACACCCACATTCTGTACATCATTGTACAGCTGCAAGATTGCTTAAAAATGTATATGCTCATAAATAAAGAGTACATGTTTTCACCTGTCAGCTGATGACAATGCCACTATTCGTGTGACCAATCTGTCTGAGGACACCCGCGAGACAGACTTGCAGGAGCTCTTCAGACCATTTGGCTCCATCTCGAGGATTTATCTGGCCAAGGACAAGAACACCGGACAGTCGAAGGTCAGCGCTCATTTTGAGAATACAAAAACCTGCACCTTTTTAATGTTTGAGGCATTTAAAAGAAAAGAAGGAAGCCAAGTAGAGAGGAATTAATTAATATGAAAATTAAGGCCATTAAAGTCTTATTCGCCATTTAACAAGGTATTAAATTTTAGATATTTTTGTCAAAGTGAACATCCTTTTTGTCCAAAGAGTTTGTATGCTAAAAGTGTGGGTGAAGGTATTTATTTATATTGCATAGCGAAAATTACTAGACAGGCAGGATGTAGCATTAGGTGCAGGGATCTACTGTGCAAGCCTTTGACTCATACGCCCCTAAAAATAGATCCGTGCAATCCGAAAAAACTTATTTACAAGCACAACCAACCATAAACTTCTATCACACTGGACCCCTGATGCTAATCGATCAAAACGTGAGCCGGACTGAGCTCTGTGGCTGCATGAACAGCTTCGTTACTCAAAAACAAGAGCAAGATGCGCTGTGAAGCAGGTGAAGCGGTAAGACAGAAGACAACAGGAAAGATATAAGTAGCGTTTTGGTTTGGCTAACTGTTTAGCTACATCTCTGCCTTTTTTATTAAAAACACATTCAACTTCTCATAAAGCCGATGCGCTCGTCAATGTCACTTCTCGTGAACAGATCAGTCACCGCCTGGCTGGAGCAGGACATAAAAAAAGTTTGATGTGCTACAACAAACTTGATTAAAAAACGCATTATGCAGTATTTACTCACACTAAACACTGTAGCAACACGAATGTTCTAGTCTTATATATAGAAACTATATATAGAAACTAGTCTTTCTACATAAATAGTTATGATTATTGAGGAGTTAGTAGCCTACTTAAAATTAAAGTTGGAGACGAACTAAAACGTAGAACATTTTTCTTTCAGTAAGTTAATGAATAAAAAACAACTCCAAAATGAAACAGCTGTAACTGGAACTAATATAATAGTGGTAAGCTATATACTATACTATTATAATGAATACAGTAACAACATACATTTAACATATTAATATCAAACTAAAAATTTACTGTAATATTGACAATATACTTTTAATATAATGTTATAGTATTATACTAATACACTCATTTATACTAGTCCGTCCTCCAAGTTGTGGGTGGAGCCCCTGTAGTGGAAAGATGTAGCCAGAGCCAGGATGCCATAGTGCCAATATGTGCTGCTCCTAGCCGCCTCCTCCTGAGAGCAACATGTTCCCCTTTTTCTGTTTTACTGAAGTTTGAACAAATCAGCTTTACGATGCAGACAGCAGCTGTTGATAACAAATGTCTATGCTACGCCGCCTACATTACGAACGTTATCCATCACTCAATTTATTCTCTAGCTTTGTTTACTTCTGGCCTTTTTGAGGTATGTTGTATTGAGATAGTGATCGATGAAAGTTATCACAAAAAAAGAAGTGTTTAGTTTTACGGTCTCAAAATCTATGTATAGTGAATGTAAGTTAAAGGCGTGTTGTGTAGTTTTTAGTGGCTTCTAGCAGTCAGGTTTCAGATTGCAACCAACAGTATACGCTTTACATATTTATGACATTGAAATTAAGTTACAACTATGTCAGGTAGTTGTCAACTGGTCAGCGTTTGCAGGGAAGCTAACATTATCTAGTTTGAACCAACTAAAACTCAAAATCACACCGTTTCACATGTTTTCCAGTTATGTAGTGCACATAAACATCATAGCCTACGTAAGACAATGGATTTTCGCAGGAAATCTGACCAGTCCTTCACATAGAAAACAGTAGGCCTACACAGACTGTTATAGGTAACAGAGAGAGTTGGTGAATGCCTCAATTTTTACGACCTGGTCACATATAGGCAAATGTTATAAATGTGTTTAAATTCCTTTTAAAAACTCCACAATTTCCCTTTTAAAGTCGTGAGGCTGATTTAACCGGTTACAACTCAAAATGATGCAACAGTCTTAAAATATGTTAAAAGGTATTGAATTTTAATTCAGGATTCCTGTATATACCCTGTGCCAGGAATTGACAATAAACAAAGCACAGCTCAGTCCACTTGTTTCATCCATCAACTGCTTACTTTGTTTCCTGCAGGGATTTGCCTTTATCAGTTTCCACCGTCGGGAGGATGCAGCCAGAGCCATTGCAGGAGTGTCAGGATTTGGATACGATCATCTTATTCTCAATGTTGAATGGGCCAAGTAAGTGATAGTCAGTTTTGTCAATAAAGTGTGAAAGCATGTTGTTTGTTCTTGCTGCTAATCTTATTTAACGCTCTTTGCAGACCGTCAAACAACTGAGGAATCAATCAGAATATATTCGAGGATGATGCCAGATTTTATTGTTGTGGTAAAATATGGCTGTTATCTAAATAAAGAGAATCAATGTTTCAATTTCCTTGTCATTGTTTTCCTTCTAGTTTGAGTAGCTTTTACATAAACATTTTTATTCTGACAGAACAGTTATTAAGTCATGGGTTTTCATGAGTGTAAATGTTTCCTTAACTGCATCAAAGGACCATGTAGTCATCTATGTAGTTTCCATACACTTAACCACAAACAGTATCTGAGATGAGACCTTTTTGCATTATGTTTCCAGGATGCAAATATTTGGACGAGTTAATCAGTATCCTAAAATGAAGATGTCAGAACATTGATCTAAAATCATGTTTGTCTAAACCAATAAACTAATACCTGATAAATCAGTTATGCAAAAATGGAAATCCATTACCAAATAGTTTTTCACATTGATTTGCAACATTGCCAACAATGGCATAATAGCAGAGAGGAGCAGAGAGATTAAAGAAGAAGCTAAATTGGTTAGACTGCAAACTCTTTTGTGGTTAGAAAGTGAGAAAATAATCCCAAATTTGTTAAACAGCAGTGTCTCCCACGCGACATTAAAACCTATCACAAGTAGTTACTCCAGAAGCAGGTATAAACTGCAATGTTTTATAACTGCATTTAAACCATCTGGATGAGATTCTAGGTAATCGAATAGTTTTGACCAAAACTAAGTTAGGTTAGTTAGATTTAGAAAAATATGCAACCACAACATCCCACCCCAGGAAGGCAGGTCAGTCATTTCATTCAGACCAGATTAAAGGAGTGGCCTTGGCTGTGCTTATTACAGTCTGCTACTGCCAACTGATTTATTTTTTCTCCATTTTTTTCAAGAGCATTTCATTTATTGATTACTGTCAGGATATATAGATATGCTTCCAAAACAAATCCCAGCCTTAATACTATTACTATACTCAGCAAAAAAAGAAATCCTCACGTGCTTTTATTTTCAGTATACTTAGCGTGTTATTTGTATGAACGTAAAAAGAATGAACTCAGATATAAACTGAACAATGCTTCAAAGACCTGTGATTAACAAATGGAAAAATGTGTCCCTAAACAAAGGAGTATCTGGTGCGGCCCTGTGCAGGTGTTGTCGAACATGGTCTGCCACTGCCAGGACAATCAGCTGTCCTTCCTGTACTGCTTTCTTTAGTTATCTCACACCACAGACATTGCAATTCATTGCCCTGGCAACATCGCATTCCTAATACAGCATGCCTAAGGCACGTTTGTGCAGATGAGCAGGGACCCATCTTTCTTTTGGTGTTTTTCAAAGTCAGTAGAAAGGTCTCTAGTTTTAGTTTAACTGTGACCTTCATTGCCTACAGTATGGACGCTGTCCCATTTCATAGGTGCATGTTCATTGTGTTACGGACCCTCTTCCTTCCTGCAGAAGGATTTTTTTTATAGTTCATTGAAAAATTAAAAATATTGTCTACACCCATTAAAGATTTAAGGTTTGGGGTTTTTACAGAATTCTATTTAAAAAAAATACAAAAAACAGTGTACTGAAAAAGGGATGTTTTTTGCTGAGTTTATATGTTACCTGCTTTATTACCATAACTTTATTAGTGTTCAGTCAATTCTCAAGCAATTAATTTCATAAGAGCTTTATTTAAACATTACACATATAAAAACTACATACAATTTATCCCACATTGGATGAACAGCTCCCAACATGATTAAAAGCACATTTAAAAACATAAAACATGGAATGGCACTGCACAGAATGTCCATGGTGGCCACTAGGGACACAGTTGAAAGCCAGCTTATTTAAAAGAAATGATTGCCCGATACATTAGCATCAGGATCTGTGGAACCGATTCTTGTTGGGAAGGAAACCAGGAACTAATCAGAGACCTCCATCTTCTCTTGTTTGACATTCTCTGGAGGGAGGAAAAAAATACTTATAAAATCTATACAAACATTTTTCCATATTCAAGTTGAATGTATAATTCAGACAGATTAGTCACCTGAAATTTTTTCTTCTTTCATTCTCTCCAAAACACACTTCTTAATCTCCAGGCCTATGGCCCTGGAGAGTGGAGGCGGCACAGCATTTCCAACCTGGCAGAAACAGAAGCAATTACATGATCTGTAATAACACAAAGCTGGTAGTTTACAAATGTTTAGTGTCACTTGAATTTAATGTCCTTTAGAGATGTTGTAATTGCTATGTATTATATTAATGAAATGTAAATACACCTGCAGTATCAGTTTTGTCCACTTGAGGACAGCAGAAACAAGCTACTAGACACCACCAACACTGACTTACTGGAATATGTCAAACATCTGGACACCGAACAACTTATCATTTGGAGTTTGTTTTTAGCCAGTTGATGAATTAAAGTCCAACCAAAAAGATTTTTAAAGCACTTTAGACCGTTGTTGGTCTCTCCTGAGGGAAATGTCTCTCGTTAAATGCACCACTATGTGCCCTAGCAGTCGCCAACTTTGCTGAGTAGTGGCTTTCATTGAAAAACAGCTGTCTGCTGCAGCTGAAAACAGTTGGTAGGAAAGGGGTGAAAGTGAGCCATAACAGTTGTGGCTGCAAAAATCAAAACAATGACCTAAAAAATGGTAGATATCTCCATAGAAATAAAAGCGAACTGCACAGTTGAAGGTGGGTTAATTTCTAAGTAACCTCACATTACATAATTAATCAGATCAATTGTAGTACGGTGATCCTTTAACCAGCCAACAAAAAAAAAAAAAAAAAAAAACACAAACAAAAATAAGTGATGCACACGACACCTAGCTGCCGGTGTCAGTCAGTGCAATTTGCTTTTAAGGTAAACTTCAAATGAAACCAGGACTTTACCTGTCTGTGTTTGTCCAGGATGTTTCCAAAGAAGCGGTAAGTGTCGGGAAATCCCTGAGAGCGTGCACACTCCCTCACACTGACCACCCTGTGCTGCTCAGGATGCAGAACTCGGCCCTGAAATTAAAATGCTCCGATTAAGACTTAAAAAGGCAGGAAATCCGAAACAAGCCTTGAACATATTGATTCAATTGCACTCATTAGTATCTTCTTTTTTTTTTTAAACCAAATGTCAATAGATGTGAAATTATACATTTTAATCATCTTCTAAGATGTGGGTTAGTTGAAGACTAAATAAAAGAATAAAATTAGATCTTTATAACTAGTGCAGTCCACATCTGAGAAATAACTTTTAATAACAGTTTTTCTATATGATTGAGACATAAGAGGGGTGTTTCACTGCATAGTGCTAACAATGAGCTCTAAGTATTTTTGTGCCAGTATTGAAACATTTTGGCTAAAAATGGTTTATCAAACAGAATTTATAAAAAGGTTGGTGTACCTGCTTGCCCATGGGTTCAGGGTTGGTGACAGTTGTGCTGAAGAAGCCGTCCCACTCCAGTCTGCCGTAGAGTCCGGCCCAGTGATTGTGCCGGTTCCCAGTGTGGGGCAGACACCAAGGGATCAGGGTGTTAAACTGCCTGTCTGCAGGGTCGCATGGCTTCCCTAAAATAAATAAATAAAAAAAAAAATTTAAAAAATCATTAGAGATGACCCCCACATTAGAATTTTAAACTCAAGAACTCACATTACTTATTATGGGTGGTGATGGCACAATGGATAAGACACATGCCTATGGTGTGAGAGACCCAGATTCAGTCCCCCACTGTGACCCATCAACCATTGTGTCCCTGAGCAAGACACTTAACCCCTAGTTTCTCCAGATGCGTGCGACCTCTGACATAAATGGCAATTGTAAGTCGCTTTGGATAAAAGAGTCAGCTAAAATGAAAATGTAAAAAACATACATACCTCCTGCACAAGTACAAACACCTCTGAGTGCACCAGTGCCGCTGCGGCCATTCTTCTTATCAGGGTGGGTGTAACGGAGTTTCTTGGTCATGGTGCCATCTCTCAGCCGAACCTCGATATTGGGCAGATCTCTCCAGTCGGATCCTGGAGCCAAGGGGATGTGACGCATCCGACCTTCAACCAGAGCACTCATGTCCTGAGGAGACAAAGATATTTTGTAATAATCTTAGCTTTTACTGTCAATAAGAGAAGAAGTGATCACATTAGCTGTTACTACCAAGATAAAAAAGTGCCAAGTGGGAGCAAGCTTACCTTGCAGATGTGATCTCTGAGGATTGGCTGATACTGTGTGCCTCTGATCTGCCTCTGGAACCAAGACTGAGGCTCCCCGTTGTAGGAAATCTCCAAAGCAGCTGCACCATTGCGAATCTCTGGCAGGTCAGACATGGTGTCTCTGACAGTGATGGTTCTGTAGATTCCTCCATTACCGCTGTTGATGACAGAAAGTCAAGTGTACTGACACTGAGGCATTGTCATGATCTATTTCAAGAGCTATACAGGTTTGTGATGTAGATTAACAGATCAATATAGTAGTACAGATGGGGACGTTTACGTTACCGTGTGACATTACTGACGTATTTCTTTTCGTCCACCACCACGCTCAGAGAGCAAGCTCTGGGAGCAAACACATGCAGGGGCTCAGGAAAACGAGGCAGCGCCTCTCCAGGAGCAGCAGCCAGGATGATTGCCCTGCGACGGGTCTGGGCAACACCGTACTGACCAGCCTGATGAGGAGGGCAGCATTGGGCATGTTAGTGGTTTAGTAAAGCGGACTACCATTGTCATAAAAATACTGGCATGTATGAATGCATTTTCCCCAACATAATCTGGGGTAAATTCACTGGTTAAACTGGTCGAAGAAAATACAACCTCTAATAGGGGGCTGCGGGAGGTAATTTCTTTGTTGTAAATGGTCAAATCCGATTTGTGATCCAAATAAAACTAGACGTGTGCATTGCATGAAGAACTGGAACTGTTTTTTTCAACTGGCATCCTCCCATTTTAATATTACAGTCAGGTTTTGCACTTTGTATGAAATTTGATATTGCTGTCCTCACCACTGCCAACAGTTTTTAGTGGATCTGGGTATACACAGATCATGCTTTTCGCCATGCGTCTCTTCCGATAAACATGGAGTTGTCAGGCGCTAAATTTGACAATAAGGAGCTTTACCAGCAGAGTTTAACACGTGCCCAGGTTAATGTTATTCTCCCAAATCAGAAGCACAATTTGGGAGAAATTGTAGACAGTCAACATTGTCAGACCCACCTGAAGGACACCAAAAGTACACTGGTACCCCATTCGCACAAGACAGCGTAGTGTCAGCTTCAGGACCATGGAGCTTTTGAATGAGACGAAGTTCCTCACGTTCTCAAGCAGGAAGAACTTGGGTCTGTAGTAATCACAGTAACTGCAAGGAGGGGAAAATATATTTTAAATGCACCATTCATGGCTGTGTGATCTATACTGTAGGAAACTTTTACCATGTTTACAATAAATCTCTAAGGAGCAAGATGATGATAATCTGCTCTTATAGACACTGACCTGAGATAGGAGACAACAAGTGAGTTTTTGAACGCAGAGTAAGTGCGAGAGTTGAAACGGTTCATCCCACTGAATCCTTGGCAAGGAGGTCCTCCACACAGCATTTCCACATCACCCTTCTGAGGCAGCTTCTGGCCAAGAGAGTTTGTCTTCTCCCCAGACATTACCAACTTCAGCAAGGTGTTGCAGTCCTCCGTGAACACTGTGGTGCCAGGGTTGTTGAGCCTGAAGGCCTGTGCCGCAGGCTCCCACATCTCTATGGCCCACAGAGTCTCAGAGATACCTAAAGGCAAACAGCAGTCACGTTTTCAGCAATGAACAATAAAACTGCTGTTGCCCATACTTGTATGTCTGTCATTTGTAGCACAAAACAAGCATTTACCAGCCTGGTGGAAGCCTTCAGAAAGGCCGCCGCAACCAGAGAACACATCCAGTGTTCGATATTTGGGCACTTTGAGTGTCGGGGGTTCATTTTGAGTGTCCTGTGGTTCTTGAGTAGTTGACGCCTTTCCTTTGCCTTTACCTTGTAGAGGGAAAAAAAAAAAAAAAAAATAAAGGATAATGTGGTTAGAATTTCTTTGAGCATAAAACCAATTTTAGATAAAAGCTTTGTTGTCTTATGTCTGCATTGTCACCTTTCCCTTTGCCCTTTCCTTTGCCTTTCTGAACAGCAGAGCGAGCATGATTTGGAGGGTCTTCAAAGCTTTTTGATTTTGCATTATAGGCCTGTGAGAGGAAAATGCATAAAAACAAACATGTAAATTACAATGAAGATTTGTTCAAGTATGGGCATTATGTTTCCAAAATTTGCTCAACATTTGATACCACCATAGATTTCCTCAAAGTATTCATTTTGGAAAATTAGCATGACACTTTATCCTAGCAAACACCTCTTAATTGTGTCATGTCAGCAGTGGGGTGGCTATTTTAAAGATATGCCATTTTGCGGATCAATTACCTAATCTGAAATTACTGCAGATATAGATTAAAAACTGTACCTCCAAGAAATAGAAGCGGTCAGGTCCGCCACTGGAATAGTCCTGGACCGATTCATTCAGGTCTTCCCCATATTCTACTTTACAGCGGCCGAGCACCTCTGTCATGCTGACAGTCACTTCTTCATCACTCCAGTATAACTGATTGATGTCTGTATGGTAACTGGCTTTCACACCTTTGTGAGTGTTCTCGGGCCTGGGAAATTAGACAAGCCAGTTAATTCAGAACATTAATTTTTGTTACAGACTAAACCTTGAATGACAGCCTTTTTAAATTGTCTTTTACCTGTAGAACTTGTACAGTCGCAGTTTGACATCTAAGTTGTCGGGTTTCCCGTTGCTTCGACGGTGACAGAAGATCTCCTTGATGCGTCCGATGCGGAAGGGCTCTGGAGCGTCCAGGTTTGACCCCTTGATGTAGTCTGAGGACTTTCTGTAATATTCTGGATACAACTCCTCATCCACATCCTCTTTCCTGTGGGAGCGCTTCACTGGACTAGCTGGCTTCATACTGAAACCCAGGAACAGAGGCAGTAAGTCTCATATTGTCTTCATTGTACACTTTGAGTGAATTACAAAATTTGAAATGCCTTTCCTTACCTGAAATTAAAAGCCTCGGGAGGCAGGTAGACACCATCTCCCACCCTGAACTGCTCCCCCTTAAAGCAGGCCAAAGCATAGAGAACTTTAGAGTCATCTTTGTCCATCAGGGGTTCAAATACACGAGGCACTTCCTGATCCTCTCTTTCTTTAGTCCTAGCACAGCTGCCACAGAACCTGAAAACGAGGAGCATGTCCACAATGAGATTTATGAAACAAACCAAAAAAACAAAACACAAACACGTCACAAGTGCAGCACAAAACCATGTGTGGATACTAATGCTTACTTGAACTTGCAGTCGTCCAATGGAGTGGTCTTGGGAGGCGTCACAAAGCGGGCAAACTCTGTGTCGTACCAGAACTGATAGAAGAAACTCTTCCCGTCATCTTCAATCACTTTGATGTCATCATCAACGCCACCCTAACACACAAACAGTAAGCATGGGATCATTAAAGATGCAGTGTTTAAGATGCAAATTAAGCTGCTGTCAAGTTAACTTACCTCCATAAACCAGTTGTTAGATGGGGCCTTATACGTGACGTTAACTTTGCCTTGCAAATAACTGAGCAGCATGTCTTCACACTCATCCACAATGACGAGCTCCAGTGGATCAGAAGACTCTCCTAACACTGTTTGAGTCCCACGAAGGAACCAGTGAGCATGGAACATCATTCCATTGATGTCCTCCCACAGCGATGTGATCCTGAGAAGGAATACATCATTAGATTTATACAACGCACAGTGACAAAATGTTATCAAAGAGCCAAAAAATGTCACACCTTGCCAAATAGAGAGGAGTGGTGGGATCCTCTGATGAAACTGAGACACAGTCGCCCACCTCCAGCACTTCATCATTCACACAGACCTTCCTGTAGTACTGCTTATTATCCACAGTCTGAAGAGAGTTAAACACAAAAATGCTTTATATACACACACACGCACACACACAGAGCTGGGACCCCATGCAAGAAAACCATGATGAGGAGAAAATTAAATTTGAAATACCTGAACAGGCTCTCCAATCCATGTCACTTTGCACTGGGTCTGCTTCTTCCTCTTAGCGGGGGCCACCTTTTTTGCCCTTCCCCAATGGAACATCTTCCTCTTCAACAATCTCATCATCTTCAGCCTCCTTTACTGCAAGGTTGGGGCATCTAAAAATGTTGACAAGACAAATTAACTTAAGGTCTACAGACATAAATGTGCCATGTGCTTGTCACACAATATGAAAGTTCAGTTAGATGCTGGCATGTCACAGCAGAAGTACACGGAACAAAGATTAGTGCAAAAACACCATGTCAATCCCAAGTAGTAACAAGTATGTCCTTTGAGTGTTTCTGTGATATTAAACATTTTGTCCTCTTTACGTAAAGGTTGTTACTAGTAATAAAAGACAAACCTTTGCCAACATACATTCAGCAGGGTCACAGATTAAAGACAAACTGATTTGCTCAGCGACTCACCTTCTCTGCTTACAAGCTTGCTTGCTTTTGCCACTTCCACCAAATTTGATCATGTCCTTGCATGCTGTACATTTGCCACAATCAGGAGATTGGCAAACCTGAAAAACAGGAAAAAAAGTTTGGATTTTAACAGTTAAGAATTACAGACAAATCAAATGCACATCTGACACTGTTGAACTGGTGTTTTAATAATTTTGCTTCACTTTCACAACCACTCACCTCACAGACCCCACACCGCTGTCTTTTGACTGCAACATTCTCTTTATCACTCTGCTCTATCTGGTCAGAGAAGAAGGCGTCAAAGATCTGGTACACCAGCTTGGTGGTGGTCGCTTTAGTCGGGCCCTTACTGTCCTTCTCTATCTTTGTTGGGTGACGAATGGCCTGTCTTCTGGCAGCTCTCCTGTCAATAGAACAAAGTTTGTGTTTAGAGAAGAGGGTCCATTCGGCTTGGCACAAATACCTGATGATATGTGGAGCGATGGCGATATGAAGCCCCTGGCTGTCAACACACCACAGCATCAGGCCATGCAACATTACAAGCAAAACCAAACAGACACAGGAAAGATATACAATGCAGAGTTCCCGTTAGATGCAACTGGCCAGTTAAGTTCTTCCCCAAAACATTCGGGCCTGCACAGAGTTACAACAAAAATGTTTAGAGTATGTGCTTCCATCTAATCTGGCAAGTGTTTTTCCCCTGTCCTGTAAGTTGTGAGCTTTACTGTATGACTTCTTTTAAGAGGATTCTCCTAGATAATATTTTCAAGACAGGCTAAAACTAACTTTGACCTCTGGTCAAGTTTAGCTCACTAAATGACACCATAGAGGAGAGGACTAGCCTACAGAAAGCCCATGTGTAGCTTTTTGTTGTATTACTGTAAACAATCCAGGTCAACACATTAAGCCCAGGTTAAAGGTGTCAACAAGTCAAAGCAATTATCATCAAATAGTGCTAAACTACAGCATTGTCTTCTTGAGTTAGAGTTTTAACTAGATAGTAAAATGATGGTAAACATAGCGATATAGCAGTGGGTATATACCACACTCAAACTTGCAAGAGTGCAACAACAGTCAGCCCAGTAATTCTTGTAGCATGGATTAAGTGCAGTGAGAAAAACCTCAGAAGACAATGTTAGTGCAAGGCTTCCACCGGTTGTCCCTTGACAAAAGATCAAGTTTAAACCATTGATTACTTCCCTTGTCTACCAATTAACTTTGGTCCCAGCCAATGGGACTTTACGTTGTCTGTTTAATGTATACATGTCACACGTACAAGAGGAGAGTTTGCCTGAGTGCAATGTAAAAATAAGTAAAATAAAAAAGAAAGCAATTCTGCATATTTGAATAATAACTAAATTCTACAACATAAATCAAGTTACTTACACTGGGGTGAGTGAAGTTCTCACTTCACCACTTTCCATTTCAAGAAGAATTTAATAGAAAAAGGGGTTTAAAAAAAAAAAAAATCCTACCAGGTATATTTATATATTTTATCTGTATAATTAGTAAGTCAAAATAACTCAGACACCGGGTCCCCCCCACCCACAATATGGCCAGAATTCATAAATGTCAAATAAATCTATATAAAGCTAAAATATATACAAAAATAAAATTCCAACGTGAACTCTGATATAATGCTCTTTTTGTCCATATAGCTTCTAAATGCGTCACACTAACACACCACCATACAAGCTAAGGATGCATTTACAACAAGGCCTACCTACCAGTACAGCAGCATGCTGCGTTTGGAAATGTCAAAGGAATGTTAGACATTAGGGAGAACAAGGAGTGAGGAGCAGAAATACAGGAACATAAGCAAAAAAATAAAAAACGGATAACATCAAAATCATGACACGTGTTGTTGCAAAGTAGCTGCTGCTAATAAAACTGGGTGAAGCCAAATGTGGGGAGTTTTCATTCAAGGTAGTAAACCGCTCATGTTTGTTCTCACTTCGACCTACAGTAGCTATGGGATTAAAAATGGTCAAAATTCCATTTCAAGAAGAGAGCAATTTTTTCAGACTGCATGCCCTGAAAATATACTGACTCCACAAAAATCAACTGTCTCCTATTTTAAAAGGGTAATTTTTGTATTTTTAAACCTTGGCCTGAAAGTGTGCTAATAGGACCCAGGTTTACAAATACAAAAATGACCCTTTGTTAATTCATTAAATAAGCTGATGTGATGTTTATATTGGCTAAACCTACATACTCTTAAAGGCTCAGGGATCAAATCTAGTGCTTAAGGGATCTTTGACTACTTCCAGCTGACGTTGCCTCACAGTAAGAACCAAATCACAATCCTCATCTTTCAGCCATACCTCTTCCCCAGAGTGACTCCTGCAAGCTTGATCAGGTCTCTCATGCAGGGAGTGACAATGATGGGCTGCTCATCAGAGTCGCCGGCCTCATCGTAGCTTTCCACCTGCTCCACCACAAACTGGGCGTGGCGCAGCAGTGTGTCTTCAGTGAAGCAGTTGAAGTTTAGCCCTGCAGGAGGCACGGTTGTCTAGGGGGAGGAGAATCAATTGATTAAATGACCAGTCAATTAAATGCTACCTGACAAATGTACTTCCAACTTAAAAAACAAAACTATTTAAATGACTATACTTTGTGTATATATTGACTTTATCATTTCTGAGACATGACATTTCCATTAATACGATATAAAATCCTTCTATAGCAGTAAACTCTGATAATTCTTAGAGAAATTTAACCATGCAGGGCTCAACAGTGCAACAAATTCAGTTGCATAAGCCCTTAATACATACGTGTGAACAGGAGAAATTATTTACGAGCTGAGCCTCTACAGAGGACAGTTGTAGATTTTGCCAGTGTGCACCTTCTACCCACCTCCTGCTGAGAGCCACGTGTTCCCCTTGTTCTGTTTTACTAAAGTCATTGTTATAAATATTGTTTAGTAACCTTGTTTACATTAAGTGTGGTGTGTTTTGTGTGGGTGGTGCATCAACTATACGTCCCTGGTTCAGAATCTACATTGGATCAAACACAGTTTTCTGTGATGTTCTCTCACTGTGATGAGTGATCAGTGTTTTAAAAGTGCTTTTCAATGTGTCAGATTTTCAAAAAAAAAAATCTGTTTCATATTTTATGAAGCTTTGACATTTTGACATTTTTGATATTTGATATTTTAAGGCCCTTGACAAGTCTCCAAATACCAGGGTGTTGGAATCTTTATGTATATAAGTTATCTCATATTTACTCAAGTACATTGAAATACATTTATGAAATATAAAGCATTTTCTAATATGAGTTTGTGAGTTTGTTACACAGGAAATCTGCAGTGGATGGGTGTCAGACAAGAGTCATGGAGCAGACACCCGAAGAAGCAGCTATTTTGATATGCAGCTATGATAACATAAATAGTTACTGGAAACTTCTGTAAAGAAACATATGTTAATCTATCTAGGTCATAAGTTCATGTTGCTGCTTATCCCCTTTCCCCCATATAGCAGCAATGTGTATGTAACTAGGGACCTCCCTGAACATAATAAAAAGAGAGGAAGCGGCAGAGATACTCAGAGCGGTTGGAGTATGTAACTGAGTACATCTCTGTCCGTTCTCCTCGTGAGTAAAAAGCTATTAACTCTCTTGTCTTTCTTCCTTGTTTGATATTTAGGTGTCCTAACCTGACACAGGGTCTTCACTTCCATAGTCCTTCACTGGTTTTCACATAATTACATACAAGGGGAAGTAGGACACACACAGATTAACTGTATATAATAAATAGTTTGTTAATTTACTTTGTGATACTTAAACATTTTTCACTGTGCTCCTTAATTTCTTTGTGGGCTCCTAAATATTCTCATTTAAAAGCACATGTGCTCCTGGAGAAAAAGCTTACCATGTCCAAAATTGGCACTGTGATACTTCTTAATTCCCAACTAGTTACCTTGGCAGGAAACTGTTGTGATCAGCTAACAGAGGACCATCTGTGGCATTCATTCAGCCTCACCTCAATCTTGTTGAGAAGGTCCTCATAAGTAGCGTCACGATTTTTCTGGAGGAACTCCACCACAATCTTGCTCATATAGATCTTCTCCTGCATCAGCGCAAAGATGGGTCCGTACTCCTCACTCGATTGCATCAGGATGTAATCAGCGAAAGCTGGATAACGTAGACAACCATTAGTATATCATACAGGTTACAAATGTATTAAAATTTGAGGCAGAAAACTTAGGATTACCTGTAGTGAAACCAATTAAAGCTTTTTCACCACCATCAAAACCAGTGATCCACCAGGCATTGATGGGTCCCAGCTTCTTGGCAGGAACACCACCTGAAATGAACCACCACACAAACACAGGTAAGCATCTCCTTGGCTGTAGTGGCTTTGAGAAAAGGAAAAACAAAACACTAAACATGTACATGCAACATCAAGTTTCCATTTTGGGGTTTACAAACCATCCAAGCAGGGGTTGTCATCATAGATGGGTTTGACAACACAGCTGAAGTAGAGCTCCACGTTCTTCTCAATAAGTCCAGAGTCAAATGGACAAAGGTGGCCACGCTTGTCATACACACTGCAAGACATAAGAGATAAAACATCAGCTGCTGCAATACAAAATAGTTAGTAAGACTGCAATATAAGGCCACGTTTGTTCCTCTAAACCAGGTAAACTAACCAAGCACCACCTAAACACACTGAAGGCTGATGGAGAATCACTCACCTGAAGTTTGTAATCTTGTGCTGTGGCAGATCCTCATAGCTCTCAAATCCATCCTCATTTGAGTCAAACAAGGAAAGGCGCTCATCTGTTAACATTTCTGGTTCATCCAGCTGAAGATGCAAAAAAGTACAGTTGTTTCAGGTTTCACAATCTTCTCGTCAATATAAGTGATAAGAATATTAAAAACACATGTTATTACAGAATACAATATTGTAAGAATTCACAGAGGGTTTCATGTGACATACTGCACATAGTAATTATGGAGAAAATGGTGCATGCAAAATGTAATCCATTCAATATATTGGCGGTTTTACAAAAATACACAAAGTCACTTCTTTTAAGACAACAAAATTGGCAAGTTCTCACAGCATTATCAGGATCCCCTTGAAAGAACTTGAGATCTGAGTCATCCAAGTATTGTCTGCAGTCTGAACATTTTGGTGGCGGTGTCTGAAACAAAGAGTATACAGGGTGTGTCAGTACTAAACATTAATGTGTAATCATAACAGCTATGACACTGAGCAGAATGACCCAATTCATTACCTTTGCAACAGAAACTGGCTTAATAATCTCACTCTTCGTTTCTTCTGGAACAGCACTGCATAAAGAAAAGTATTAGTATGTTCACTTGTGTGAGCTGCATCACAATCATAATGTTCAGAGGACAAAAAGACTTACTTTTCTTCTGAGTCCACTTTGAGGCGCTTCTCCTCCCGAGACTACAACAGATTTTGAAAGTACGGGCAATGTTACGTAACAGACATTGAGAATTGCACCAACTCATTTAAAACATAACTGATAGATAAAAATGATTAACCTCCTCAACGTCATCTTCCTCTTTCTTCGGTTCATTTTGTCCATTAGTAGCTTCTCCAGTCAAGTCTTCAGACTTGCGCTTTTGACTGCAAGACAGGTTTAATTTTAAAACAAAGAGACACACTTGTAAATGAAAAAAAAATCTTACTTGTGAATAAAGTGTAAAGTGTGAATATCAAAGTGTAAAGGCACAAACTCATACGCACACTTTAGAGAACATTGACAAAATGGTTGGCTGTTTCCCAGCGTTTCTTGTAACCCTGGTACTGGCTGGAGACTCTACAAAAGAGGAAAGGAAACACAGGTTTGTTTTTTCCCCTATATTTTTCTATACCACTGCATTGAACCATTTCATCTGTGGGTCATCTCCATCTTGGAATGCAGCTGTTACAGGATACAGAGGAAGTCTCAAACTTGCTTTTGGTTTCAGAATTAGCCTTGCTCCTGCGTCCACCCTTCCCTTTGGGAGCAGTTGGTGACTTGACAGCCTCCTCTTCCTCCAGTACATCCATGGTTACAGCTTCACTGTCCTCATCTTTGTGGGAACCATTTGTAAAGCCATTCGTCTTTCCATTCTGCTCCACGCCATCAACATGTGAGCCATTTTCAAGATGAAGCTCTTTTCCCAGCAACGCCTTCACTTTTGAGATGTAGACCTCCTGAGAAAAGTGCATGGCACACGTCACAGGAGAAGTAATGAACAGTAAAATTCAGGATCAGTAATGACTCAGATAATTTAAAGAATTGCTAACCATTGAGATCTCTGAACTTTTCATCTCTTCTTCTAGGCTGGTCAGCTGATCCTGAGTGTCAACATGCAGGAAGTCCTGCACCAACTTAAGCTTCTCTTTCACGTTATCCTGAAATGACATTTTAAGAAAAAAACATCTAGTGAGAAAAGCTAAGTTTAATTTAGGTTCTTAACTTAGTTGAGAATCAAAACACACAAAATGTACACTAAATTCACAATGAAAAATACTATTATACAATATGACAGTCTTGATGCCTTCAGTTATGAAAGACTCGTAGCTTTCTTTGTTACACTTTGGATGGTGATAGTGCTTGAGATATTAAATCTAAATAGCTAACATGCAAGGCATCCACGGAGCAGTCCCACGACTTGCCTAAAATGGCATTATCTGTACAGTTCATCACCTTACTTTTAAGCGTTTGTGGACAGACAAATTCAAAATATTACACTATGACTGAACTATACAATTTAACAGATTCTAGATGAGTGAAATGCAACTGAGGGTGGAGCTTTCCTTTTAGGTGACAGTATATCGTGACCCTAAAATCATATTCAGTTGTCTTTGGAGCCCCAAACTTAACAGTCATTAGTAATTATTGAGCAGCTGAAATAACACTTGAGAGTACTTGCAGGCTACCTTCAAGTGCAGCAAGTAACGTTAGACACAGAACTTACCTCGTCAGAAACTCCATCTTCATCCAGCACCTGCAGCCTGTGTGAACAACGTACACGTCAAAACCACGCTAAGGTAAGTTATGTGTTTGTAATGTGCGACAGAGCGCACATCATCTAGTAGAGCACATTTACTGCCACGGTTGTAGCAAAACCCAGTATGACGGTGAGCTAGCAGAACCATAGGAAGCAAAACTTTCCTGAGTGGCGCCAAATCCCACACGCTGCTCTATCAATTGACAGGCTACAGATGCTAACAGACTGCCGTTAACAGGAGGCTAACGTTAACGCCGTATGTGTTGTGGCAACAAGCTAACGTTAGCTGCAGCTGCTAGTGCAAGATGTCTCCCGCTCGCGACAACTAGATGAAGTCAAGAGAAGGGTCAGAACAGCTAGTCATACGGGTTTTACAGTTATTGTGGCGTTTGGACTAAAGCTCCATGCATGCTAATCGTGAGGTGATTATTAGCATTAGCGTTCACGTTACTAACATTGCCTCAACGTTACCTTTTCCTGACATCCTCCGGCAAAGACAGGGAAGTCCTGGATGGCATGGTGAGCAGCTAGCTAAACGTGTACGACAACAGAGATTAAAACGCTTTAAAATCCGTTAAAACAATGGTTACACCCGCCGTCCGTAACAACAGCGCGACTGCCTGTCTTTCGCTGTTTCAGGCAATGGAAGCTATAAGCAATTCGGGCGCGCGGGCCGTCTTTTCGCGCGGAAACCCGGGTGTTGTGGACTGTACCACTACAGTGATGTGTGGGTAAAACTCTTTTACCGTCTGGCGTAACATTTCCCTGCTAAATGCATCGTTTGAATGCGAAACTCATTTTCGTATAAGAAACCATTATTAAAACACAAACATGATCGCCAAGTGGTTGTAATATTCAAAATATTATTTTCTTTAAAATATACAAGTAACTCAACCTACCCATACTGTTTGCCAGATGTTGTAGACAACTGACCAAGCGGAAGCAATCTGAACGTTGTTTACTAATGAGCAATATTAGAAATGCATTCATTCATTTGAGATAGCATGTGTCTGTCCTTTTGAGTGAGCACATGGAATTGATACTGAATGGATGACACAGTGATTGTAATGAATAATAGAGCAGCTGTGCTGGGTAATCTGTAGATGACTCACCCTCCTGTGTTACTGATATACATGTTTATGATTCAGATCATGACTGCGGCTCGCTTTGTCTCTCCCTTTTTATATGTAGATATGGATATACATTTGAGAAACTTATGATTTTATTTGGTAGACAGATAGGTAAAAAGAATATGGAGAAATCATCCTTCAAATATGGCTAGCTATATGCCTATTTTACCGCAAGGTGGCACTATGTCACTGAAAATCACATTGTGGCTGTGTTTCTTCTCCCTATCATGTTGTACATGCAAATCCAACTTGGCCACATTTACTGTCAGTTTCCTGACTTAAGCACCATTCAATTTTCCATAAAGAGGCAGTTTAGTGAGTTGTGCGTGTAGACTACATCAACATAACCTAATGAAGATGATTCATGTGTGTTGTTCCATGTTTAGTTTTTAGTATAAATTGTAACTTATTCCAAACTGTTATTTTTTGCGGGGACAAACCCACATTGGTCTTGTGTGCTGACTTTAATGTTTTTGTGTATACAACTTCACCTACAGGTTTCTGTGTCTGATGTCATATCCTGCAGGGCACTGGAAAGACTTGGCAGACTTCCCAGCAGCGCAGCCTCCAGGGGCTGATTCAGCCAATGTTCCCACCCAGGAATCCTGGACGTCTGACAGGAAACAGGCCTAACTCTCCCAAGGCCACTACAAGTCAGCCTCTCCCTTCACCCCATGTCCCCCCCTTACCCCAAAACCTCTCCAGGGACCTTTCTTTAGGTTTCTCTCAGACAAACTATCTTACAAATACACATTCTTCTTCAACACACCCCCCTTTTCAGCCTCCCTGCCCTCTACCCAGCTTTCCATTGTAGGCCTGTCATGTTTTAGCCTTCAAGCAATTGAACAATTTATTAGGTAAGCGAGCAGAGCAACATTTGCATGCACAATTTTGGGCTTTCATGTTGAAGCTAGTATTTTTCTGACCTTGTCGGAGCATGTTTTGATTAAACGCTTCATCTCGCATAGTCTTCAGATGCCAGCACAATAGGAAGCCATCTTATGACCTGTAGATAAGCTACAGCTGCAATTACATTTGTTTACAGCTCAGAAATAACCTTGAACACAAAAAAAGCATTCTTTCAGTATTTCATTTATTTTATAAAAGGGAATGCAATTAACAACATTGTACGTACCTACATTAGTGTTTCAGATTGTACCGATTTAACACAGGCAGCGTGCTACTGGACACAAAAGGCTATTGCACACGAGACATTTCATATAACACAAATCATACATACTGTACAAAGATACATACATACATACATACATACTTACAATCATACATAGTTATTCATGTATTTCTTTTTTTTTTAAAAATCAGGCAATACAATGAAGTGATAGGTATACAGATTCAAACATATCTCCATCTGAAAAAACTGGGGGAAAGCAAATATCACTGAAGCTGCCAAAGTGCTTTTCACCATTTCTACTTGGTCATCTAAATATAAAACTCAATATTGAAAAATTGATGGAGAAAAGACTTTTAGATGCGTGTCTACAGGAATAAGGTTAGTCCAACCCTGAACAACAGGAACCGGACAATAAAAAAAACAAGACTTCCTAAGTCTGAAGGAAGTTGCGTGTTGTAGGATGTCAGAGACTGAGGATGAAGCTGACCTCCCAGGAGGGCAGACCCCCCCCTTTCCGCTTTAAACCGGACCTTCTCCCATTTTGCGAGGGGTCTTTGGAAAGCTGACACTTGTTTACATCGTTAGTTGTACAAGGCATATGGCTAGCAAATTCAACCAGGATGTTCACAACAAATTCTTGTTCGTTGTGCTATTTAAGACTTCACAGTGAGAAAGACCTAACTTGTTCATCCAACTCTCTGCTCGTCAATGACTTGGTAAATTTAAATGATAATCAATAATACTGTCAACAATGGAGCGCCTGCCCCAAACACTTCATACATACATTCAGCCTAATTCCCCAAGAGGAAGGCACAAACAGACAGCACATTGCTGCTATTTTGCTACAACACTGTCAGGCCATCAGTCTCTTTAGTCAAAGCTGCTGAACAGCTGTCATTGAATATTATTCATCAGTGCCAAACCACTTCAGGAAATGTGCTTTCTGATTTGGCCTTCCTCAATGGAAACTGTTACAGATATAAAAGACAAAAGATACAAAACACAACAGTAAAAGCAAGAGAGACAGATTATGAGGACAAATAAGGGAAGGGGTGTTAGTGATGGAAGCTTCAGCTGGAATATATTATACAAATCAGCGCTTACAAATAAGTTAGAATTTCATGCATTAAATGTATGCAGATTATGTAAATTTGTTGTACTTAATCAAGTGGTTTAAGCAAAGTTATATAGGGAAAATATAGCCCTGGTTTTGTTGAGGGAGCACTCGTGGCAATTTGGTTTCTGTGGAGTGCAGTGCTGAGTGAAGTTGATCACTGCCTCCAGCTCTGTAAAGAATGAGTGATGAATCTGTAGGCCTAATGTATAAATACATCAGTAAAACAGAATAATGTGGTTTAACCCCAAAGGACAGGAATCTCTGAAGTAATCGACAAAGTGCACCTTTGCAAGCTTTGCACTAATGCAGGCGCAAAACACTCACCATAACTATGATATCATGTATGTTATGTTTCTATTTTTGGCTTTTAATACATGTTTACATGTTTTAGAAAGAAAAACAAAAATAAGATGACAGGCATATCCATGAAAACAGTTTGCATCTCCACATTAATTAATGACAGTACCCATGACAATGCTTTTTTCACATTTTTGAAAGTTCTCACCTACGAAACTGTTTCCCTCTTGTAACATTGTGTATTCACTCCTGCTGCATGGGTGAATTGACTAAATGCTGATTGTGAAATTACACAATTTTGATTGTAATAAGAAATGGTATGCATTTTAGAATGCGTCTCAACAGACGGATGTGTCACAGCCTTGTCAGGCATGTCAGTCCAGGCTGTGCTCGCTTCGTTTTTAACATCTCTCCGTCTCATCACAGCCTCTCGACTCGATCACACACATACACATGCTTTCTCTCACTCACACTCACATACACGCACACATACTCACACGCACTCTTGTGTGTGTGCACACCATATCAGACACAGGTGGTACAATCTTGCATGATGGGTGTGGTCTGGTGTTCATGTTTGTTGGTGCAGTGTTCCAGAGAGCTGGAGCTCTTTAGAGGGACAAGACAACGGTCTGAGGGTCGTCCGCTGTGTAGCACCCCCCAGCAGCACAACACACGCAGAAACTCTTTTCTCATGTCCTTGCTGCGCAGTGTGTAGATCACTGGGTTAAGTGCCGAGTTCAGAGTGGCAAAGCCAAAAAAGATGTCTGCTTTGGAGAGAATAGGGCAGAACTGTATCCCGCAGGATGAATCTAGGATGAGGATAGTAAAAGCAGGCAGCCAGCACATGATGAAGACCCCCAGCACTATGGTGACTGTTTTCAAAAGGGCATAGGCCGGTAAGTTGGTCGCCTCCTGGTGGCTGGAGCGTACAATCAAATAGATCCTCACATAGAGGATGACAATAGAGAGTAGTATGACACTGAAAATGGTGACAACAAAGAGGATGTATATCTTTGAGTAGAGCGGCAAAACGGCTGAGCATTCAGGGAGGTTATTGATGCAGTTCCAGCCGATGATGGGAAGTCCACCGAGCAGGATGGAGGTGACCCAACAAGCTCCTATTAAAAGGAACATGCGGCACGTTTTGGTGGAGCCGTACACCTTGACCTTGGTGATAGCACTATAGCGCTCTATAGCTATCGCCAGCAAGCTGAAAACTGAAGCCGCCAGAGCGATAAAAGCAGTGCCCTCCCGGATGAACCACTGCACAGGCGCCAGCTCAAAGGTCCTTGATCCTGAGAGAAAAATGTTGGCTATGTAGGCCGAGCCTGCCAGCAGGTCAGAGAATGCCAGGTTGCCGATGAAGAAAAACATGGCAGAGTGGAACTTCTTGTTACGGCAGACAGCAATTAGGACCAGTAGATTCTCCAGGATGATGATGGTGCAGAGGACCACAATGGCGATGTTGAGGGAGGTAAGCTGTTTTTTACTCTCAATATGTTTAGCCAGCTCCTGGGAGGTCATGTTCTTAGCGACAGCATAGTAGGAGTGGATCAGACTCCGATTGTAGTACTGGGAATACTTGCTCTTCATGGTGACAGGGTGGCAGAGCACAGCGGCTTTACGGCAAAGATTCATTCACACAGTGGAGTTGTGAAGAGTGTCTCAGCTGATAATCATTGCTTCTAAGGAAAGGACAGGAAGAGGGTTCAGACTGGTAGGGAGACTGCCTGTCCCACAGTCACGTCTATGGAGCTCTATGTGGGTCACCTGCAGACACAGAAAGGAAGAGAGGTCTGGGTTACTGACAAGGGAAATATTGTTGTACTTCTGAAATAAACTGTGACAAACCAAACATATTTTTAGTAAAGCAATGGACATGCCAAAGTCCCCTAGCAAAACAAAGCAACCAGGCAACAACCTGTTTCCTGGTCTGTACAGTGGAAATTAAACATTTTCTCAAATTCACTAGAAGACTCCATTGTAAAAGTCAAAGAGCGGAAGAACAGCAATAGACCAGAGCTTCAAACTGTTCTCAAATGTAGTGATCTAACAGATGTACAGATTAAAAATGAAGAGTATATATAGCGAGTGAACACACATTGCACTCACTATGTCCACTTGTTACATCCCAAGGTGAACATCCACACAGGCACAGTTGCAGCTTGTTGCACTTTAAAAGGAGTGGAAAGTAATAATCCAGCAGCTCACGTAATCATAAAAAAGATTTTCCCTTTTCTGGATGGTGAACCTGTGCAGGCAGAGATCATCTTCAGGTAGAAGAATAAGTACTCTGTGAGTGCTGGTGCTTAAACAAAGGGCCTGTGCTTCAGAGTCTGAAGGGGACATTCCACTAACCCTGTCCGAGCACTCGGCTGTCAACACACAGCATTGTTGTGGGGAGCGAACCATTCCACTCCACTGAGCTATCTCTTGAAACTTAGATCCACAGCATAGCTTGTGGATCAGCTAGACTTCTTCATCCTGACCCACCTCATCCAACCAGTTCACAAACACTAATAGATACCAGAGAGGAAAAGAGAGGGGGGGAGGCTCCCCTCACTTTATAACAAGAACTCTATAAGAAAAGACTTTGTTAAGACTTGATTGTGGGGCATCAAAAGCAAATCATAAACAATTTGCATTTGACATATTGCAATTAAGTAATACATTAAAGACTTTCCACATTGTGATATTGAGGCCTGGTCAGAATAATCACTATAAGCAAACAACGACATTATGACTTATGGTGCTTTATGAGCATATCTAATTATTGTCTGATGTATTCAAGGACAGAATACATAACAAGCTCACAAGTGTGAAGCAAATGCAGAAAACAGTCAACTTAATAAGGCCAAAGTTTTATAATAACGCAACCAAACCAATTAACAAAAACCTAGTGAACCACTAATGTGGATTCAAATTACTCAGAAAAAAACATCTCTCGGAGAAACCTATAAACAAACGAAAATGAAATAAAGTGGGCTGCAGCTACAGGGCTGCAAACAAAGGAAAGTTGGAGGCTCTGGAAATCTAATTAGAGGTGGAGCTGGTGTCTTAAACCTGTCAAAAGTAACAGGATCCCTCCGCAGGCCAGCTCCAGAGGTAATTGAACACTGATGCCTCCACTGCTTGTCTTTCGCAACTTGCCTGAACGGCTGCGGCAGCTCTTAACTGGAAACCCAGGGCTGAACCTCTGCTCTGTTCAGTTGGGCTTTGACTCAAACCCCGAGAGACTGAAAGATGGAGCGAGACAAAGCAGACAGAGAGCATGCATGTGGAACGGCATCTGGACACAAAGGCAGGAATCTGAAACATCACTCTGACGTCCATATACACAAATTCATCCATGTGACGTGTTGCACTGCACAGAACTTTGCCTTCTGCACATGCACAGAAATCTATCATCACACACACACACACACACACACACACACACACACACACACACACACACACACACACGGCTAATTGTGACAGACTACTGTAGCAAAGCACTGACCTGCACACAGGCAGGTTCGATATACAGACGCTATTGGTAGCCAGTAATAACCAGCACACTGCTTCCTCAAGCAGGAACAAAGAACAATAGTCTCCTTCAGTGTTGAGAGCATTGCCCTTCAGCCTTACTAATGGGACAGCGTATTTCCATTTGGCTGCTGCTACTGTATCATAGCAGAAATGTATTTAGAGTTGAGACTCTCTTATCAGAACCGCTGTATCAGGACAACCCCGCCTTCCTTTTAGCTCCATGAATAGACACAGGCTTGCAGCTGAGCACGTGTGCCAGCTACACCAGCGTAATTACATTGGGTTACATTATTGCAGCCTATAATGATTTTATTAATGGAAAAGTCAGCCGATATAGACCAGCTGTGTATCGCCACAGTACGCAGTGGTTTTGCTTTTGCTTCTAGGGCTGCAATCGTCGATTAATCTGTCAATCATTTTCTCCATTAATTGATTTATTAGTTATTCGGTCCATAAAATGTATGAAAAAAATGTTGATCGCTGTTTCCAAAAGCCAAGGTGACATCCTCAAATGTCTTGTTTTGTCCACAACCCAAATATATTCAGTTTACTGTCATAACGGACTAAAACCGAAAAAATATTTACATTTGTGAGACTAGAATAAGAGAATTTGGACATTTATTATCAAAAAATGACTCAAAATGATTAGTCAATAATAAAAAAAATAAAAATAATAATAATAACTTTATTTGTAAAGCACTTTTCAGTACAGGTGCTTTACAGCAATCAATGTCAAACGGTCAAGTCGAAAGTAGTTTCCGTTTAATTTAATAGTTGACAATTAAATCGACTAATCGTTGCAGCTCTGTTTGCTTCATCTTGGTTTTTCTCTCAGCTCTGCCCGGTTTTCCCAGTACAGTTCTCTCATGTGTTGTGCCGACAGCCCGAGGTTCTCCTGTCACCTCCTGTCCTTGGCGTCTGTCATCAAGGGATTTCACTTTGTGTGGGAAACCTGACGGGCTGGTTTGCCTACAGCGCGGTTTTGTCTCAGCCCTACCCCTCTACCTGCCGTGTGCCATTCAGATATTTCCTCTGTGATTGGTCTGCAAGAGTGCAGACTTCCTGCTGTGTAACCCACCACCACCACCATTTGTCAAAGTGGTGCGCTGTGTTCGACCCAGACATCACTGTCATACTTCCACAATAGATAAAACACTTGAAATGTTGTCATGCCACGTCGATTAATGACTCCTTTCCTAACAAACACAATGGGATAAAAACAGCAGCACAAACCTGAAAAAAACATACTGAAGTATATAAAAAAATATATATTTTAAAAATAATTTTGGTATTTAAAATATTAATATTACTAGTAAAGTGTGCATAGAATACTACATGTATACCTATTTTTTTATGAACTGATTTATAATTTGGTACAAATTATATATATAAAAATATTTTTTTAAATATTGAATTTTTATTATGCAACCATAGGTAGGAAAACATTGTTAGACCACTACTCAAAAGTGTATTTAAATATTTCTTGTGTATCAAATGTTGTGTACTATTACCCGTATACACTTCCAGTCGATTCAACAGTATACATTTTTGCAATTAACGCACTTCTTAAGAAAATGTTTTTATTTATCTGACACTTTTATCCAAAGCGACTTACATATACATTAAAGATGTATTTCGATGTAACTACTATCATTTATGTAAATTTAGGTTGCATAAGTCATCAGACCCAACTAAACTTTAAAAGTGTTACTTTGGGACAACATGTTCAAGTACTTAAGGGGAACCATATTTGTTCTAAAATGCTTCCATTATGATTTAAACATGTATGTAAATACACTCGTGTTGTATGAAGTCCAAAGTAATACATAAACACAGATTTATAGATGTCGCAAATACATGTGCTTTTTAATTGTAAACCTTTTTCATGAGGACAGAGCTGATGGAAAATGTTTAATGCTCTGTGATGTAGGTGAAGGTGTAGAGAGTTTACCGGAAGACAAATAACATGATATCCTGTATTTCACCGCGAGGCTCAGACAGCGTTATAAAGGGGGATAAAAGAAACAACTGCAGACAGGAGGATAGAAACGAGCGCCAAAGTGCAGTCTAACAAGAGACAGTCACCTGAGACAGGATATCCTATCAGAAAGCTTGCGAGCCCAAAATGTACCTGTTTCTCATCATTTGAGAAAGGATGCAGAGATGCTTTTGTGGTGCATGTTCACACATGCCACCAAAGAGTATTCACAGCTAAGCCTATTTTTCTCAACCACATATACAGATGACAACAATCTTCAATCGACCGTAGAACCACAGTTTCAAACAGCTGCATAGCCTAGATTTTTGAACATCCAAAACGCAGTGATTGTTGCTGCTGAGTCTTGTTTTCTCCTAATCCTAAGAAGGGACAGAGTTCCCCTCGCCATCGTGGGACTGACAGCTCCACAAAAGCCTCAGGTGTTTTTCCCAGAAACACCTGATAAGCCCCAATTAGCAGAGAGCCTGCTCACCAAAAACCAAGGCAACGCCGCCCCATTACACCACCTGCTACCTGTCACACTCTACTTAAACCTGGCTTCACTTTCTCTGGGGAAAAGCACATTAAACAAAAACAGAGCTCCTAACCCTTCACACAGCATGCATGCCTGCGTTTCCGCACACACACACTCACACGTACAATCTCCCATGAACATTTTCAACTAGATAACAGCAGTCACTAACCTTGTGTGTGGACAGTTTACAATTGCAACTTATCTTGTTTGCATTCAGATGTTAATGTTTGTTTACCTAGAGTATTCACTCTACGCATTTTGCTGTTGAGCAGTTTGTGGTTTGAAACATCCTGTAACACATCTTTCTCCATCTGCTGCTCACGTCGCACCAATCCAGCCACTTTTTTCACAGCATGGCCAAGTGTTCTAACAGAATCTGCTCTTAAAAAGACAGTAGCATGAGCCTACAATGGAAGGGCCTCTTTGTTAAGACTAAAATATGTAAACGTTAATCATGGCCATTTTCCATTTTTGAGAGGAGTAACACACTTCCTGCGCCATCTATGAGACACCCAGCCTTTCTTTTTGAATAGATTTAAGCTCTTCTCAATTTTAAAAACAGCTACAAGATAATCCATCATGGAAACACAGAAAGCATCTGTGATTTGTTCTTTCCTGTTCATGGTGGTTAATGGTGACATCCGTGTATAACTGAGAGTGCTTTGCTATAACTGTAAACTATAACTATGAAACTATAACATGCTATAACTGTAAACACAGTCTGCACCAACATCTTCTAACCAACCTGTGGGAGCTGCAATCATAATGAAGAACACTCATATGAGGACGAACTATGTATAATAGTACAATAATATAAGTACTTCAGTGATCAGCTGTGGAAGGCACTGGTCTTTTGGGGGTATTTCAGCTGAAGAAAACCAAAAGGTGTGAATTCTACAGTAGAGGAGAAGTGGCTGCTAAGAGAAAAATTCCATGTACAAAGCACAGCAATGAAGTCAGAACATTTCCCCAGTCAAGTGTTGACATGTCAAACAGACAAGAGAACACACACTATCTATTACCACTATAGTTTCACCCCTGCTACCACATCAGCTGCAGTACTAAGGAAATGACTAAACCGAAAGATGCATGCTTAAAGAGCACCCACATTTGTTCTATACACTTTTCCGTTTCTTCAATTTGATCAGAGACGACACTCTATAGACATCCTTGACTTTACGCCGACAGCTCAGCTCCTCTAAGCTGTCACATGCCGCTGCACACATGGGGCTGTTAAGGCAGGCCTTTTTACTACAGAAAACACAGGGATGGACTGTGTCTGCTGGCAGGTGGCTGCAGCGTCTCTCTGCCGCTCTATCTATCACTGAGCCCCATGCGTCTGTGTCTGAAATCTTTTCACATCAGCACAGCAACACTATTGATTCTCCAGTCAGTTTCCAGGAAAAAGCATTAATGTTTGCAGCCTCGCTGTAACTGGAAACATGTTACTGCTGTGACATGACTGAGCTGGGTCCTGGTCCTTCAAATGACCCTCATGTGACCTTGCTTACAGCAACAGACTAAATAGGCACACACAGGAGCGTCTCTCCTACAAAGTCAGAATAAACCCGGAGCTGCCTAAGCTTATCTTATCATAAGCCATCGCTGTTATCTCTGTGACACGGTACGCTGCATAAAACTGATGCCCATAACAGCAATGATGAAAATTCACACATGATGTAAAGACAACATTCAAAAACATAAATGTTTGAGGTCAGACTAAGCACCAAAGCAGTAGCAACCTCAACTTCCTACTGTGGTACAAAGTAGCAGTTCTCTTACTCAAAGCAGAAATGCCTTCACTTCAAGACCTCAACCTACTACTAGAAATTCAGAACACTAAATGCCACAGCAAGCAGATTTCAAATTTTTTATCAACAGTCAAAATTGAAGTATGCAGTCACTTTTGTTCTTTTTTATCTGTTTAACTAGATATTTTTACAGATGGTTTCTGATGTTTCCTTAACACAGGAAATCGAGGTAGTAAAATCCTGAGTAACAGAGGGGTTGATACGTTCTGGCAGTGATTTCACACACTGTAGCCTTTTACTCAAGAGACAAAAGCGTGGGCCGAGGATGGAGGAGTGAAATACAGGCAAAGACATCGTCAGGATCTGTTGTTTTGAAAGACTAGCGACTCATGAAATCACCAGACAAATGAAAAAAGGGGGTTTTAAGAGGAAGTGCAACCGAGTAAGAAGAGAGCCTGTTTCAGCGTTCTGTTGTAACTTGCACATTCGAGAGGCAAAGTAGAGATATGAGATGGGGGGTCTGCAATATCTGACGGTCGGTTGCTTGGAGAGGAACTCAAGTGGGGAACAAAAATTGGCAAAGAATTGTCAGTTACTTGGCAAACAAACACAAATCACATCCTTGTTTGTGACTAAAATAAAAATACAGAAGCTTATTGCTTTGCATCAGTGCCATGATACCTGCACCATGGCACCAAATGAGATAGTTCCTTTTTACTGACAGAATAAACGGTTCCCCTCTTGTTTTTTCACAGGTTTAACTCCCTTTCTCTTTGTCTGTTATGCTAACACAGTCATGCAACCATATATAAGCTGCTAGACATTAGGAGAGTGGGTGTCCCCAATACATGAGGTTTCATCATATAATTAGGGATTACCCTTTCGCTCGTCAAACATTTTGACAGTTTGGGTACAGCCTGTGGGGTCCAGTCTGTTGACACAGTTCAGTCAGGAACAAAAAAGTGTTTTTTTCTGCGTGTGTAATAGTGAACCGTCTTGTTTTCTGTTCCTCTCCTCAGTCAGTTAATCAACTTAGCAATGCTTTATTTGTGGCAGCTGCTCATGCGCTGTGGCTCTTAGAGTGGCTGTGAGAGGAACTAGAGACAAAGAGCTGTGTAAAGAAGGGCATCATATAGCCTCAGGAGCCATAACCCGCATGACCGGCCGACTGGGGGGGGGGGGGGGGCCCAGTCTGCCCCATGGGGGGTGGGGGATCGCCAAGGTTGGCGCCTGAGAAGCAATTACTGTAATACCTTCACCCTCGGACCATTCCTGTCAACTTAAGTCACTGACTTCCAAATTATTCATGTTTTTATATCATTCTATTTTGCATATTTCCCCTTCATGTTGCTCCCTGATTTGCAGAGCTTCATCATCCTCACTCAAACACCCCCTCCTCCCCTAGTATATTTCAAACTTCACCACAGAGATCAAAAGACAAGGCCACAAAGAGGTGATTAAATGCACATCAAGAAGGATTTATTTAGCACACATCTGGGGCAGACATGTTCTTATAGTCCCCTATTAAAGACTTCTTTATAGCACATACTGTGTAATCAGCTTGCGATTCAGTATGCTCAGAACTGCATATATGTGTCTTAAACCCTCTTGCCAGTGCAAAAAGTGTGAAAAAGTGTGTGATGTTTCATTTGGCTTTACTCATGATAAAACAATTTTTATCCTTATCTTTGACCCTTAGACGCATTTATGTATTTCTACAGCTTGCATGTAGAAACACGTGATCCAAGATTTGTTCAACAAGAAAAAGTAATAAACTGTTCTCAGAATTCAAGCTTTACATGGAACAGCTGTAAACCACACATATAAATGCTTGTCGTTCAATTTGTCTGGTTTACATGTGTACAGGTACGGTAGTGTTAACCACATGCCGTCTTTAATACAGACACAGGACACGTGCTCTGGCTGTGCACTAGTGCAGTAAGAAGTAAGATTAGGTCTCGCTGGCTTGCATTAGAAACCTCAGTTCTGAAAACTTGATTGAAGTTTCGGCCACACCGCGTTTCAGCCACTCTGCCCCTCTCACACCTTCCTGTGTCCATGTCTTTACAATAAGGTCTCCCCTAATGAATGGCTTTGGACCCTCTTTTAGGTCTCTTTTGTCCTGGCTCCCTGCTCATATTCTAATCTGATGCTAAACCTTGATCTCCACCCCTTCTCATGTTCTGTTGCTTCTTTGGAAAACTGTGAGGTTGCCGTGACAGAGATCGGTATTATTTGTTGCATGGCGTGCCAATGAACACAAGACATGACAACACACACAATATATCCATGCAACTGTGTGTGTTGATATAGCATGGAGGGGTTGGTGTGTCTGTGACATAAAAAAAGTCAAAGACACAGCGGAGGAGAGAAGGGATCGTGCTGGCGACGCACAGTGGAAAATGATAACATCTACAGGCCAACATCAAGGGGCATAAAGCTGCCTCCTAATAGTACCCACTGATGAGATGAAGAAAATTGATGGAGGCCCTACATCTCGCCTCATAGTCCAGCATAGGAAAACAACTCCAGAATCCTTTGGCAAACACAGATCCATTAAATACAGCACTGTTGTTGGAGAAAAACATGGTTGCCTGGAGAGGAAACATTGTTGTGTCCACACATCCCCAGGTTTTCCTCAGTATTTTATACAATTGAAGAATTTCTTGCTTTGAAGAGCAAATTTATTTCTTGAAAAATTCTTAATGTCAACATCAGTTGGCCTCTCTGGCTTGAGAACATCTGCATCTTAAACTGTAAAAAATATTTGTGCATGGCTAGCACAGTAACAACCCGGATTTAAAGATCAGTGAATGTGTGCATGGAAAGAGACCCAAGGGTATTTAACTTTTTAGAGGGATACTATGTCTGTTTTAATCCTTGGCGTGAGTAAAACATCTTTAAAAGAAAAGGCCCCACAGTAAACAACTTGGCTTTTATGTAGCTTTACCAAGGCTTATGCAAGGTTTCAGCATAGTTCCTTGCCAAGGGATATTTTGCAAAAAATATGTCAGGAAGTGAGCATTGCTGTGGCATATTAGATGGTACAAGACAACAGCTACTTGACCTAGACATTTCTCATCTGTAATGGACATGTTTATGCAATTGTCATATTAGTTTAAATCTCAATTTGTCCATTGCAATGGAGCAGTCTGGCCTCTGTTATAACCCAGCTTGTGTTTGGCTTGAGGTTAATTCCATCATGTCTTTAAGCCTGGAAAGACTGAAGCTAAGGCCTTTACAGGATAAACAATCTTAATAGCTCTTTCTAACAAAACAGGCCATCACAGCTATTTTGCCTTATTTTTAAAGTCTGTCAGTCAGTAGAAAATCTGAAAGAGGTCATTAGGAGGAGAGACCAAGTTAACTCTCAGTTTCTAATAAAATGAATGGGTCTCTCTGGCTGCATGGCGCAATTCAAAATCCAAGAAAACGTTCTCCAGCTTGCTTCTGGATCTCCGGAGGTGGGGTGTTGAAGTAATCCTGTTGAGTTTTCCAGCTGCACAAACAAAGCTGACTGGATAACAAAGGCTTCCAAGAAAGAAGAAGAATGTGGAGGAGGTCTCCAAAGCCACATCTTCATGTGTACCTGCTCCAAGATTGCTCTAGAGTGAGCGCTGAGAGTGACCAGAAATCACAAAACCACGACATGACCACACTGATTAACCCTGCCACTAGAACAGACAGTATGAGGTTGTTCCTGTCCAGTTCATAAATCACACTGTATAACCTAAAGAGAGGCTAGAAAGGGCTGCCAATCCCATCCAAAGCCACAGCAGAAACCAGAAACCTTGTATTCAATCTACTTGTCTCTGAAAGATGTGTGATGTTCCTGTCTGTGGAGCAACGTTGCACAATGAAAAAGGCCAGTCAGAGCTATAAAAAAAACATTTGCAACATTATTTTCCAACTGGCAGCATCTTGGAACAAGAGCTGGTCCAATCTTAAAATGTGACAGAAGAACAACAGCCATATCCCCACCCCACAAAGTGTCAGGAAATCCTGGCATGCTGCTACAAGCATCTGTGGCTCATGGGGGGTCTTATAGTTTGTCTAAGTCCCTCAAGTGGAACAGGAATGTTACAGGAGAATTTAAAGCTAATGGATTATTTCATTGGTTAAAACACCTTCCTAAAATAGCCACAGACACTTTTTACCTCACCAAATATCAGCTTATGTAAATGTTTATATAATAAGACCAGCACCAACAGCATGTTCGTACAGAAAGGTTGTTTTGAAGAGGCAGACAGATACAGCAAATAAGTGCATGTGTATTTCTCTACCCGCCAACAAAGAGAAAACACAGTTTTTAGAGAGATCCTATTATCACTTTTATGTTTAAACAGGTAAAAAAAACAGGTAACAGGCAGAGGACGCCAAATTTATACACTCCCAGTTCTTGGCTGTGAATCAGAAAGCTCCATGCTGTCAGCTGTGTGTTGTGACTTGCGCTTTGGCAACTTGCGAACAGAAGGCGTTTATTTTTCTCCAGCTGCCACACCCAAGAAAAGTGTTTTTCAGGCAAAGGGGAGTACCAGCTACAACTCTGAGACTGTAGAACTCAGATGGTTGTCTGCAGAACAATATCAGTATCACAAAGAAAAGGCACAAAAGCAACATGCAAACACATGCATTGTTCCCTATGATCTGTCAAGGTTAACTACTCTATTTTGAAAGTTATGTATTGACCACTGACTGGTTTCATTTAACCAGATAAAAGCCAGGGTGCCCCCGGCAGGTCCCTCCTATGATCTTTCAGTGTTGTTACCCTCCAATCTGGCTGAATGAAGTTGTAGTGCAGACAACAAAAGAAATATCAGTCTCCCTAAGGAAAAGCCTTCTCGCTGCTTCCTATAGGGTACCGCTCTCAGGCCCAAGCTGAAACCTGAGCATCCTTCAGGGATCGGCACCACCCACCCTCCACCCATCCCTGCCTTCAAACCCCCTAGTGACCTGTTCTATTAAAAATGTCCTGCAAATCCAGTTCCCACCGCTGAATTACCATTAATTTATTTATCCATCCGTGATCTTATACATCTATTTATTTATTCAACTCATCTATTTGTCTTCATTTCTCACGCTATCCCTGGCAGTCCCCAATGAGAAGGATCCGATTACAGCTGTAATCTTGTAGGGGAAAACAGGGCCACTGAGTGAGCTGGGTCAGCAACACACAGATCCTCAACTCATGATGTCATCGGCTGCTGGACTGAGCCAGTCTGCTGTGCGCTAACATAAAATATTTTAAAGCTCCTCTATAATAGACTGGTAGGACTAATACCATGTGTGCTCCATGACTGTGAAAGGCTGCGTGTGCCTGGAGCTGTGGAGTGTCTGGCCAATAAGTTGATGCTGTTCACAGCACCCTGGGGTTACTCTCACTCAGGCCAAGGATAGTGTGTGAAGAAGACTGGCAGTGGTCTGGCCTAGTGGAGTGGCAGGTGTTGTTCTGGTGAAATGAGCCATGTGGTCACATGGGGTGACTACAGACGGCCGACCGGCTGTATCATGCCCTGTCTTCAGCCGATTCAAGGCGTGTTTGGAGAAGCACCTGAGTGGGCTGTGCCCTCCACAAAGAAACCAAGCTGCTGACAGGGCCTTCAACACTTGATAGTCCTCTTCTAATGCTGCTAAGCATACTTCCTCGTTACCCCCTGCCCCTGATGTTATCACAGTAAGATGCCAAGCTAAATTCAAAAGTGCTTGTAACATCCGTGTGCTTTTGAGAATTGAGTTTCTCACTCTGGAACCACAAGCCTTTGCAGTTTCAGACAGCCTGCTAATGAGCACAACACTGTGCAGACTGAACCAGACCAACCACAGGATAGCAGATGATGGATTGAGGCTTTTATCTGGGCAATAAACATTAGTTCCTCCACCTTATCATCTTATCTCACTGTGATTTTAGGATTCTCTCACAACAGGATGCCTCATGACTGGACTGCTGACACCTATGTATCCCTCTCTGCAGGGTTAAGTCTTTGTACACAGGGAAGCAGCGTGCTATTTGGTCGGTACAGCCTTGTAGTTGTGATAAGGAAATGTAATTACAAGGCCAAAAGACAGCACAGTCTGAATGTCCAAAACGACTTTAAATGTCATTCCAATATACAATTACAATGCACTAGTCTAAAATACAAATGAAGCCTAAGTTATTTATATTTTCCTCATTCAAAATCTCTGACAACAATAGAGCCCACTGTAGCTTGTTAAAACTCTGTGCTGCCTTCCTCTTTAGAGCACATCTCCAACCCCATGAGATTAACTCCGGTACATGGGGATAATGGGGGCCTTTGTCTTATTAATACATCCTTTGAGTACAATGCCTTCTTTAGAGTGACGGATGAACAAGCCTCAACAACATCGGAGGGGGTGCACAGCAGGCTGTGCAACGGCTCCAAGGAACTGTGAGTGTGAATGTGTGTGTAAAGGCCCCTGCGAGGACGCGCCTTGGGTGCACGCAGCTCATCTCAGCCTCCAACAGCAGCAATACTTTACTATAGATGCAGCGCACTGCATCGACACCCCTGCCCCCCCTGTAAGATAGACAGCTGCAATCCTGCGTGTTAATATTTAACACCACACAATGTTATCCATTAAAACACATAGGCCTACTGTGGTTAACAAACTGAACTGTCAAACGAAATCAAAATAGCCATTCAGTGTGGCTACAAACTGCAGTTTCTGTGTAAAAGTGCAAATGCGACGTGTTGCTTAATTGTGTCATTCTGCTGCCATGGGCTATATGTGAGTCAAGATCACATTTCAAGATTTAAAGAGACTTTCAGTTTAGGCTAAATTTTAACGCGCTGATCGCTGATATCATGAGAAATGGACTTCACGAGTGAATTCTTTTTTAAGGCCCCAGAAATTGAATGTTGAATTGTATAACATTTTACAGTAGTGCGACAGACACAAGATCCTTTTGTTAGGTTGCTGCAGCACATGTACACTGTCACTGTTTTGAGAAGTTGCCTTTACTCACCCCATGAGAGATTCAGTTGAGAGCAGCGAAAAGTCGCTCCTGACAAATATCTGTCCCCAGATGTCCTCACATGTGGTCACCAGTGTCCACTTATGCTGCGTCAAATTTCAGCGCTTTCCTCTGCTCCGGTGTCGAGCGGCAACAATGACAATCAAAACTTTGGTGGAGGACTAGACGGCGTGTCCTGTCTAGTCATTTGGTAAATCCATACCGGGCTGTGCGCCGCCGCGGAAACCCGAAAGCGCGACGATTTCAAAATAATGACAAGGGGTGAAAGCCAAAAAAGGCTTCTTTTTTTAAAAAAAAAAATCGAGATCGCACTTTCTCTTTTGTCGCTCTAATCCAACAGTCCGCCTTATTGTCCTCCTGCTCACTGGGAACAACAGCTCCACGGGGCTGTGGAGCGTCAGGGAGGCGTGCACACAATACGCGGTCAAACACACACACATGCGTGCACACACAAACACACACCCACTCACATACAAGACAGATTGTATGGAAGAGTCATAGTCTATAGCCTAAACCCATAAAGAGTCGCGAGTCTCAGTGTCGAAATATAATGTCGATGCGGGTTTGTGGACAGCAATTAATATGGAAAATACGTTTTGAGCCTATTTCTGGACCTTTTCCCCACACAAATGAAGTCCAGATGTTCCACCTCTTCACTTCCTCCCCGCTAGCAGATCCCAGCATGAACCACAGTCCACACTTTTCAGCTCATCGTGGCTCAGTTTCCCTTAAGAGCAGTGGCTGCAGCTCTATGGCCTTGTAGTGACATTATTTCATTTGTGTTAAAGGAGCGTGATAAATGAACATTAGCATTTGACCTGCTCCTACTTCTGTGACATGATTTTCAAAACTACACCGTTTTGTTTGTTGTTTCTGTTAAGTAATTTCACATCTAGCCCTCCCCATAGGTATAATAAGGAGGGTGAGGTGAAGGTAAGTCAGGGCTTGTTAGTCATCAGGGCTGCGTCCAGACATACAGCGGGGCAGGTGCTGAAAGGGCCTCTATCCAACCCCAGCGGAGGTAATGTCTTTCCAGTCATTACACTGAAAGCCAAAGTCATCCCAAGTGGCTGTCAAGTCATGTGTCTGATAAGAAGGAGCTGCATAATGTTGTTATATTTTTTATTAGTTTTCTTACAAAACACCTAAGAGCACCCTAGCTTCTGTGAGTTGCTCTAGGAATTGAAGGTTCACCATCAAGGTTTCTGAAGTGTTTCAAATTCCTGTTGTTTTTTAGAAACTGACTTACTGCCTGAGAGAAAATATGCAAATGAAAAATGATTCCGGCTGAGACATAACAAATGGGTGAAATGATTCAGAGCTTAAATTAAAGATACCCTTTTCTTTTAAAAAGAAAACACACCAGGAAGTGTGTGTGCTACATCTTCAGACTCACACATACTCCTACCTGGCTGAATGACATCAGAGCACATTACACAGGGAAAGCACCTCACTGCTCATCTATAGGCGTGAAGGAAACATCCCACAGTAGAAACACACCAGCAGTTCCCAAATGAGTCTTGAAGCGTCTGGTCTCAACCTAGCACTTTGACTCATGTCGTGTCTGCTGATGCTTTACTTTGGGAGAAAGGATCAAGATTGTGCAATCTACTTTCACCGCACTCATTCCTGCTGCCCCCGCAGCAGCAGCTTGTGTGGGGAAACCATCACTAAAGAAAAAAAAAAGAAGAACTACTTGTGAAAAAGAAACTTTGCAATCCTTGTGTGTAAGTTGCCAACATCTTCTAACCTGCAATCTCAGGAGATGAAGACAACTTTAACAGTTTAATGGTGAATCTTCAAAGCTTTTGTTGTTCACTTTCTTTACTCTCAGCTTAAGAGCTGGCAGGTTGAAAGTTCAGTGTGGAATGGGTGTTTAGTAGACAGGTTTTATGGACTGACTTCTCACTGTCAGTGGGTTTGTGATGGGACGCTTTCAGGAGCTGCTCCACTAAAGCTGCCCCACTGCTCTGTCTCTCACTGAGCTTTTAGGGGAGGGGTCAACAGCCCTGACCTCACTTCCTGTTGGGGCTCCTCACAAGCATTCCATTGTCTGTGAGAATGTGCACGGGCTCAGGGGACTCTGCACATCTGGCAGCTGTTATTAGCAACCTCCTGTACCCCCCCCCCCCCCTCAACACACACTCATGGAAGATTACTACATGTGCTGGTGGATGTGCACCCTACAACGCACCTCAAAATAAACTCTCTGGGATAGTATTGTTTCTTGGGTTGCCACAGCTTGAATTGAATGAATAAGGTAGAAAGTTTTTTTGTAGTGATTTGCATTTTATGTCCCTGCCAGTCCTTTAAATTTACATTTTAAAGCCATAATTAGACATTTTTGGGAAATATGTTTTTTTTGCAGAGAGAAAGCAGCCAGTTAGCTTAGCTTAGCACAAAAACTGAAAACAGGGGGAAACCGTTAGCCTGGTTCTGTCCAACACTGTCTGCCAGCACCTCTAAAGTTTGCTAATTAACACATCACATTTTGTTTGTTTATTTTGTAAAACAATTTAAGTGTAAAAACAATCCTTCATTTTACAGGGAGTTTATGTGCCAAACTGTTGTTTGGCCTGAGCCAGTAACTTCCTGTAGTCTCCCCTGCCTGTCTGGCAACTGCTTTACAAAGAAATACTTCCCTAATAAAATAGTGAAGTCTTGTCTTTACACTTTTTGTACAGATTAAATAAGGTAGATATAACATGTTAATTAACAAGCTTTAGAGGTTCTGAAAGGTGGATTTTCTTACTGCTGGACAGAACCAGGCTACCTGTTTCCAATATTTGTGCTAAGCTAATTTATTTTTACGAACATAACAGTGGCATCAATCTTCTCATCTAACTGTCAGTAAAAAAAAAGAGTGAATTTACCAAAATGTCAATTTTTTTCCCTTAAAGACATTATCGTCACCTTTACACCAGAGAGACTACAAGACGACCTCCTTTACAAGGAGCATTGAGACAGGTTGTGGTCCCCTGACCTAGGTTTGAACTTAGCAGAAGTGGGACAGTAAAAAGGCTTCAAGTCAGAGATCAAAATGCGTGCAGCAACAGAAAGTAGGTAGTGCATCAGACACATTATTTATATTACTCATCTCCATTGACCTGCTTTTAAAGAACACAAGGCCCAAAAAAGGCAAAGTGAATTTAGAAGAGCGGTCAAATATTCTATGTTCCTATTAGGCAGGATTACACTGGGGATGTCATTAACAGTAAACTCTAACTGTTCTCAGGCTGTGTTGTGTGAGATGGGGGACTTTCTATCCATTGGTTACCCACATATATAGAGTATATACATTTCAACCACAGATGGCGTGCCAGTATGTAGTGTATGAAATAAGGGCAAATTTTATGGCACCCAACAGCATGCTGATAATGATAGCTGTCATGTAATGATTCATTGGTGTGTTTTGGGTTGTGCACTAATACATCCAGACACGCAAACACACATCTGAAGATAACAGTTTCGATTTTAAACAGAAAATACACAAAAAGAGAATTGTAAGGGAAAGAGACCCACCACTTCCTCATCTAAGCCTCCCAGACATAAGTAATTCTCTGTGGAAAACGTCCTCCTTTCCGCACAGATGCTTACGACCAAAGCTAAAAGTGTATTTTTAGTGCTGTGAATGTTCTTCAGGTCATGTGCATTAAAGTTGTATGAGTCAATAACTGATGTGATCCAAATGACATCTTCACAGAGGATTGTAGATCATATCAAAGGAAAAGGAAACGTGCACAATTTGCATTTAAGAAGGTGTTTTTCCCTCTACTGAAACGTGACTAAATACATGCTCGTGAAAGATCCTTTTCACACTTATATTAAACAAATTAACAACTATTTTTGCACTAGTTTTAATAGCTTTTGCTGACAAAATCATCTTGAGGTCACAAAGAGGACCTGCTATGAAAATTACAATCAAAACAAAATTTCTACTGCTTTGTTAAAGCATTCAAATGTATATTCTAGGGTACTGTGCATACAGTTAATTGACACAGATAGTGTTTGTGGCACTAGAGGTTTGGTTTCCTCTCTTAACACCAAACAGCAAAAGTGCTGCCCATAGTCAGTGTGGCTTATCTCTCTCTGCACTCCAAACAGTGGGCTTAAGTGCTGGCTGCGCCTCGTCTCTGCTATTCACAGGTTTAGAAGAAATCTGTCCATCCTGCATTCACTCCCCCACAGACTTGCAGTGTTTTCTTACCGCTTATCTCTAGAGCATCTAGAAGCTTTTTTTTTTTCAGTACAAAAGAACTCAAATTATTTTTACATTTGATCTGTTCATTGAGCAGGGATAAAGGGATCTCACACACACACACATACACACAAACACCCACACAGGAAATATGTGTCACATATTTCTGATCATTTTATCTTTAAAAACATTTTGCATTATAACTTCCATTGGTTGTGTCTGTCTGTGATGCATTTTTATCCTGTGGTTCTGCATCAAAACATATTTATATTTCTTTTTATTCCTCATGGCATTTTGTGGTTTTACAATTTTTCATTGCTCCACCCCCCCATTCTAAGGCGTCTCTCACTGGAGTATAGAGTTACCTTATTTTTACAGCCAGGCCTGAAAACACTGTTCCCATGGTCCACTTTTGTGCCAGTGGATGTGCTGGTTACCATGCTTGAGTATTAGTATTGAGTGTCTGTTGTGTTCAGTGTCCTCTGGTCCACCAAGGAAGAAGAGTGTAAGTGGATAGTAAAATGAGTGGGCACGCATGGTTTGGTGGGGGAGTCATGACTGTGGCTTCCTGCAGATTAGGTCAGGGTTTTCAGAGCTTTGCTGAATTACCTTTAGCAAAACACATTTAAATCCACACATCCATTATTATGTAGTAGTGTATTTTCCATTAAAGAGGTCATATTATGCTTATTTTCAGATTCATAATTTTATTTATGGTTTGTACAAAACTAGGTTTATATGGTGTAATTTACATGAAAGACCATATTACATTGCTGCAGCACCTCCTTTCTTGTGTTGAATGCTCTGTTTTACCTACAGAGTGAAACATTTCATTTTTATGTGATCTTTGTTGGGAGTTGCATATGCACAGTACTTTGGTAAGGACTACTAGCCAATCAGAAGCAGAGTAGGGCGGGTCCAGACAAGCAAGGTAGTGTGATCCAAAACAAAGTTGCTTCTGCCGTAACCATGGTTTCGGGTTAGTCGTACATGTTAAAGCCCAAGTCTCATCCTGAAACACAGGCAGAGCAACCCACTCCAGCTTTGCAACCTAGACTGGAGCGAGACATTTCAGAGTGGTTGTTATTAATTTATTTTTCATATGTCACTTCCTAACTATGCTCTGTCTCTACATCACAGTAACTACGTTATGTCAATTGACTGCCTGGAGGGTATCTAATGTCATTTTTATTTCATATTTAGGTGTACTTATGGAAACACACACTAGATGCTAGGTGAGTATATTGAGGTGTGTAACACAGGTTATGGAAATAAAGGCTGAAATACAATACAATCAAGCTATTTTCAGGCAGTTCAAAGCAGTGTTTTCTGTGGGAGATTGTAACTCCTTTTGGGATGAACTTTGGGCTTTTTTCCCTTTGCAAACCTATTACATGCACACAAACAGTATGTAACACAATAAAGGAAAGGGGAAAGGCCAAAAAACATAATACGACCTCTTTAACATTATCACTGAAAGTGTGTTTTGTTATACTGCAGCAAAGCAGTCACAAGAGAAGTGATGCAACTCTAGTCAACTCTGTGGTCAAACAGTCATTTGGCAGGTGAAGAGGTGTCTTTTCTGGGGTGTAGAAACAGCACAAGGGCCCCAGTTTAGCATTTAACAGAGCTACAGATAAGATCCCTGTCATTTAATCTTCGGAGGCATCACAAAGGTCACGGCTACAATTCTGTTGCTTTGACCTGAAACCATATGGCAGCCATCCGTGGCTCCTCTTGCATTGGCAAAGAAACCCAACCCTGACGTTTCCTGCTAATTCACTGACCAGACAGTAAGTTCAAAAGATTAGTCATAGGTTAGCATGTGCACGTTTGTGTGTGTGAGTGTGTAGGTGTGTGTGGATCTTTGTGGTAGTGCAGGGCTAGGCCCGAAGTAAAAATGTAACTCAATAGCAAGAATCATTTATGTTCTTTAAGTTTAGTTTGTGTGGTTGGAGAATCACACTGACACAGGGATGGTATAGAAATGATGTTTGCTATTCTGTTACATCTGTAATAGTTATAATACCTCTACTCTCATTCTTTGACCTCAGTGCTGTTTAGTTTCAGAGCTCCACGTGCTTGTTGAGGAAAGAGAGAGAATTAGTGCACAGATGTTGCACAGCAATCACTCAACAAAAAAAAAACAGACCTGTCCTTCGTCTGCGCATGCAGAATGTTTCTGGAGATTGTGTGTGTGTGTGTGGAGGAAGGGGAGCAGTATAACAGAGCTGAAAAAGGAAATACAAAATGGATGGATGTGTACTGTAGTAAGTCAATAGAGGGTAAAATAAGCTTTCAGTAACCAGGTCAAGCGTACACCTATTGGAATCTTGCCTGGAGAAGTGTGCAGGTTGTACGATTGAGACAGGAAGGGTTGACTGAATTGAGTGTTGATTTTTGTGTATTTTTGCTTGAGGCAGAGCACTCCATATTTGTTTGTAAAAGAGTGTTTACAAAAGAGTGTTTGTGCAACACATCCATCAAAAGGTGCACATTTCTCTCCTCAAGCGGAACTTATCTTCTGTTTCCCAAAGCGAAGCTGGCACTTGACTGCCGGGGTCAATGTTGGGGGTCATCAGATAAGAAGGATCAGGGTCAGGCCATTACCTTAATCCAGCGGTTCGTACCAGCCTCTCTCATGACCTGTGCTGCTCTATGCACCCTCGGTTAAATGTCAAGTTATGTTGTCAAAGTGGTAAAATGCATACCTAAAAAAAAGACAAAGAGTGTGAGAAGGGATGGCAGGAGGTGCAGCAGGGGTCTAAATCTCACACTCTCCTGATACAGCCTGAAGCACTTCAGTCTTTAAAGCTGATGTCACACACACACACAAACACACACAATGAGCATGACCCAGACCTGGCCTGGGCATGGCCCAGACAATCACATGAAATGAAATGGGAAACTCAATAGGGACTTTGCCAAGGTTTTAGATATGTGATTTTATTTGTTGCCAGAAATACAGCCACAGGAGGACTTAAAAAAGGAAGCTGAAAAAAGTGTTTCATTTTCCAATGGTCCTGGAAAACACCTTACTTTCTCCCACTGATTGTTACAGTAATGCTTTATGAGATTGTTTTCCAACTAACAGGCAGATACGGTAGGTTATTAGTTTAAATCATTAGCAAGAATAATAATAAAAACTCATATGCAATCATTTTCTGATAGTGTTTTATAGTGTGTTTTATTGTGTCATTCTAACTCACCTTTGAATCGGTCAGAAACCCTCCCAGGTTTATTGGCTGCACACAGTTACCTCCCATGTGGTCAAACTCCACACGCCACCTGGGAAGTGATGCTTTGATCAGCACACTGAGCGCATTCTTCCCATCATCATCTCACTTCCGCCCCCGGTGTTTATTATTGGCTGCAGCTGAAACACCTCCACTTGCCTTAGACCTTACTCCACCAAGGTCGTGCTGACACTGTCCTACCCCACAAAGCTGAAGCAGCCCACCTCCATTTGACTTTAACTACAAGTTAGCATATGCAATTGTAGCAGCATGAAGAAATGTTTCTGTACAGGTTCAGATCAAATGTGTCATCATGAGTTGTCTCAGCTGAAAGAGCACCGTCATTATATTTCAAGTCATGGGAGATGATTTCTTCCTCTTTCTTCTCTGTTAAATAACATTTTATCAAGCTGCTCTGTTTTCATGACCGTTGACCTCTGCTTGTAGAAAACGATCTTCATGGAAACAGCAGTACAAAAATAGTTCACCAGCCTCATAGATGAGTCTGTACCTGTTTGTTATGTAGAGTGATCAAACTCATGTGACTGTTGACAGGGAAGTACTTCTGTCACTTTATCTGTGTCAGTTCACATCTCTTCTGTGTTTTAAGTCTTTTTTTAGCTGTTGGTAATCCATACGTTACAGAACTGCACTGTGAAATGACAAGCCCTATATACAGTCAGGGTTTGAACATTGCTATGAAGCTTTAGCCTCGCTGTTTCAAAAAAGTAAATGTATATCATGAACTGTACAATAAAATGCCAGCCAAATGAGTTCATAAGGTTTTAGGCAACAATTTCTTATATGTGTTGATTTATCACATTGTTTTTGAACTGGGTTAGTGGGTAATTTAAAGTGCCTCTTGGTAACTTTCCCAACAGTTCAGTAAGGTGGTCAGGGTAAAAGGTGGAGAAGGAAATTTACATTCTGGCCAAGAGAGATTGGTAATATTGATACAGCTGTATTCTAATTGCATAATGACCTCACTGGCCACATCCAATCAATTTCATAATTACATATCACCACAGACAAATTTGTAATAACCTCAACAATTAAAGGAAAGTTATCAGATACCAAAGAGAAGGAACGAAATTGCAAGTTGATCCTTTCATACACATTAAAAGCGCCACTGAAGAAGCACAATAAAGAAGCACAATATAAACAATACTTAAAAAGATAATTAACTGCAGCTGCAGATTCCAAAGACTTGCTCAAGAACTGGCAACCCAGCCCACATACAATATCTCATCACTAAATAATCACTGTGCTGGCTAATGACTTTCAGTCGTCACTTTTTCCCCACTAAAGTCTGCAATGACTAAAGCGTGCTGTCTTGTATTAGTTTTCTCACTGAATACATTTCGAGGTGCCCTTACGTCAGTGGATCTGTCAGCCCTGGATACACACATCTGTGAGTGAGGTTTTCACATGAAGAAGACTGATAGCTCATGCTGTTACTTGCCAGCTGGGCAGGTTCTTCTCGGCAATATGTGAGTCATGCCATTAAAGTCTTAAAGTCTGCACGGTGGAATAGAGACTGCTGCATCATTATCTAATCAGACTGCAGGTTTGATAGCGCCAGCATTCGCTGGCATATAAAAGCATATAAAGAATCATTCCTTCAGGCAGTTGGGGTGGATGATAGGAAATGCAAAGTGAGAGGTGTGCATGTACATGTGCGTGAGTGTCCATGTTTAAGTGTTCAACCCTAAAATGCAGAATTTGGCAACACTGCAGCTGCCACAGAGAATGCTCAATAAAACTGACGAATATCGCTGCTGGATAACAAAAAAAGAAATGTGGCTTTAATTAACAGCTCACACGAATTCTATGACTGGCAGTAATCTCACTAACCTAAAACAGATTGAATTAGACATTCTTCCTTTTGGTAAAGTTGCAACAGGACCACTGTTTTTGCTAAATTTAAATAGTGTTGTTAATCCAGAACCAAGATTGATCTCCGATGATGTACAACACAAACAAAATCAGTCATATTTTTAGAACCCTAATTCAGTCATTTATAAGTCTTTACTATACTATAATGTGTTTTCATTTTGTGGTACTAAATATTTAACCAGTCATGATGTCACTTTTTAAATGATGGTTTTCTCATTTTTCACTGACTCTGCTCAAATAAATTCTCACTGTTCGATGTGGAAGCGAGGGTCCTTTGTACTAACTGTGGGACATTCATTACTGTGTTGAAGAACTCCCTTAGTTCCAGCTTTCTTCTTCAACTTTGGGTGAGTGCAGGTAACCTTATGATTTGCTCCACTGACCTCAACCCATTCCAATAAAACGGCTCCAAATTGGAGAAACGGCCCTTTACCCTCTAGGGACCCGAGGAGGCTTTAAGTCAAAGCAACTTGCAAAAGAAAAAGACATAATGTTCATTAGCTCTCTAGCTTGGCTCCTTCTGGAGGTGAATTGATTTAATGGCCTCAGTGAAATATTGCTCTTATCCTGGCCTCGGACCGCTCTTGTCCCCTAACCCCTTTCCTTGGCTGAGCCCCCCCCCCCTCAGAACAGCCCCGAATTCCAGGAAAAAGTTGCTGCAAAGTTCTGGCTTCCATAAATCACAGTTCCACTCCCCAGCCGCTCCCTGCAGAGCACCGAGGGAGAAACATCATCCCCTTCCCTTTCTCCACCCCCCTCCAGATCCACCCCCCTCCTCTGACTCCGTTTTAATGCATCGTAGAGTGGCAGATGAGAACTTCCTCCTCCATTTTACCATAACCTCAACAGGTCTCACTTTGAGTCGCTCACTGTGCGCTCAGATCTTTACGGCCTCGTCTGTCACACCACTGTGTGTGACAAAGTCATGCCACTTCAATCAGTCTCCCTGCTTTATTAACCTGTTAGTGTTTCTGCATGTGGTCATGGTGTCGTTAGGCTTTTATTGCCCACAATCCACAACAACGGTGCCAGTCAAGTCTGACTGACTTCTATCTCCCAAGTGTGTTTTTATAGAGGTAAACAACAAAAAACTTGGGATTGCTGGAGGGAAGCCCAACCCATGTGAGTGATAGACCTGTTTCTGCATGCCCATTAGATGCAGGAGAGCTGATTAATACACAGGGTTAGGTTCACATATGAATAGCTCTGTTTCAGGACAGTAGGGCTAAGGGCTCTGACAGGAACTCTCGGCACAGCTCTCATGAATAGCACATAAACAAAGAACATCCGTAAACAGTTTAGAAGACCCATTTGGACTTTGTTCTAGAAGCACGGGTGGGAAGGAGGGATTTGGAAAGGGGATGGGGACTGGAGGGGTAAGAGAGTGAAGTGCTGCAGCTGATACTCCCTCTATGGCGGCCCGGTTGGGAGGAGCAACATCAGGCTGCCTCTGTTCTCCTTTGGGACGTTCTGCCTGTACAAACAAACCTACCCCAGGCCTCTGCTCTAATGGGAACCAGACCTGCTCAAGGACCAAATCCCCTCTTTCTCTTTCTTCCCTCGTCTTCTCCCCACTCGCCATCCCTCCATCCACCCCAATGACCAACGCTCTGCCGACACAAACTCCAGCTGAAGGACGCACTTCAATTATCCCAAACAGACCTGAAAATATTCCCCGTTCCTTTCCTCAGTTTTCCCACACAGAAACGGTTCATGACGTTCCACATCTCTACATCAGCGCTGACCTTTGTGACCCTCAAGCAGCCAGACTCCAGTGACCGGCACTTATCTCCATAGATACACTTTCTCTGACTTTCACATGCTTTCTCTATCACTCCTCCTATCTTTCCGTCTCGTTCTCCCTTCCATGTATATATAACACATGTAGACACAAAGCTTTTCCATTGCCGCATGTCGATACTGATGAGCTTTTCTATTACAGTCCAATACATTTCTCGCTATTTCTCTTTTGGCTCTGATTAAAAGCTTTTCTTAATACATTATGGTACGTTTTCCGTACAAGTGACTGCATAATTAGATCTCCACCAAATGACAAAAGCATCCCTACCGTTGTGGCCTGCGGAGTGAGAGCAGCTCATCTCTTGCTACAAAGTCTGAATGTTCTCATTGGGAGGGTTCAGAGTTTATCAGTGAATGTCCTCCCAGTCTCGCTGTTGTCTCTATCTGAATGTTCTGTTTCACTAAAGTATGAATATTGGCACAGAGTCAGATAGAGTGGAGAAAAAAGGCTCTTAAAACACATAGAGCCTCCACATTGACTGCAGATCTGACTCAGAGAGGGCTGATTGTGATATGGCCTGGTGACAGTGGGCCTCACAGACATGTGGTACTGTTTAAATTGCATCATAATTCAAATTTATCACTGGATTATGTTTCCTGCGAATAAAATACGTCAATGCTTCCTTCTGTTACTCTTCTTTTTACTGTACAACCCTGGTGTGTAGATGTGCATGTACACAGTGCACATGAACACTGTTTTTAAGGCCAAAAAAGCTTATTATTTGAGCGTGCTAGAATCAGTGATACAGTCAATGACGCCAAGTGCCTGGAAGTACGGCAGATTTCTTGAGGAGAATGGACCGTGTCTGAAGAGTTGGAACACGTTCACAAACAGGATGGTTGTGACTGTTCAGCTCTGTTCCCTCCCAAACATCTGGGCACAAACCCGTCAATGTTCCCTTAGGCAAAGATCTGTGATGAGCTGTGATGAGTTGCTGCCCAGTTAACAGTCATTTCACCCCTCCACCCCCCCATTCGATTTTTGCCTGGTCTTGTGCGTCCCGCTAAGATTCTCTGTATTTCTATGTCTCCGTTGAAGCGCTATAGGCTTACTGGCAGGGACTGTGTCTTTGTGCCGTGCACACCAGGAGTGGCGTGGCCAAGCCCAGATGCAACCCTCTAGAACTGAAGTGTTTTTTTGCAGAGTCAGCACAAAGCAGGACCTGCCGGTAACAAACATGTTGCAACTCACACACTTCTGGATAGGAGTGGGACGTGTGGATGGGATGTGAAAGATATTAGTCTGAAAGTGTGTTTTCAACTTTCAGTGTTTGCTCATATTGGACGTGTGTAATCTGCTTGTGCTTTTAGGAGCATGCATTGGAAAGCCCTTGTGTGTTTGTTTGAAATAGCTCCAGGATACATTTAATTGGTTCTCCATTGATCTGCGGTAAGCATGTGATCACATGCCACAGTTTGATAGAGGAAATGGAAATGGATCAATGCTGTAGCATATTAAAAAAACATTTCCCAGTGTGACAGAAAGATGACCAAGAACTCCATTTTTTGTGTATTGTATATTTCTTTACATGTTGTTATACTGTAATAAAAGTGTCATGTGACCATGTCTGTTTTTATAGAAAAATATTAAATCTTACAATATAACCACAAAGAAATAATATGTGCTATGCTCGTCTGGATAAGGGTGTGTCCAGCCAGGAGTTGAATCAGAGTTGGTTTATATTCCCACTGATGTCATTTGGTGAGGCAACAGAGCTTTGGCAGGAAGGGGCTAACGAATGGTCAAGGTCATCGACCCACTTCAGGGAAAAAGCCACCAATCAGTTTGTGTGATGTTTCAAATTAATGATTACTCCCTGATGTAAGGGGGGACAGAGCAGTCTTTGTCTATTAATGGTCATGCACACACTACATCTTTGTCCATTAATGGTTTAATATACAAACGCCTTTTGTCATTTGTTAAAAGCTCCTTCCTCTTTGCTCCTTTCTTTCTAATCTGATCTCTTCCTCCACATTGTTCCACTGCCACGTTGGAACCATTTGGAGCTGGGGAAGTAGAGACACCTGGATCTTGCTACTTTTCCACTTAGATTGTTCTCCTTCCAGAGTAGCTTAAGCCAAAGTGTACAGTCATGTGATGATGTGGCATGGCTGATAGTGAGAAACTAGGAAACGTGGGGACTCCACACCCCCATGGTCCCTCAACGCTCTCCCCTCTCCTGAATCAAAAACGCAGAGATGTGTGGGATTACTCTCACAGGAGGAACGTGAACCCTCTGACTTCCTGTCCGCTGATGAGGTCACTGGTCTCAGTGGGAGTGTCTGTGAAATGCCTGCTCAATAACAGCCGAGTGACGGCAAGGCATGGCAGGACAGGGAGGACGGACGAAAGGGAGGAATTGGACATGTAGCAAGGGTAGACTAGATGACAGGTTGATGTGCGGCTAGAAGAGGAGGAGGGGGAAAAGACTGTCCAGTGCCTGTCTCTAGTGAGCCTGAGGCAGTTGGCGGAGAACAGAATGTGTTCACGTTATGGAGAGGACTCAGCTTTGTCTTAAAAAAATTAGACAAAGTGGGTGGGGATGTGAATGCTACACAGCCAGGAAAATCTCACAAAATGGCGGAGAATGTTCCCCTCTGAAAAAACTCTCTGTTTCTCATTAATCACATATGCATCAGTTCGTAATATCTATCTGAGGCGGTGCATAGACCAAAAATCTGACTTTTTGCATTAATCTTTCGGTTCAGATATGCCAAAATGCTCTGCTTTCCCCTGAGGCTGGCCTCATTTATGACCAACATAATGAGGCCTTCAACAAGACAGATGATTGCCTGTCATGTTATTACAATAAAGTACTTCTGCACAAAAGGGGAGATTCTTACACTGTATGTGGTTTAAGGAACCTCTAACTTGTGGTATCACATGCTGCTCCTTGTCAGCTGGCTTGCCTCCCATTGCTCCCGGCTGATGTCATCGCACTCTTGATTAAAGAGCAGTTCCAGGGAAGGTCAGGTTGCTCTTAGGTAACTTCTGCTCCCTAACAGCAGAAGGACCTGAGCTGCTGTGAGGCAAACGAGGGAGAGCACCTGGTGCGCAGTGCCTAAGGCTGCAGCCCTATAGGTAGGGGTTAGGGGAAGGAAGGGAGGGGCAGAATGGTGATCGCACATACAAAGCCATCTTGTTTTAGGCTAAGCCCAGATGGAGCTGCTCTGTTGCCAAGGGTCCAGAGCCCTACATCCTGCCGTCCAGTGAAAGACCCAGTCTTCAAACAAGCTGCATGAACAAAGAACCATACAGGCTCTGTGCATGAGCACCAATACACCACCTCTCAAACACACATAGAAAGAGCCCACTGTATTTTTCACTGTATCTCACTTCATCTCTGTTTTTGCTTCCCAATGCCACCCTCATTCAACTTTCAAGTATTTCTCAAGAGGTCACGGTTTCATACCCTAACTCTCAGAAAACAATGCAATTAAGTAGTTTTCTATAAAACTCACACAGCTTGGTCAAAACGCACACAGTAACTCCCCCGTCATCGTCTCTCTGTGTTTCACCCTCGGGCAGCAACAGCATAATGCCTTCCAGATGTTGAGATGCTGTAGTCTCCAGCCCAACCAAACCTTGGAAGTCAGTGCCCCTCACTCATGGTGTTAATGGTGCCCAGGAGGCCTCAGAAGGGGGAGGGGAAGGGGGGCTCCTACTGAGCCTACAAAAAGACCTCAGCATCCTTTCCCTTTCACAGGGTAATCGCTGATCTGTCCTCTCTTTTCACTGATCAGCAGGGTTTCAAATGAAAAGCTGCATGGACATGGGTGTGGTTTAAAAAGACATCCTGGTAACATTTGAGAAAGGAAGGTGTGCTTACAAACAGGATAACAAAGTCTTCTGCAGCTGTTCAGATGGGTAGTGGTGGTAAATACTATTAGGTTTCATTTGTCTGCATCCACGGGTTGGGTCTTTGAGTATCTTGTGTCAGCTGCTCCTCATCAACTTATTACAGTCCTACCAGTGTTTCTCATCTTTCCTTTTCTCAGTCCAGTTCTACGAGCTTCTAGTGTTAAATAAAAAAAAAATCAATGGCCACTCTCCAGAGATAGCTTGTGTTACGGTCTTGCCCCCTTTCCCTCCTCGTGAACCTCACTAAATGATCTTGTGTCACAGTCTCAGATTTATGTTCTATACAATGTTCCAAACTGTGCTCTATTAATCTGTAAAAGGTTAATCTTTAGGGCCCTATCTGTTTCTCTGTATGGACACTCAAATGCCCTGGGACATGGTAGACAGCTACGGCCCCTCAGAAGATGTTTATAAAAATGTTTTAAATCTCCTCTTTAAAGCCAGTGATGGAGCTCATCTGTCTGCTATAGAAAGTGTTAGTTTATTTATTCATTTGTTATGGAATTTTGTGGTGGTTGGGTAATGAAATGAAACTATCAGTGAGACGGTACTACTTCCAAAGATGGTTTTGGGAGTGTTTCTGTTATTTTGGCAACTTTCAGTAAAGCTTGTACAGACTATTTGAAAAATAATAGCAAAGCTGGGGCAAAGAGACATGAAGCGAAATGACACAACATTTTAGCTGGCCAATGGATCCACTGAGGCCATGGGTGAGCCCCAGACGCAAACCTAAAGAAGAAAGAGTTAGCTGGAGAGAGTAGGAAAAAGCTCCAGGCTGAGAGGCTCTGTGAGAAAGTGTCCATCTGCAGCACATGTTGGAGTCAGCCCAAAACAAACAAGTTAAAATTAAACCACAGAAAGACAGCCAATCAAACAGAGGATTACCGTGTTACCATTTCAAAGGTCTGAGAAATTAGCACTTTAGTGGTTCATCCCACAACAGTACAACTAATAATGTCTGGATATTCTCGCAGGTGCCATCAAGAAAATTGTGTAGTTGTGTAAGTCATGTGTAGGAGATTAAAGAACTTTCATTTTTGTTTTCCTTAACATTACTAATTCTAAAAATTACCACAAGTAAATACAGTGGCATGTATAAAATGTCCAGTGAAATGAAAAGAACTTGATGTCTATTTTAATTGTGACATTAGCCCTCTACAGTATTTCACAAAGTGATGTGTTGCATCACTTGAGCACACTCAAAGTATACTCTGTTCCTTGGAGATAAAACAAGACGATAACAAGTCAAGCCAAAAGTAGTTGAATCATCAACATATGAATAATATTTCCTGCCAAATATGTGTTCGACTTGCAACATTAGCAGTTTATATTTCAGCAGTTTTTGATGACTAAAAGAAAAGCATTTCTTCTCCTTATAGAACATGGAAGCTTCTGAGCACATGTGAAGTACTCTCCTATCCGTCGCACATAAAAATGAATTCAAATTAATTGTGGACTCACAGGATGCCCACTTTTCAACTTAGTTGATTTTGACCGTGCTAATTAGATTTCCCCATAGGCTTTGTTATGACCTCAGAGTTAGTGTATGTGGTCGCTGTGGTTGCCACTGCTGGTGGTTGCCACTGCTGGTGGTTGCCACTGCTGGTGGTTTCCCAAATCCATATGATATCCAACTGTTTGCAGCGGCCCACTCCTACCCCCTTTACCCAAAGTCTCTGCACAGGAGGGAGTGGGTTTGAGCTTTGATGTTTGATTTAACACTGTGCTGCCATCTAGAGGTAACTAATAATAATCAGATGCAGTTTTTTCGTTGGGTGGTGATGGGGAAAGTATTGCCCCTTAAAAACATTTTTTGTTATGCTTACATTAATTTACAGATCAAGAAATATGACATGTTTTTGTTGAAGTGAATGATTGTGAACTGTGATTTACTTCAGGATCACTTTGTTGAATTCAACACGTAGGGGAGCCAGAGATCAGTGACTTCCATGCCCTGACCTCTGCAGTGTATGTATTAAAGCAAGCTCAGGACAGAACAAAGAACTATTAGATAAAACACTGACATATGTGTTCTTTCTCCCTGGGTAATTATTTAACGCCAAGCTATCAAACCCAGATGATGTAGGAAGATCTTTGGCGTTCAACTCGAAAAATACTTACAGTTTATTACTCCCAAAATTCATGACATCATTCTTCACAATCTCTTCACACAGCACGTACCCTTCCTAAACTCAGTTAACTTAAAAACTAAAACTACTCAAATTGAGGCTATTGAAAAATCAAATGATTACTTATTGACTTTAGCTGTTTTTCTGTTTCTGGCTGTAACTTAACGTCATATAAAAATAAATGTCTGACTAAAAGAAACGTAATATTCTTATGTCTGAGCTCTCTGCTCATCCCCCATCATGCAGCCCCTAAATTTTACCATATGGCTATGAGGTCAAGCTTTTTGTTACAGAGCAATGGATGTCTCTTGGGATCATCAAGCTCAAATAGAGTGGTTAGACCCTCCCTGAATCAGAGGATCTGAAACCCACTATCAGCAACAATCTGTGCTGCTGATGTGTTTTTGAGCAGAACCAGTTTAAGGGTGCTTTTCAGAGCTTATCTGAAATAAAGGAGCAAGAGAGTCCCTTACAAAGACTAGTCAAGTGATAATTCATAGTTTTCTCTGAAACTGCGCAGCATACTAAAATGTGTCTTGTATCTTTTCCAGATTTCTACAGTTGTGATCGGGGGATATTTGGCAGATCCTCTGACTCATTCTCCCCTGCCAAATGGGAATTCCTGGAAGAAATTGATTGTTTTCAGTAAACAGTTCAGCAAAGGGACTGACAGGGACAGATCGTTCTTAGAGAGGCTTTCTCATATGGCTCAGCTGGACAGTAGAAACCTCCCTTCACGAAACAATATAACAAAACAATGTAATTATTACAGTGAGCAGAGGTCTTCAGTCTCAGCTGAGACACTCAGTAGCCATCACGACTAACAATCCCTCATTTCCAAATGAAAAGAGCTGTTGCATTTAAAAGGAGACAGGAGAAAGGAGCAAGTATGATGGTGGAAACGAAGAGGTGGGGTAAATTAAAATAGACAACTAAAAGACAAGAGAGGTATTTAGAGTTTGCTGACTGCTGAAAACAAGAACGTACCTTTCACCCAGTGAACCCTGCAGCATACAGAGCATACACTCACACTTATACATCACTCAACAGACACATATGGTTAAGAGAGCACAGTCTCCAGATATATATCTGTTTTGTGAGCTCAATAAAATATTGTAAGAATCTGAAAACTCGTCTCCTTCTGATCCTTTCTCATCAACGGACTCGGGGAAGTCGGCGTACTTCAACATGACCTAAAAGGATTTAGCAGCTGAATGCTAACTTCACAATGGTAGAGATCCAAATCTACTCAATGTCCGCTCAAACCACAAGATGTATTGTCTTTGCTTATAAGCAATGGTAAAGGTGAAGGTGAAATAGTGGAACAGTGTGATTATTTCAAGTACACTGATACAGTGCAGTCAGGAAAGAGAACAGGGATCCACTACATGTGGTGTCCGGTAAGCAGAACAGGAGGTCATCTGATAAGAAATAAGACCAGGAAACATGTCTTTCAGTCTGAGGCATGACTCCACCACTTGTGCACTGATTTCAAACACTCTTCCTCTTCAGACTCTTTAGAATTGTAAGCAGTAAATTGGACATTTCCTGTTTGTTATCTGGTTCCTGCATCCATTACACTTACCCTTTCCTTTTCCATCATTAACTATTTAATTAAGACAATATTAAAATGTTTTTTTTTAATTAATGGACCAACTTTGTTCTCGAACAGAGAACTTTGTGAAGAAGTGCCAAAATATCCACAAGAATAGGTAAAGAAACAAGTCAGCTATTTTTGTTGATCACTAAATTCCGCCATACTGCCGGCATGGCTCAGGGGATGGCAATCTTGGTCTGCTGTTCAGTCGGCCAACCACTGTGTTCCAGTTTGAACGGATTTCCACAAAATTTTGTACAGATATTTATGATGCCCAAAGACACCTCAGGGACCAATCAGGATTAATCACTGTCAATTTATCACTTCATCGATAAATTGACTTTTTATGTAGCACCATCATAAGGTCGAAATTTTAATTTGTCTTTGACCAAATACTATTAAAACTACTGACATTACCATCAGCCTCACTTTATGTTATGTTATTTTGAGCGTGTTAGCATGCACCACTGTTCCTAAGAAAAGCCTCACATAGTGCTAGCATGGCAGTAGAGTCTTAGTCTTATTTGTGTGTTTTCTCTATACTGAGGCCTAAATTGTCATTCACTTGTATAAATAACCCGAATTTCCACTAGCATGAAATATATTTGATAACATTACGGTTGGGTGTGAGTTGTAATAATACAATCATTACAATATTCTTATGTAAAGGTTTTGAAAGCATATATGAGTGATCAAATAGGCTTGCATCTGGAATGTTGTAACTTTTGTGAGAGAGTTTGCATGAAACCAAATATATTTTACAGTATCCTTCCAAAAAGCACACATGCATTCCAGATATGCCCTATGCTCAGTTTAATGATCAAGAGAATAAAGCAATCCTTGGCAGGGGGAATATATCTTACTCAGTGTTGTGGTATGTAAGCTGTTAACTTTCAGTGGGGAGTTTGTGCAGTGTGAGGTCCACAAAGAAATCAAGGAAAGCGTGTTGAAACTACATTCTAACCAAATTTGAATATAAAGCCAAATGACTTCCCTTGCGTAACAGCATATTGGATCTGGGAAAAAAGTTGTAGCTTTACTCTGAATTTCTGACAAAGCTGGGAGGTGATTTATCTTTAGTAGATGAGTAAGAAATCTTCTTTGGAAACCCGTTGAATAAGCTGAACTGTAATATCAAAGGTATCATGCAATTTACACAGCAGGTAAGATAATTTTGTGTGAATATCATTTGTGGAGGACAGGGCAACATGTTGTTGTTAAGTGTAAAAAGCCACTTTTGGAAAGTCTGTCCAGCCACCCTGACGCTGGTATATTTCTCTTGCACAAGACAAAGAAAATGGCTTCAAAATTCCAGCAGGGACACAAGGAATCTGTGGACACAGAGGGACCTCTGTTTGACTCATGCATTTTCCATGATCACATTACAGTAAGCTTTGCTTCAGTGAGTAAATGGACAACACTCATATTGTTGCATTGTGAACGTGTCTTGTGTCATTCTGTTTTTAAAAATCTAATGGTTAAACATTAAAAACGGAACTCACTCATTTTCTAGATACAGAGAGGGTGAGAAAAAAGCATCTGGTCACCAAAGCTGATGTAGGTTTTTCTCTTAAAGTACAAGGTCTTCCTATCAGCGTCCAGACAACTCAGTCTCTGGGTGGTACTGGATCTCCCCTCATTCTTTTACATGTAGTCAAGTGTTTTTCCCTGTCCTTTTCATTGCGAGCTGTTTAAATGTAATTTCCTATTTATCACAGGAAAAGGTTTAAAAGCCTAACGTTGTTTCCTGGACTCCCTTACATCCTTTATGCAGGGGTGGTAATGACGTAGTGGATTAGACACATGCCGCTGGTGTTAAAGACTCAGGTTCAGCTACCCACTGTGACAAATCCTACAATGTGTCCCTGAGCAAGACACTTAAATGCTAGTTGGTCCAGAGGTGTGTGATCTTTGACATAAATAGCAATTGTATGTCGTTTTGGATAAAAGCATCAGATAAATGTATTGTATAGTGTATCTCATGCCCACAAAAATCATGTAGATATGTTATCAGCGCTGGAATGAGCTCAAATAAATTGTGAGGGGGTTTCCTGAGAGTCATGTGGCTCATTTCCTATTTGTAACTAATCTTTTATTCCATCACTTCAAATTTTTTTAGATGTTGGCTGGGAAATTCCATTCTTTAGTGGCTTCTCTGTTGTATCTTAAAACAGGAAAACAAAGTTGAAACCATAGGCTGTATTGCCAGTTGCCACATTACACAAACGATCTTCTGTGACAAGAAAAATTAGTCTACTTTTCTTGAGGATGGAGATATTTGTATAAAGTTGTCTAAAAAACTCAAACCTAAAATGATGTACTGTGCTGTTGGACATGGCTCTACATTGTCTTTACCATCACCACATAAACGAAATCCTTTGTGAGAAAAAATATCCTGTACTAGAGCTGCCACTTTCACACCATTAATTATTCTGTGACTCACTTGTGTAAACATTTGAGCAGAGTAAAGCCTAGAGCATTAGAGCAGACATGTGAGAAACACGTATAACACATTTCAGTTCTGTTTGGCAGCAATCTTTGTTTTGTTTTTGGTTCCTCTTACTTTGTTGCTGGGAAACAGAGACCCCTTGTCAAAAGATTAAAGCGCACTATTGGCATGTGACCACTAACAATATATTTAAATTTTCATAGCAACCTTCTGAGGCTGACATTACTGTGTGTATAAACACCCTGGAGTAAGAGTGGAGAGAAATACATGTAATGCCTGATTTAGTTTTTGTGTTTAGGGAGTGCTTTAGCAACATGACTGGAATCTCAATGCTTGTTTTCTTAACTGAAGCCCCCTGTTTGTCTTTTGGGGCCTCCTTGTTGCATATTTTCTTCTATCACCTCCTTCAGCTCCCATCTGATGGACTGCTGAAATAACCTTTGATCCTGACTGGATTAAGGACATCTTGCTGTGTGCAGCTGTTTATTCTCAGCATTCTCACTTTCCCCATTTTAACAACAAACACATTGTTCTGGTTTCTATTCATCATTTCTGTGGGTTATAAGAGCTGAGGGAGGATGTGATTACACTACATCCTCTGTGTCCTTCTACAAAATCTGTGTATCAGTCTTCAGATTTGTTATTTATTGACTGAGATATGTCTCTCACTAAGTAATCACCCTGAGGTGCCTTTTCATTAGCATCCCTACAACCGTTCCATGGGTTCATGAGGGCAAATTTCCTCAATTTCAAGGAATTCTTCTCCTGGAATATCCCAGACATATTAAACAATGAAAAACAGTATGTGACTATTCGCTGTATAGTGTGGAAACTCCACTAATCATACTAGCTTCTTGCAAAAGTGAAAGCTCACATAGCGACACAAAAATATATCTAATATGATGTTGTCCAATTTTACTTTATAAACATGTTTTTAAAAATGCAAACACGGTGGTGGCAGGGCTGCAAACATTGAATCTGTCTCGAAATGTGCTGTGTGTGGGAGTGAATCTGCGCTGGGGTCCTTAAAGCCTAGTTCACATTATACGATTTTTAGCCCGATTTGCAGCTCTACGAGCTTGGTGACCGTCAGGCTGTGATCGGGGATAAATCAGTGGTTGATCGGCGGTTGCCAGTCATTATGTGTGAACTAAATGACGCATCAAAACTGCTCCCCGACACATTTCTGACACATCGCCAACATCTGCCAGATATCTAGCATGCCAAATATCTGGCGCAGTCGGCCGACTCGACATCTCCTACATCCTGCCAATGAGAGAAGACAGCTTCTTTTTCGCTGCAAAACACATTCTACTCCCCTCCAGCTCCCTCTGTAGCTCAGACAATCAGATTTTTTGTCTTGGTATGGGTATCTTCATAATAACAAACAACCGCTGTTTCGTGTATAGGTTTGCGTCACTCCCCGTTTCACATTTCACATGTGTTTTCTTAACAAAATGTGGTTTGGAGACCAGCGTCGGGTGACCGATTCAGTCAGCTTGTGTAGTGTGTGTTAAAGGTAAAAGTACTAGAGCACATCAGGTGTCCCACATCATACAAACACCTGCACTTTGCATGTATAAGCATCAAAACCTACAGGCCTAAGTCACTCTAATGTTAGCTATCCTATCTGCTACCGTTGATCCACTGCAACTTAACTGTTGCAGTGGATCATACTTTGATATGTTTTGCAGTGAAAACCCCTTTCTGCAAACAAGCAAGCAAGTTTTATAGTTGAAACAATGTGAAGTACAGTAAGTACTTCCTTCATATTATTTCATTTGTTCTGTTTCCAGATTGTGCTTACTGTCACACAGTTATATGTTATGTTAGAGAAACTGTATATTAGTCCTATACTTGAAATATGATTTTTTTAAAAATTAAATTTGCTTCTTTGTGGAAAAAAAAAGATTGTTCAAAATGGAGGCTGTTTTTAGTACAATCAGACACAACACAAAAATAGGCTACTTTATGTGCGAATTAACATATGGTCATTATAAAAAGAGGCTAGAAGTGTTGCCATTTTCAGTGTGTAAAGTGGCTCAGCACTATCTTCTATGGCCTATTATGTTTCATGCACATTGCCTTGTTGTTGAATGATGCAACACAAATAAACTTACCTTTCCTTGGAGTCGTTTTTTCAATTTGTAGCCTATTCTCATAACAAACAGACCCAAATGCATGGCAAGCTAATTGTATTGTACAGATAATAAATTAATTAATTAATTAGTTATATAACTAAATGGCACCATGTAAATGTGCTATAAACTACTAGGCTTTGTAACATGCCTGCTTGACTCACGAAAAACAAAAATAGCCCACACACCAACCTCCGTGATTGTACAGAGAGAGAGAGAGAGAGAGAGAGAGAGACTGTCGTGTGTTGGCCGTATTTATCACTCTCACTCTCACTCTCACTGTGTTACTGCGGATCAGGACTGAAGAGAAGCTGGGCAGAGCTGGAATAAACAACAGAAGGGACGTTGTTCAAATCAAATGAGTGAAAGTTCATCTTTTGTTCGACTCTTCGTGGGGTTCGTCCTCAGTGCGGCAGGTTGGCTGTTTTCACTTTATTTGCCTAAATTGTGGTCTGAGGTTTTAGGCTTTATAAGCCAATAATGTATATTTTTGACTTGTCATCCCAATGGGGGAATATTTTAACGATAAAACATGGTCTAGGCTATATGAAAAAGTCTACACTGAAATGTGAAAAGACTGAATTAGCTTCTGCTTAATTAACCAATCGCGTGGTCGTCATTAACAATAAGATAACGGCAGGTTAAACTGTTCACATGCATGTCCCTAGGTGCAGAACATTGTTTTAACCAGAAGAGAGCGGTATCACAGCCTTTGAAAATAATGACACTCGGCTCAGTAGGCTACGCACCGAGAGCAAAAATGGCCATAACAAAGATGTTTCACATGGCTTTTTTAAAAGATGTGTTTGAATCTGAGACTGAAGCAATCTTTTACAAAGACACTTAATAATCTTGCAATATGGAACACAAAGACAATTTTAAGGCCTTTTTTCTTTCATAAAAAAGTTTTTTGACTGAAAATATTAAATCAAACTCCTTAATTCCCTAAATAAAATAAAAATAGAAGAGACCCTTAACAAAGGTTTAAGCTTATTTCTGTATTCTCTCAGTCTTCCCCCATTTTGTGCTATTTGTGTGCAATTGACACAGATTTTGTAGGGCATATCACGCAGTGGGAACACATCCTCCCTGAGCTCATGCTACCCACAGAAATGATGAATAGAACACTGTTTAAAAATAGGGAATCGAAATGCTGAGAATCAACAGCGGCACACAGAAAGACATCTTTAATCCACAGTGTCATCATGGGGATTCTTGGAAAGCATAAAGGTCAAAACAAGTCAAGAATTTCTGTAACACATCAAACGTATTACCATATGTAATATTCACTTTTCGTATACTTTTTAAAAAGATAACTGACTACTGGAACCAAGCGAAAAGCTTTTGTAGCCAGTCGGGACAGTTTGGGGAAAGCACCTAAGGCTGGACATAGGCCAGGTGGGAGGTGACCAGTCATGTAAATTATAAAATAATTTCCCCCCCATTAAATAATAACCTTAAGGTGTCTTTTTTCACCTCAATATTCTTTCTCAGCAGTTTTATGATTTGACATCTTTTCGGCATGTCCTTTTCACTCTTTGCTGACTAGCTTTGGCTTCTTGTGCACACGCTTCTCAAAATAAAAAATGAAAGTGTTTTTAGATAGGCTTCTCTGAATAGGAAATATTAGCCTATTGTAGCCTACTTGAAGTCAGAAATAGCTTCAATGACTCTTTGACTCAGACCGTGGGCGTGCACTCAAAACCCAGGTGGGAGTTGTTGAATAAAGCCTACCCCTTTTTTAATTACCTTGACATTATATGGCCTAAAAGGCAAAATCACAATGAAATGTTTATCTTGTGGCAATTATAAAAGGCTGACACATGTAACTGCTCCCATGCTGTAGGTGCACAAGCTGACTGTCCCATTGAGTTGACCCCCCCCAGGGTTGTGGTGAAACATGGAGACCGAGTCTCAGTCAACTGCACCATATATGACAGTGTGCCTCCGGGCATGGTGGGTGGAATGGGCTGGGAGGCCCCAACAGGAGGCACGGGGTTTGTGGAGAAGGTCCGCAGTTTGCTTTGGACTGTGGAGACGCTAACTGAATGGGAGATCAATGCCCAGTGCTACTTCAACCCATCAGCTGATAGTCCACTTAAACAGTGCTTGAAAGACCTAATAATTGTAATTTACAGTAAGTCTTTATTATTTTCTCATAGAACAGAATGATACTATGACTAACAGAATATCATCTACTTAATTTGTACAACAGGCTACAAATCCAATGCACATGTTAATAACCATTTTGCAAATTGTCTATAGACCTAATTATTTTAAATATATCTTGTTTATATCATATTTTTATCTATTTCTACACACCCAGTCAACAAAGCAAATTCCTTGTATGTGTTAAAACTACTTGGCAATAAAGCTGTTTCTGATTGTGATTTATTTTTCTTCAGCATTCCCAGAGACCATCCACATCAGCTCCAGCAGTGGCTCAGATGGTGTGATGAAGGAAAAGAAGGACTATAGCATCACATGTCACATCAACAATATAGCCCCTGTTCAGCGGCTCATTGTAAAGTGGTACAAAGGAGATGTCATTGTCAAAACAGAGACTTTTGACAATCCCAGTAATAAACCAGTGAATCAGTCATCGGTCTTCAGCTTTACAGCAAATAGACAAGACGATGGCGTCACATTCAGATGCGAGGCACATTTGGACCTGGGGCCAGAAGAACCACAATATAATGTATCTTCACAAGAGTATAATATCACAGTTCACTGTAAGTATATCATGTGTATATTTAAAATAAATGCATATTTAGGTTATTTAGGTAGTTTGAAATGGTGAATTTTAATCTCTATTATTTTGATAAAATAAAACCCAAACATTTGACAGTTTCAGCCTCTAACCTGTGAGGATTTGCTGCCTTTCTTCTCTTATAGTAAACTGAATACCTCTCTTTTTTATGTTTAATAGACCAAACAATTCGATCAATTAAACACACAAAAGGTCATTTCTGCCACTAGGGGTCTTTCACATAAAAACAGTAATAAAAGACATTGTTTGATGATGTCATTCATTATCGTAGGACCACGTTGTCTTCACCACAATGCAGTCACCTTCTCCCAGTTAGGATTCCTTCAGTGTTCATAGTTCAGAAGGTTTTTTACTGAGAAGTGAATTATATACAGAGGTCTCCTGCTCTCCAAAATAAACGGACCAGGTGATTAAAACTGGTAAAAACACTGAACAAAGCAGTTTCACCTAAAAAAAAAAGCTTGCTGCTAACATTTGTTTAGCTTGCTTCTCAGATTACTTAAATGATTTTGGAGGTTTTGTAACAGGAGCTGAATTATCCACAGAGGTTGCCTCTTCTCAATAAACAGAATCTGTAAAAACACTGAATAAAGCAGTTTCACTTTAAGAAACAGTGTTTCACTGACGCTGTTCAGCAACAAGATGCTGTGAGACAAGATAACAATAATGTTTGCTAAGCTTGTTTCTCTAATAACTTAAGATCCAGATGATGACCCAGACATCCTAATGTCTGAAAGCAATCATCTATAGTTAAAAATGACCAGGATCTAAAGAGAGTATTGTAAAAATGAGGCAATCATCAGTTTGATAATGAAAAGAATCGTTAGTTGCTGCCTGAAATATTTACTATACTACAATACGCTTTACTAGTTTTTCCAACACGTGCAGCTATAAATGTTCTTGGCCTTAAAAGAACACACGTCTAAACGGGGGAAAAACCCCACATTTCAGTCAGTTCCCTTGCCTCAGCAGCTTTTAATCTGTTAAATAAAAGCAAAATATTATAAATAATTGCTTTGTTTGCTTCTATTTAGTTGGACCAGATGTCTCATGTTCCAGTTCTGTGTTACTGGAAGGGGAAACATTGGAGAAGCTATGCAATGTGACAGGAAATCCCAAACCAATTGTCAAATGGCTGAAAGACAAAGAGCTCACAGACCCGACTGTCCCTCTGAGTAGGGAGAATGCTGGGCAGTACATCATTGAAGCTAACGGCTTGTCCTCCATCAAAAAGGAACTCCTGGTTGCTGTACTGTGTGAGTGTCACATCCAGTCACCAGCACAAACAGCCACATAAGCATAAAAAAGCTAAACATTTTGTTTTTAGGAATTATGTTTTTTTATCATTTGTTTATTTTACACACAGATTCTTTGGGTTGCACTTTTCATTTATCTCCAGGATATTTTATTTATTGCCTTTTTAGTATGGCTTATATGTGCACATTGATAGATGCACAAATAAAGCTTGGTCTAGCTGCTACCAGGGTGCTAGATATAGCGGTAGAAGTACAGCGGTAGATCTATAAGATACTCAATTTGCATATAGTCCATAGTATTGTATTAATCTGTCTTTGCGTTTTTTGCTTTCAGATGGACCAGAGTTGATGTGTCCAAGCACTTACACTGGAATGGAATACGCTCCTCACAACTTCACCTGCATTGTTGAGGGCTATCCTGAACCTAAGACGGTCTGGAACAAAGATGGCGAGGAGGTGGAATTTCCGGAGAAACTAACGAGAAGTGATGCAGGGCAGTACTTGATCACAGCTTCAAACAAAATGTCAAGTGTGAATGTCACAGTGGAGATTAATGTCATTTGTAAGTTATTTTGATGAAAAGCCTTAATACCTACTATTAGCAGGAGCAATTCAGTATGCAATATATGGTGCATTTGCTTTTGCTTTTTCTCAGATGTACATTCTTTAATTGTTGTCTCTAGACCCACCATCACAGATAGTTGAGCTCGAAGACTCTGAAGTCAACCTTGGTTCTACTGTGTCGCTGAAGTGCTCCTCCACGGGTAACCCACGACCAAAATATTTCTGGAATTATTACCGGACTGCCAATGTGATGGAGGAAAATGAAGATGGAGTGTCCCGTCTGAACATCCGCAATGCTACTGCATACAACATGGGCTCCTACACATGTCATGCCACGAATGTCAGAGGAAATGTCTCTAAAACTGCCAGAGTCACTGTAAAAGGTAGGGTCACTATTTACCACTTTGATGTAATCAGTAATTGTTATGCACTCATTTAAAGCGCTTCAGTATTAGCTTCACCACTTGTCCTCCTGTCAATGGATAATGCAACACTACCCTTATCCTCCTATTTCCATTTTTTTTACAAAGGCAGGTGCTGCAAAGAGCTGTGGTGCTGAGCATGCTGTGTGTTGAAAGCTCAAAATATTGACATATAATGGAAGTAGTGTTTTGCACTTTGAATAGATTTTCAATATTTACAAAGGAACAAAAAAATCAATTGCCTGAATTTTCCCCTCGAGCTAAAAGAGAGCATTGAGCAAGCACACTCTATGGTGATGTACGGTATAATAAACATATGAAGCAGACAGATAACAGCTAAGGACTCACCAAGTTCAGTACAACAGCCCTTGTACTTGACAATGTTGTGATAAAGGGACTTCTAGATCTCAATCTCCTTCATCCAGCCCTCAGGCACATGACCATCATCATGTTTCAAGCATACACTGCCACGCGCTCTCCAGTCCCATCGTAGGCCGGGTCATACAAGTAGAGAGTCACCTTTCCAAAGAGACCCTGGAGACAGAAAAAGTGATGTTTTATTAATGCTCACCTCTACGTCTCGCATCTTTTTCAGGTAGCATTTATGGAACACGAAAGGGTTTGTAAGGGAGACTTTGAAATGTCTCAACAACTTGCCATGGACTTGAGTACAGACATTAATTTCTCAGGATCAGTTTTAACAAATTTGGCAGTCCATTGACCAATCATACTTAAAAAACATTACCATCAGCTGTACTGTTTTTATTGCTTTAGCTAATTTAGTGGACAGCCTCACACAGCTAGCATGGCTGAAGTCTCTTGGCCTTGTTTTGTTATATTTAACGTTACATTATTTTTGAAAGCCACTTTTACTTGCTTTAAAAAAATAATTCTGAATTTTTAACCCCCTATGCGCTCTAAAGTGTTATTCTTAAGTGGGCATTTGGATATCTAAACTAGGGATGGGACACTGAATACTGACATGCCGACATTGTCGAGATCCCGAAGCCCAGACGTTTCGAAACACTACTCCAAAGTGTGGGTCGAAACCTCATTGTCACGTGACCATGGCGAAGCCTGTTTCGACAGGTGGCCCACTTGCTGCTTCTACGTTTGATTCACATAGTTTGGAACAAATCACCACACATCTGCCTGCCTCTAACTCCCAAAAGTCAAAATGTCGAGCAAAAACATCACAACTTCAAGAGTTTTACTCCATATACTGAGACAAGATATAAAGAGTTATACAGTTCAAATAGATATTAGTACAGTAATTTATAGGCCTAGATATTAATACAGTAATTGATAGGCCAATGAGAGACAATACTTTGTCTCTCAGATATGGTAGGCCTAACATATTTATAGTGATAGCTTTGATACATTTAGTGACATTTAGGGCTTTAGCCTAGTGATAGAGGACAGAAAATTAGGACGGATAATCCACGTTAAGAGATCCCGATCTCTGGCGTGGGAACACATCATTCACAGTGCAAATGCTGATGCCACTGTAGGTGTTAAAAATATTTGACAGACGCTTTCCTTCCGAGGACACATGATCCTTTTATTTATTGGCAGTAGCGACGTGCTGTGTATCTGCACCTGTATGGCAAAAAATACTTGACACAAAATTGCTCCGGACGTTTCAATGTTTCGCAAGGCCTCGCTTTGCCCATCAATAATCTAAACCGCTTTCTAGTGTCAATTTGTCAATTGCGGTCAAACTATTTAATCATAATGCTAAAACCAAACCATTGGTGTCCTGCCCTAAAGTCTAACTTGCAGCCAACTTCCACAGCCAGCTAGTAACGTTAGCATTTATAGACACAGTGAGTGTGAGGGCTTGCTCTGTCTGTGTGTGTGTGTGTGTGTGTGTGTGTGTGTGTGCGCCCAGTGTTGGGGGGAGGGCTGCTTCCCAGTTTCCTCTCCGGGGATGATGTAGAGAGCTAGGAGCTGTGCAGGGCATGCAGCTAAAGCTTAGCTTAGCTTTCTCCCAAAAAGTCAACAAGTCGCCGCTGGCTCGCCCCATGCAGCCGAGAGGAAGCAGGAGAAACCTGAGAGCCGCTTAGTGTAACAGAAGAGGATCGACAGCTGACGGGAAAAAACAGAGTTTATTCCAATGGGCGATTTAAACTCTCTTCGTCTCTTTTCAGCCCTTTTGACTTTAGAGCTGCTGACGCTTTCTAACGGGACAGGATCGAGTAAGTTGTGCCAACTGGGAGCTAGTTATAGATGCCTTGTTTTCTTTCCTTCCGAGGTTGAAAAAGCTCGATTAGATTTAACTCAGGAACAAAAGGCGGGATTGTTTTGGTATATTTATGTGGCCTTCTGAGTGTCAAGGCGAAAACTTAAAGCAACACAGTGAATTCTGATTTTAATGACAAATTCATGTTGTTAAACATGCTTTGAGTGTGAGTGTGTGAATGCCAGTGGAAAATCATGAACATTGCTATGTGGTGTAAGGTGTGTCTGATCGTTAGTAAGCATTGTGACCTTTTGTAGGCAATATTTGAGGCCTCATCCCACACTGTCTATTAAGTTACAATCACTGTTGTTATTTAGTTAGTTATATTAGATGGGAATGGGCTGAGTAGAATGTGACCATTTCACTGAAGTATGGGTATTGCCACAATGTCCAGCACAAAGAAGGGTGGGCAGCAAGTGCAGACTTTCCTAAGAGGAAGGTATTTCCTTCCTGAGCCATTTCCTGCTACCTCCTGAGACACAGCTTTTGTTCCACACTATTTCACGACAGCTCTGGAAATTAAAAAAACAATGTGTCAACATAATGAAAGTGAATAATCTTGGTCTGGAATAACATTTCTCGCCCTCAATCTACATTCCACAGATGCCCAGAAAGAATGCCCCATTGAAATAACTCCAGACAGGATGGTTATACAGTACCAAAGCAAAGAGAACCAGACTGCAACATGCAAGTCAACACCCGCCGGCTCCAAAAATCAAAGAGAAATATACTGGAAGGGTCTGCCAAAAGATGTCAAAAGCCCAACTTGGTTGGTTGACAATACAGACTGGGACGCAAGGCCTGTTTGTACTGCAAATTTTACGGGAATAGGACAATGCGAGAAACATTTAAGCATCACTCTTTACAGTATGTATTGCTAACTTCTTCTTTATATTCACTGTCATGAACTTTAAACATGTTTCTGAAATTTCAGAACTATCCTGAATCTTTATCTCACCACAAAATCATCTCCCCAGAAACACCCGACAGTGTCTCCATCCGTCCTGTGGGTGAGGTGAGCCCAGTGGTGGTGTTGGAGGAGAGAGAGCTCCAGCTGCAGTGCGACATTACCAATGTTGCTCCAGCACAAAATCTCACTGTGTGGTGGTACAGAGGGAATGAAACCTTCAAACCACTTGTCACAGGTGGGGAATCTTTCTTTACAGTTCTACATTTTCTGTCAGGCCAAGGACATCGAGCAGTGCTAGTCAGTCTCATAGATTCATGGTCCATAGAAAGTTATTTTCACAAGATCTGTGGACTGTGAAGGAAGTTTATTGAAGTGATAATGTTTTTTCTCGCCGGTCTGATGTGTCACAACCAACAACCACACTCATAGTTTCATACCAGCTTATACCAGCTTATCTCTTAGTCGAGTGCATAAGTGTTTGACTCATTTCAAGATTGATAGATAAAAACAAGGAAGTAACTTTTTTGGTATGTGTGGCTGTATTTTTGAAGAAGACAAGTCTGTCCTCATCAACATAAATTCTTTACATAAGATATAAAATAAAAGGAATTGTGCAAAAGGCTGGGCACACATGTTTATTGTAACAGGTTTTAGTGTTTATTTTCTGAAGAGTCCAGCCGTGTGTAGACGTCAGTTTATGTTGACAGCAGAGAGAGAAATACACATGTTGACAAACCAAAAAGACTCATGCTTGACTGTCATTACCTGTAAATTGTTAAAATTGAAATTCTGAGGCAAACTATTAGGATCTACTTTTTGTCTTTTTCTTACTTGTTTCTCACTGTATTTCTCCCAAAATATTCCATTTGTCCACCAGGTCCAATGAAAGTGAGCTGCCCGTCTGAGAATAGCGCAAACTGTGACGTGAGCGTGATCCGATCCCCGGTGAATGTGTCGTCTACCATTAGCATCAATCTGAAGAGAAAGCAAATGGAAGCAGAGTTCAGATGTGAGGCTCATTTGGACCTCGGACTTCAGGGACCACAGGCTCCTCCAAACATGATCTCCAGCCCTCTCAACATCACTGTCTACTGTGAGATCACACTTGCATTTGCTGCTCACTAGTCACGATTAAGGCAACACTGTAAGATCAAGTGATGGTGGACATCGATTAATCGATTAGTTGTTTTGGTCTGGTGGAAAAATGTTGATGAGTGTTTCCAAAAGCCCAAAACAACATCCTGAAATGTCGTTTTGTCCACAACCCAAAGATATCCAGTTTACCAGTTTGTAGGTACTGTAAATCCTTTGGGGTTGCAGTCTTTGAATAGTCTTTGACCTCATTCTGCTCTATTTGCCTTTATTTCAGATATTCCCGTCATTACCACAAAGCTTCCAATAATAATCCCAGTGTTCAGAGGTTATCCTGAGGAGCTCGCTTGTGTAGCCGAGGGTCATCCACTTCCAAAGATCCAGTGGCACTACAGCTCAGACAAACAGCCCCAAGTGAATGGAAACACACTCATTGTGTCTGAAGCAGGCCTCTACAACTGCAGCGCCACCAATCACGTTGGTTCCGTCTACCATGTAGTCGAAGTGATTTTAAAAGGTAACAACACTCTTAGTCTAATCTGCATTTTGTAATTTTTAGAAGGAAAAAGTGTGATAAAAGTCCTATAAAAATCTACTATAGACCTTTTTCCTTAAAATATTAAGTGCCCCATTTGTGAAAGCAGGGCTGGTATTTATCAAGCTTCCATTTTAGTCTAAAGTGCTGAGAATTTATGAAATTTACTCCAACTTTCAAACTTAAGTATAAAAGCAAGTTATCAAATTTCTTAAAGCTAAGGATCACTCTTACTCTCCCAGTTAATTAAGACAGCTAGAGAGCTCTCGCAAGTGGTTAGGAGTTGCCTGTAGGGGCTTGTGATGGCACTGTGGAGGCAGAGAAAGGTGCAAATCTTTCAGGAGAGGAAGAATATTTTTGAATTGTTTGACAATGTGCAGTTAATTATACAGTATCGTTGGTGAGGGACGTCATCTCACCACTGACTTTACGCAGCAATGCATTTTCAACTGAAATGAAGGTGGTGATGACGCGTCATTTCTTTGGCACAGGACAAAGGTAGCAATGCTGATGAGTTGAGGCCATCACAGCTATCAGTAAGCCAAACATGGCTAAATGTCATGGAAACAGTTATGGCACTTACAGCTCTACACATGGTCACACGTTTCATCAACTTCCCAACAACACCCCTCATAATCCAACAGAAGCAAACACAATGTATTCTCTTGAAAGTTCTTTATTGTCAAATGTCTGTTGTATCTAACCTCCTCTTAGGAAGTTCACCATTCAATGTGAATTTATATGACAATATTCTTAAAAGAGGAAATCTATTCAGTGATTGGTCCTTGCCTATGTCGTCATCCAAAATCCCGTTTGTGGCACAGCAAAGTGTCGTGAATTCGCTCTAAGATTCACACTTAAGATTTAGTCCTACACTTCACTTAAATTAGGACTGAGATGCAAAGTCAGCAGCAGTGTTCTTATGAGTAATTCTGAGAAGATTGATAAATACGGGCCCAGATCTCTTTCAGAAGGGGTTAAAGCCATTAAAGCCCCCTCCACTGTATTTTTACATTTCTATGATATTTCATATTTTTCTGAGTCATTTCTCTACAATGATGAATACCACATAGTTTGCCAAATATTTTTTGACAAATAGCTCAATTTTGTGCTCAAACTTGCAAAAGTTTCTTCGGCTGGGTACACATCAAAAGATAATCGGGCTGATTTTGGGCCGATTTCCCCCATTCCGACAATCCTAGCTATGTCCCGATTATCTTGATGGTTCTACAGATTATCTTATCAGATTCTCCCTTGATGTGAGGTGTGTTAAGAGTGTCCGAACCTGATCGGAAGTACTTCGGAGGCGCCCCGATCGCTAATCGTAAATATTTAACATGTTGGATATTTACGATCAGAAATCCTGATGTGTGGGGGCATCCCGAGGACAAACACGCGCACGTTCTGGAGTTTATCACGTGAAACGAAACAATATCCAATCAGAAAGCGAGATGATTGAAGGCGGAAGCATAAAGCATGCATAAAGCACAAGAAACGCAGTCATGGCGCAGATTTTGCGCCATGATTTCCTGTGTTCACAGTCTAGACTCGGGTTGAAAATCTGTTCGTGTGTTGTGTGCTGTCTTTGTCACATCATGGCACACCACACACTATAGGAGCAAAACGGTTAAATCTAGGATTTTTTCTCCTCGTGTGTGGTCTATCACATTTTGGAAATCTTATAAGATGTAAAAAAATCTTTTGGTGTGTACCCAGCCTTAGTTAAAACGGGGTGGTGACGTATGACTATAGTAATGGCGCGTTCGAGACTGGTCGGAACTGGGATATTTCCCAGTTGAAACTTCCAACTTCTGACCTCAAAGCGTTCCAGGTGCATGGTGGTGCATGACGCCGAAAGTCAACGAAAATCATGGCTGATCGTGACAAAGTGTGCACACTGGTTTCGCCCTCAGCAGTGCTTTAGGTGTTAATTAAAAGGATGGCAGTTTAACTGCAACAACTGACCTAAATATCTCATACGTTACTAGTTCTGTGTGCCCCTCTGGCTATACAAGTTGGTAGCCCTCAAGTCAGTCAATGTTGTAGGTTGCACTTCCTAATGTTTTGCCATTTTTAACAATAACTTTTATGCAGAAAAGATGACTTTATAAGATTCTTTACTGTAACCAGCTACCGTATGTGTAAAACATATTTCTACATCAATATACATGCAGAACAGGTTTTACTATATGACCGTATGTATTATTTTAATTCAAATACATGCAAATATACATTTTGTTGCCGTTTAGTTTATGGTTTACCATTTACAAAGTGTGCTTCCATGGGCGCTGACATTGTTTTCTGACGTCATTCAGCTGCTACTCGTGAAGTCGGGGTACAAATTTTTCCTCCGAGTTCACAAGTAGGAAATCTGACTTCAAGTGGCATTCCAGGATAGTTTTTTTTAGTTGGAGGTCGGAAAATTCCCAGTTCCGAGTTGCCTGGAACGCAGCATAATTGAGATATTTGTGTTGGAGGACAGATGACAGAAGACGCGTCGCACTTTCACCTGATACTGTCTTATATAAAGTGTGCAACCCCCCCACACCCCTGCTGTAAAGTAAGCGCACTATAAAACGTACTGGGAGTTATCGTGTGCAGTGCGTGACAGGACCATCGACTGTGTGATTGATAACAGCTGATAGGAGCACATTAGTTTCTGTCATGGGTAAGTAATAGCTGCTCCTGCCAGACAGTAAAGTGTACTAAACTTTTCAGTGTAGTGATGTTAACACAGCATATCATTAGTGAACACTCCAGCCGGTCAGTGTTTGGTTGTCATGGTAATGTATTACGTCCGACTATTAACCACACCCCCATTCTCTGTTTGAGGAAAAAACGTTCACCAAAAACGGCAGTTAAAACTGGCTGGAGGGGGCTTTAAATACACTCTTTTCCCATATGTACAATCTATATAAGAATTTCCATGTGTTTCTGTTACTCAAAACTTTATTTTACTTTGAACTGAGGTTTAAGCAAATTATTATTTATTTATTTCACACCACATTTTCTCTGTGTGACTGTAATCTAGTACCTTGATTCAAGGTTGTACCAGTGCATGTTCAGTCAATAGAAAAAGAGAGAGCTGTATAGATACAATTGTGCTCAGGACAGCATACATTTATGCATTTTATATTTGACAGTGTATAAGAAGAAATAACCTCACGTAGCAGAGCAAAAGCCAAATTCTTCATGGAGGATTCTATCCAGCCATATACTGTACATTTATTTCAAAATGGAGCCGTGTGATTTCTCAGACAGGTATCGTACAACGCTGTTGTAGGCAGAAAATAAAAGGCAGAACGTTGGTGGAATGGTTGGAGATTTGTTCAGAGTATGAACACAGTGACTTTTTTTCTGTTGTTAGATGTTATAATCAGAAGGGCTTCCAGTTTCCACAATAATCATACAAATACAATTAGCTTATCTTCCTGTCTGAGTTTGGTCATATGTTAAATTTGTAAGTAGATACTTAGCAACTTTTCCATAATTTTTTATTTGTGCGTCTGCATCCATATACTGTAGTACAGTTCATCTTCATTGATCCTGCACGTGTGTTTATAGCAGCGTGTTTTGAAATTCTTAAACATTAATATGTTGCCCGTTGGATTGTTTTCATTACAGAGGACTACCTTCCCCTCATAGCTGGATTTGTGGCTGTCACAGTAGTTGCCATCTCCATCATTTTCCTCTTCATCTACTCAATCTACTACAAGAACACCAGGATGCGCCACTACAGTCTTAAAAACCCCAAACTCAACACCAACAATGCCAACGTAGCTCACAACGGCTGGGACATGCAGTTTCCTATGACCAAACTGTCTTAGCAGCGCATCTGTTGATAGCACAGAATGGAGAGCTGACCACTCTGAACGAGCCGCATCTCTTATGCCAACAGAAACTACATTGTTTGAAAAGCCTGAATGCCACTCAGCCAGCAGGCTCTCATTTTTTTTGGAAATCTCTTCCTCCAAACTTCACATGTACTGTTATCCTCGCATCTATTTTCCCACATATTATAATATTCTACTAATCATGGAATAATCGAATTATGAAAATGAGCAACCTTGGCTTCAGATGTACGTTTTTATATTTACTACTGGATTTACCTGTTTTCACTGGACACAGAAGAGGAGGAGCATGGGCTCAAAATTTGGTTCTGACCTGCCAGATCAACTGTTTCGATATTTTTATAAGCACAAAGGGAGTTTGATATGATTATGAATGTTTTTTTGTTAACGTTGAGTTTACCAGTGCTTGATTATTTTTTTAATTATGCCCCGTTAATATTCACTCAAACTCAGACCTCTTTATGTAATTATTTTACAAACCGAACAAGATTTTACCATGCATTAAACTTAGAAATGGTGACCCTGAGGCTGCAATCACACTAACAGGAAATGTGACACTTTTTTCTGTGTCTTTGGCCTCTGAAGGTGTGACACTGCGACACTGTGAAAAAGGAGAGCATCAGTTGCTCAGCTGCTCAGTTTGTGGACACTATTGCTTGTGCACGCTTTCCATTGAGACCATTGTTGCTTCAGTATTCTTTGTAAGCCACTCTTAGCCTTCTCTATACCTGGCCCTTTGTTGTGCCATGCTGTGTCAGGCTCCAGCCTTATGGGACAAATTATCTTGTTCCACAGTTATATGCTTTTGTATGAATGACTGCAGGCATTATTGCCCAATGCCTATCAGAACTGTATTTTCGGGATGATATTTTATGTAAATGCAAAGCCTTATATTTATTTATGAAACAGTAAAGATGACACAGTTTAGTGTTGAAAATGGACTGCAGACAGGTATGTAAACATTACAAATGTTGGAAGAGATAATGGGGTTGAAGTCCTACCTGGATATAAGAACATTAGGACATTATTACACATTTGTGAATACAGCTGTAAATAATTGACTGGTGTAAAACAGTATTTTAATATTAAAAATATTCATTTTCAAACATTGCATTGTTGAAATCTTAAAGACCTGGCTACGTCTAAGGTGTGTAAATATACAGGTGAAACCTGATAAATTAGCATATCGTCCAAAAGTTATTTTATTTCAGTAAGTCAACTTAAAAGGTGAAACTAATATATTATATAGACTCATTACATGCAAAGTGAGATATTTCAAGCCTTTATTTGATATAATTTCAATGATTATGCCTTACAGTTTATGAAAAACCCAAATTCAAAATCTCAGAAAATTAGAATATTGTGAAAAGGTTTAGTATTGTAGGCTCAAAGTGTCAGGCTGTAATCAGGTAATTAATCCAAAACACCTGCAAAGTGTTCCTGAGCCTTTAATTGGTCTCTCAGTCTGGTTCAGTGGAATTCACAATCATGGGGAAGACTGCTGACCTGACAGTTGTGCAGAAAACCATCACTGACACCCTCCGCAAGGAGGAAAAGCATCAAAAGATAATTGTAAAAGAAGCTGGTTGTTCTCAAAGTGCTGTATCAAGACACATTAATAGAAAGTTAAGTGGAAGCGAAAAGAGTGGAAGAAAGGTGCATAAGCAGCAGTGATGACCGTAGCCTGGAGAGGATTGTCAGGAAAAGGCCATCCAAATGTGTGGAGGAGTTTCACAAGGACTGAGGCTGGAGTTACTGCATCAAGAGCCACCACACACAGACGGGTCCTGGACATGGGCTTCAAATGTCGAATTCCTCTTGTCAAGCTGCTCCTGAACAACAAACAACGTCAGAAGCGTCTTACCTGGGCTAAAGAAAAAAAGGTCTGTTTCTCAGTGGTCCAAAGTCCTCTTTTCTGATGAGAGCAAATTTTGCATCTCATTTGGAAACCAAGGTCCCAGAGTCTGGAGGACGAATGGAGAGGCACACAATCCGAGATTCCACAGTATGTTTGTTTGGGGAACCATGTCATCTGCTGGTGTTGGTCCACTGTGCTTTATTAAGCCCATCAGCAGCCATCTGCCAGGACATTTTAGAGCACTTTATGATTCCTTCAGCAGACAAACTTTATGGAAATGCTGACTTCATTTTCCAGCAGGACTTGGCACCTGCCCACACTGCCAAAAGTACCTGGTTCAATGACCATGGGATTACTGTGCTTGATTGGCCAGCAAACTCGCCTGACCTGAACCCAATAGAGAATCTATGGGGCATTGCCAAGAGAAAGAAGAAAGACATGAGACCAAACAATGCAGAAGAGCTGAAGGCTGCTAACACCTCAGCAGTGCCACAGGTTGATCCTTGGCACGCTGCATTGAGGCAGTAATTCATGCAAAAGGGGCCCAAACCAAGTACCGAGTACATATGCATGATTATACTTTACCTGACATTTCTGTATTGAAAATCCCGTGTTTTTTAATTTTTTTTTTTTTTTTTTTTTTTTATTGATTTCATGTAATATTCTAATTTTCTGAGATTTTGAATTTGGGGTGAAATAATGTAATATAATAATAATAATAATAATAATGTAATCGATGAAATAATCATCGAATTTATATCAAAGGCTTGAAATATCTCACTTTGCATGTAATGAGTCTATATAATATATTAGTTTCACCTTTTAGGTTGACTTACTGAAATAAATGAACTTTTGCACAATATGCTAATTTTTTGAGTTTCACGTGTGTGTATATATATATTTTTTTATGTATAACAGAAGCTGCTTGTTCTTGCCTGGTAAATTCACCTTAGATCACAACTGTGACCCAAACTTAACATGCATTATCTTCTGGCTATATAAATGCATTTGCAAGACAGTGAAAACCTTCAGAGTTTGTCGTTTGGAAAATAATTTCACTGTTTGCCTGGGAACTGCCCCCGTGAGTCTTTATGCTACACCAGTGGTTCTCAACCTTTTTTGGGCCAGCTCCCCTAACCACTATCCAGATCCCTTAACGCCCAACCAACCAAAAAAGATGTTGACTACTTGCCCTGAATATATTTTGATTTTTTTTTATTGTAACTATTGTTATTAAAAAACATGGAAAAGGTAACAAAAAAGTCAGGTAAAAAGTAATTATATTTAACTAATAGGTGAATGTTCCTCCCAGAAACTGTGTATGAAGCAAAATACTGTTTTCTTGGATGGGGCACTTAATAAGTGGGGGGTATGGGGGTCCTCCCCCAGAAGATTTTGAGCATTAAAGACTGAATTTCCTGCATTCTGGTGAAGATTTCTCCCCTAATTTCTGCCTTTTCTGCACCAATTTAGGGTGGAAATGTCAAAAACATCAGGTGACAATTCAAAATATATAATTATAATAGAATACAATGTAGTGAGGCTCTCAGCATTTTTCTTGCTATTAAATATTTTTCTCCTGTAGATCAACTTATTTAATATCATCCCTGCTGAGTCAACACACATGATTCAGTCTTACCTCCTCTTTTGTGGGGAAGTAACTTATTTGAATGTGTTTATGGCCCCTTTTCATCTCAGTGAGAAATGAATCCGTTGTAATTCAGTAACTGACCGGACTTTAGCTCCTGTCAGTGTTTCCCACAGAATGACAGTGTAACTGTGCTGCAGCTGTACAGCTAACCTCGAAAACCCAGCTGTATTTTAACATTAACTTAGCTCTCTTCATTAGCTAGGCTCCTTACATGCTTACCTAATAACTTCTATTAGCTGTGTCTCCGACATTGGCTGCGTTGTGCACCTGTGTTCACGAGGGAGAGAGAGGATAGAGAGGGACGAGCGAGAGGATGAGCTCAGCGGCGACTCGGCTGCCTGCAGCTCTGCAGTCAAATACGATTTTAAATAGGCCTGGTGAATAAAATAAAAAAATAAATATGTCGCGGTCAGCGTTTATATTGTGACGGGCCGCCACAAATAAATGAACGTATGGAAAATACTGTAACTTATCTGCTCATGTTCAAAACTTTCTGCACATTCAGAATCTCTCCCACAGATCTGTGTTCTCTGACATGTAAAGAAAAAAAGACGTTACAGGAGACTAACGTCATTATCTTATTTAAAGAGAATTCATAATATTTTACAGCATTATGTTACTGATTCGCTTCCCGTCGCCGTCTGACAGACAAACTTAATGAGAACGAAACTAACCGACACACCTGTGATCACTCAGAAAGCTCTCGAATAATTCCACACAGCTTAACTTCAGCATCTCTGATAAAGTGCTGCTGACAGTCCCCAACAGAGCGAGACAGGGCTTCAGTTTTTAACGTTACATTTTTATAGCCGAATTAAACTACCTATATGTCCGCTTTGGCACAAACTGTCTGCGACTCACAGCGCGAGGAGGGTCCACGTCACTCGCTGGTGTCGCAGCAAAGATGCTTTCAGGGTGAGTCCGACAGCGGAATATCCCTCATGTAAATGTGTAACAACTGCGATAACAAGGCGTTCACGGTGTATTCGTCAAACAAATAAACACTTTTCCATCTAGAAAGAGAGCGTCAGTTTTCTAGAGTTTACACAGTAAACGCCATGTGGGTAAAATTTTAGAGATGATACACTGACTTCCCGTTTCCCTGAAGGCAGCATGAAGCTGCACCACAAGTTGCTGATGGAGAAAAAATGCACCGTCTCGTCCAGTCGCAGTGGACTAAACTGGGAGGTTTTAACGTTGCAGAACACAATTTTTTGCAAGTAATTCAAAGTTTAAACTCGTATTGTTGTGAATCTTAAGTGTAAACTCACCTTAGAATTTCCATCCAACAAACGCCCCCCAAAAGCAGCTCAGCGCCCCCCTTTCTAAAATATTGCTTTCAGCGCCCCCCATCGTCCTTGGAACGCCCCCTGTGGGGCGGTACCGCCCCCGTTGAGAAACACTGTGCTACACCTACGGTCAATGTGCTAAAGTCTAACCGGCTGCTGGCTGTAGTGACTTACCATGAAAGCCGAGTCCCCATTTCCCAGAATGTCGGACTGTTCGTGTAAATCGCATTGCTCAAATACAGCCATGTTCCAGCCCCCTATGGCAGCGGTGTGTTTTGGATACCAGTCTATGGGGACTGCGGTAACGTGAGCCGCCGAATGCGAAACTATGGTCAAGGCAGCCGCCGTCTAAATTCTGTTGCGCCTAAAGCTGTGTCATTATGGTAAGGACGAGGCCCGAGTCGGCCCGAGTGAGCTGAAGGTCCTGAAAGATACATATGCGTTAGTGATATGAACACATACATGCAACAGAAATATATTACTAAGAACAATAATTATAGTTGTAAAATGTATTTGTTATTAATGCAAATACAAAATGTACCTTTTCTTTTGTTATTTTGTGAACATAATTTATCTGAAATTTGACCTTTCACCAGCGTAATTCCTCAGCAGTTAGTTCAGCGTTGTGATGGCTTCTCCTTGCTAGTGTCCTCTACTATCACTGGTACAAATATAACATTTTACTGTACCACCTATGTGATATTGCACTTAAAAAAACCCTCCTAACACCAAAATGTAAACATGTTAACATTTTCTGTGAGCTTTGACCTTTCAGCAAAACAGTTCCTTAATAGGTGACACCACCAATTTCATACCTTCTGCTTTATGGCGACCTCTATCACTGGTACATATATCAAAACATTTTACTGTACTAACTTGGAAAAATTACACTCTAAATACCTCTCGGACAGCAAAAACTAAGTAGACAACTAACATTTCTGTGAACTTTGACCTTTAACTAAAACAGTTCCGTGTATTTCATATCTTATGCTTCATAGTGCCCTCTACTATCACTGGTACATATATCAGAACATTTTACTGTACCAACTTCGAGAAAATACACTTGAAAAATACCTCCAACAGTGAAAATTAAACAAACAGTTAACATTTCTGTCAACTTTTATCTTTCACCAAAATAGTTCCTTAATAGGTGACATCATTGTTGTGATGGCTTCTCCTTCCTAGTGTCCTCTACTATCACTGGTACAAATATTATGAGGTTTTACTGTACAAACGATATGATATTGCACTCTAAAAATCCATCCAACAGCAAAAAGTTAAATGGACAGTTAACATTTCTGTGAACTTTGACCTTTCACCAAAACAGTTCCTTTATAGGTTACACCACCTATTTCATATCTTCTGCTTCATAGTGTTCCTCTACTAGTTCACAGAAAATGTTAACATGTTTACATTTTGCTACTGGGGTGGGGGGTTTAAAGTTCAATGTCTCATAGGTGGTACAGTAAAATGTTATATTTGTTCAGCGTTGTCATTTGTACCATGACAACGCTGAAGTAACTGAGGAATTATGAAGGTGAAAGGTCAAATTTCATAATTATGTTCACAAAATAACAAAAGAAAGGGTACATTTTGTATTTGCATTAATAACAAATAATAAATTATACTACTATAATAATTATTGTTATTAGTAATTAGGGGTGGGCATAGATTAATTTTTTTAATCTAGATTAATTTTGAAATTAATCTAGATTAATCTAGATTAAAATGGCCCATTTGAATTCTGCCGAAGGCATTTAAAATATGTGTGCGAACGGGTTTCAAGCCAGGTTTCAAGCCAGGTGGCGCATTAGACCAGGGGCTCATCTCCTGTTTCCAAAATGCATCACAAACTGCTTGAGAAAGCTGTTCTATGATAATTGGTGATGAAAATAAATCATGTTCAATAAGATGTACTTGTGTGTAGCGTGTGATGTGCTTTGCGTTTAGGTGGTAGGCTACTTGAGACTGGAAGAACTCCTACAGTAAAGTAATTCTGCATTGCACAAGGTGCAAACCAGGTGTTGTGCCGAGTTTTGCCTGCCTGCCAAGAATTGCATGCACCTCCAAATAATGCTTTTAAATGCTGTAAAATTCTTTGTGGACTTCATCAATGGTGATAAATTGATTTGAAGTATATATTTTATGAACGTTTAGTCTTTAATATTTTAATACACTAGGCTAGAAGGACCATTCCTTGACATTCAGTACATACATGGTGATAAAGCTGTTTGATCAATGAGCACAGCAAAGTGTCTGAGAAGGACCTAAAGAGGTGGAGGCATAATTCGGCAGATCAGATTTTGTAGGCTCCCTGCCGAGATTTGCATCACCCTCTTTTCTCAGCATAGATGACCGTTAGCACCCGCGAGGTGCATGCGATTCTCGGCAGGCAGGCAGAATTCGGCACAAAACCAGCGGCTTCAGAAATGTTCGTACACAAAGTGCTGTCCAACAACTGTCTGTGGACGTGTTGCTACAGTTAGTGTGAGTAAATACCGCACAATGCGTTTTTAATCAACCGGCGTATCAATAACTAACCTGGCTAGTTGTAAACAAACAGCTGGCCGAGCGAGGTTGTAACTGTAACGCCGTCAACTCGGGTGTGACGTCATTCCCAGCTCCGACCTCCGAGGTAAATGAAACGCAGCAACAGCTGCATCCATGTTAGCACGTCACGTTTGATGTGGTAATTTCACAGTAGGCAACACACAGGTTCGAAGACTTGTTCTCGCCCCCTACAGAGCAATTCGGCGCTAAAATATCAAGGTGAAAGTCATCATAGCTTGCGTAGTATAGACCCAGCTCCCAACCCAACTTTGAGAATAGATTAACGGCGATATTTTTTTTATCGCCCGATAAGAGTTTCACGTTAACGCAGCCGTTAACGCCGATAACGGCCCACCACTATTAGTAATATATTTCATATAATTACTAAGAGCGTCACAAAAAAAACGCGTATGTATCTTTCAGGACCTTCGGCTCACTCGGGCCTCGTCCTTACCATAATAACACTGCTGTAGGCGCAACAGAAATAAGAGGGCGGCTGGTTTCGCATTCGGCGGCTCACGTTAATACATCGCAGAGTTTTTTTCTTTCGGGACTTTCTATGAGCTCACCTGGCGAAAGTTACGACACAAAGGGACGAGCCACACGGTTGTCAACTGTTTGGACTATTTTTATGTTTTCAATTAGTAAAAGTGCAGGCACACCGGCGAAATCAGCATGTTGTTCTTGATATTCGGCGCCTTAATAGCGTGTACAGGTAGGCTAACTGATTTATGTGTTCTTTAGCTTTTATTGCGGTGGTACATTCATGGTACGAGTTACTTCCATTATTGTATCAAGATAGTCTGGATCGCACAGCGGCGACCTCTCAGGTTGGACTACGCCCATTGTTTGATTAACATTAGTCTGCTTAAAACCATGATCCCAATGATCGTATTTTGGGATCAAATTTGAACCACCACATGTTAGATTATGTTAATGGTAGGTAGATAATCTGCAAGGTGCCACAACTTTAGTTTATGATGTGTAAACTTTAGTTAGTCGATCGTTTCCTCAAATCCCACTTTTGGATAGAAGGGCAGCAGCACACAAGGCATGGATTTGACAAAAACAAAACATTTTGTTTCTCACTGTACTGTTATAGGTATATGTTTAACTGGCAGAATGCAGATTATTAGCTACTGTAGTATTTTTTGCACTTTCCCCAAACCTTTTCAAGCACCATAAAGATAAGGACCCCACATATTTTCACTGGAAAATGCAGTTTTAGGGTTAAAAAACATTATTTACTTGTATTTTGTTTTCATGGTTTGTTTAATACCTGTGAGATCATTTAACACAGTCAGTGTGCTACTGCCAGTCCAGATTTATCCAAAACTGCACTAATTTTGTGTAATAGCCACTATTCTGTGTACTTTTAGGGAAGCCGGTGAGTTCCTCCTGTCCACTGGAGATGAGCCCTCCTGCAGTTGTGGTGAGATTTGGAGGCTCTTTCATAGTCAGCTGCAGCTCAACACTCGAGAACAGTGGAATGGGCTGGGAGTCTTCAAACGGAGGTGTATCGTTGACACAGAATGTTACTTTTCTTACCTTAAATGTAATCTCTGTGACAGACTGGGGCTTAACTCCAATGTGCTACGTCACTCCCAGTGGCAAGCAACAGTGTTCCAAAATCCTACCAGTCACCATTTACAGTAAGTAGCCCTTCATTTTATCTGAAGTTGCCAAGTAGGCTCCTTGTAGTTTAATCATTTTGTCACTTTTTTACACAGAAATGCCGGACAGTGTGTCTCTCCTGAATCAAAGCGTCCAAATGGTAGAAGGTGAAACTCACCGCATGCAGTGTGACATTGTTAATGTTGCACCTGCAAGAAACCTCTCTGTGAACTGGTACAAAGGAAATAAGGTAGTCTATACTGAGACATTTGAGGAGTCCGATCCATCTCCAGTCAATAAGAGATCTGTCTTCAGTCTGACTGCCCAAAGAGATGATAATGGTGCTCAGATCTGGTGTGAAGCAAAGCTGAACTTTGAGCCAACAGCACCAAATCCTCCCACAATGCAATCAAAGTCACATGAAATGAATGTAGAGTGTAAGTTTTGATTTTATTATTATTATTTTGTAAGAGAACATTGGGTGTGTTCTGACTTTCTCTGATTGTATTTTACTTTCTATTTTGTTTAATTTCTTTTTAACTTCAGACCCACCAACCTTCACTGAGCCTGCAAATGAGACGCTGGAATTTTCAGCTCGTAGTGAAATGATTTTAAATTGCACTGCCAAAGGAAACCCAATGCCAGTGTACAGTTGGAATTTCTCACAACCAATACGACAGACGAAGAAGACTCAAAATGAGACTCAACCTATTTTGACCATTCAGCTTCCAGGGACCTATTACTGTACAGTGAATAATAGCCGGGGCAACACGATCAAATATTTCACTGTCATCGAAGCTACAAGTAAGTTATTGTTACTAAAGTCATTATGTTTCTGAGCCTATCTTGTAGTGTTAAATAGTGTATAATTTTTTAATGCTGGTTTCGAGATAGTCACCCTGGGAACAAGGCTTTTTCACTGGATTTGAATGGATGTTTTGTTTGATTTAATCTTTACTTTGGGATGTATCGTACTTAGAAAAAAACTGTTGCAAGACCAGAAGGTCTGAACAAATGAGCTGAGAAAGAGAATGTAACTATCCCATCTCCCACAGGAGATCTGACAACCTTTGCAGCCTTGGTTGGAGTATTTGTGTCCCTGGGAGTCCTGCTCCTCATTGGCGGGGCTTTTTTTGTGACACCTCAAGGCACATTTTCTTTCGGCAAAGGCGGTTATCTCAGAGGACAGCCATCAGGACCTGTATGAGGCTGACTTTTTTTAAATTCATTTTTGCATGGCTTTACAATGAAAGTGGTGTTTTTTAAATATTTTTGTGCTTGGAGAAACATAAATACGGTCATGGCCTGTTCAGCATGCTCAGCTTAATCATGCTTGTCCACTGTAGCTTTAAAATTGCATAATCCCAGCAGCTGCCTTTTAAAGCTCCACTAATCGACAGTGTTATATTAACAAACAGTACATTTATGTGCACTCATGAAATCAGGTTATTTAGAGTAACCTGGTTACTGTAAATCTGCATGCAGCAGCTCGGTGATAAGATTTTTGTCCCATTTTATTTTGGAAGCATGAGTCACTTATTTCAAATGTTGAGGTAATGTCTGAGCAGACTAACAGCACAATGAGAGGACAGACAGACAGAGCGCAGATTTTCTTCACAGCTTGAACATCTCTGATTTTTCCAAACAGTCCATTCTTAAGCAGTGGGAACATGAGATGGTCATAGCAATACTTTTCCTGGCTGAAGTATTTGTTCTGCATATGTAAAAAGCTGACAGCAACCTGGTTACCTGTGTGCATGTAAACGCACGGACTAAATCGACTCTGCATCCCTGCTAAGCTTTTTAGCCTCTTTTCTTAGCTCATTGTTTTGGTTTTATGGTTTTATGTGCACATTGTATGGTTCACTGTGTGAGTCGCTCTCGTCAACTTTGTATCCACCACCAGCGGCAAGTAATTTCCAGCAATAACAAAAACAAACGTTAAACCCTCTGTAGGCTATCTGACCAACACAAAAACAACTATATGGTGATGCCATTTGAACGTAGCAAAGACAGATTTTTTTAAATAATTTTTGTAGATCATAGACTGTATGGTGGAGACTAAAAAATAACATCTATTGGACACATTAGACATAATACATTTATAGGGCCATGATAGGCAGTAGGTTTGTCAGGTTTTAGATTGTTTTCTGCCGGCAAGTGACCAAAAAGTTAATTTGGGTATGCCTGTGGTCACTCAGTAGCTGTACTTCTGGGAAAAAATCTTTTTTTATTAGCTAAACTAACTGTCTCATGATTAGTCATAGGGGAGATATGACTGGGAACAACCTAATGTTACTGATTCAACAGCCATTGTTGCTTTAATGCTAACATGATAGCCTTGTTATTCTTTTCTCATTCTGCAAGCAACACAAGAGGTCTTTGTACGAGACCAATTTTAAGGTACATATTTTTTATGCACTCAGGATTGTTTTGTGTCTATTTTGTACTCCATACAGCACAATACAGCTAGGGTAAATACTTGAGACTGATCTGAATACTCCAATGGGGCACATTGTTGATGAGTTGAGTGAGTTTTTTTTTTTTTTGTATATGCAGAAATGATGCTGTCATGTTCGGTAAAATATTTACCAAATATTGTTTTGTGTGTATGCATTGGTACATCTCTCGAATGTTGATTATATATATATTTTTGAACTGAAAGGATGAACTGTGCCATTTCTGTGATGTGCCCGCAATCCCATATGATGAGACAGTTTGTTGCTTTATTGAAATGCCCCAAATATGAGCCATTACATCCTGTGTTTGACATATAGTCTGTCTGAAGTACTTGAAAGAAGTATAAAATGCTCATTGCCATTTGTAAACCTTTGTTACTGAATGAATTGAAAATTGTAAAGTTTAAATTGTTATTTTAAAGAGAATAACATTTAAAATGTTTTCTAAATGCATTGTGTGCTTGAGCAGGTTTTGCATATACATAACTTGCTAAATTAAATCAACATCTCTGTCCATACGCAGAATACTGATTGAGGCAAAGTCAAACCAGTGTCTTTCATCACTATGTTTCACTGCCACCTTTTGTCAAACCCCCAGACCCCCTTTCAATCTGGCTTACATTATACACTGCTGAGACTGCCATACTAATTAGTACACTACAAAGAGAATGTAAAGGAGAGCATTTGTTGTGCTGTCTACGGTTGCCAATATAAATTTATTTTTTCTGAATCCATGTGACCATGTTCTTTATGTTCAGTCTCTGTTATTCCCACTAAAGGTTTTGCCAGAAAGCACTGTTTGTGTATGCTCTGACTGTGTTGCTATAACAACTTGGCAGAGTGGACATTGCTCAATTTGTCATGGAGTTTTTAAAAGTTTTATTATAGACACACAAACGTAACACATTTCTCTAGAAAACTTGAAGAACGAGCAGCATATACAAAGTGAAGTGAGCATGAACTCTTAATCTGTGCTTTGAGATTCCCAGCTGTGCGCTCCATAAATACACCAAAAAGCATCCAATTACTTGCTCACTTGCACTGCAGTGGTGGTGAGAGTGGATATGCTGTGTAGCATTCTGGTCACAGTGCAAGTCTTACAAGCTACATGCTGCAAAACACCAAAACTCCTGCCTGCTGGGATTTCTCAAAGCACGGTGCTCAGAAGCAACAGGGGACAAGCATGCAGGCAGGACTGAAAACAGGCTTTTGTTCACAGCCAGTCACGTTTTGACAACAAGACGAGATAAAATAGTTGGTTTGACAGCATGACATGGCTGCACCCAAGGCTGAAATGCAGACATAAGTGTGTGTAGACAACACAAAAGCTTTGACTCAATATAACATGTTCAGATTTATGTTCCAGAGGTTTTTACATGAGTCAAATGTTATTCTATCAGCTTATAGAAGAAAGGAAAGTTTGGACTACAACAGTAGGGTAGTTTAATGATTTTAACTTGACCACAATTATTATAAATGTATTGGAATACTACAAAAGAGACAATTTTCTATTTTGCTCTGCACTATAATGAACCAGATATTGAAAACTGAAAACGTAGGCCTATGTATTAATTTTATTTCCTAATCACAATATTATTTGCACACTAGGTATTGTATTTTTACAATAATGCTGTGGTATCTGTTGGCCTATAACTGCCGCTAAATGCTTAATATCCTATAAGATCTGTGTGGTGCAAAGGATTGGGCTGTGTTTCTGTTTAGAGGCATACCACCTGTTAAATTTCCCTCTTTCCCTTTTACCCCCCACCCACAAAGTCAGCTGGGATGAAGGGGGCCCTTTTGTTACAACATAGTTCCCTGCAGAGTAACCAAGCTTGTTCAAGTTGGAATTTTCTTTCTCTCGGCCCTTAACGACGCTTCAGTAAAATAACATGGGGGACAACTTTCTTCAATGGATTCTGACGCTTTGCATGTTTTACTCAGGTAAGATTTTGTGAGCAACATGCTTTGATCGCACTTGTTAAAGATGAGGTTTGGTGCAGTTGTTTTCTCTTGGGAATAGCGATGTAGTGATAAATGAAAGCGTAGGCTAACTGTAGTCGGCCGTAGTATGCATAAACATAAATGTATTACGTATTCCTAGATGTTTGGTGCAGTAAGTGTCTTATAAAGATAGTGCTTTAGTGATAAACGAAAGCGTAAGTTACGTTGCAGTAATTATGATCTCCCGTTGGTGATAAAACATGATAACGACCATCAGTGCACCAACAAGCGTTTGTTTATTTTTTCTTTAAAAGACAGTCCTCGTGGAATTAGACCATGAGTACCTATTTCAGATCTTTGTAGCCTAAAATATGCCTATTTGTGTTTAGGTAGCTACTCTATTTTCTGCGACTTTTGTTCTGCAACTTTTTTTTCTGCAACATTATGACGGGCTACCAGTTAAACTGTAGGTCTAATTCTAAATAGGCCTAAATTTTGTTGCTATAGCATAGAAATAAATAATTTAAAATATATCTTTAAATTCACTATTAGTAAATGTGAAGTGTTTTGGGAATATTAGGCTATTCCTGATTTATTACTTGTGATTGTCCTGTGTGTGTTATAATAGGGTTACATAGGCCTAATAGGTACCAGCAGCCTTCTTGCCAATACTCTACTTTAAAGTGGAAAGTGCTTTAAGTGGAAAGAACGGTTGTGGTGGTGTTGAAGCTGGCCATCATGATTGGTGCTTCTGTATGTCTCAGTGTCAGGTGAAGGTTGCTCCCTAATCCTCAAGCCCTCCAGGGTGGTGGTGGGCTTTGGGGAACCGGTGTCAGTCAGCTGTGAAGCCGCTCGCCCGGTACGTGTCCTGGGCTGGGAATCGGCCATCAGCGCTGCACACACTCAGCAGGACCTGTCTGTCCAGTGGAAGGTGGACAGTCTCATTGATTGGATAGAGGAGCCTATCTGTTATGGTGTGTTTTTCACAGCTCCAAGACAGTGTGAGGAGAAACTCAACCTCGTCCTTTACAGTGAGTCCACTGTTGTTTTAATAGGCCTCTACATGTGGAAACTGATAACTCACATAAACCGATTTGACTGACATGAACTTTGTGTATTATTTATTTAGAAACCCCAGATAGTGTCTCAATCAGGCCTTTGAACCACACTGGCCCAATGGTTGAAGGGAAAGAGTACCAGCTACTCTGCGAGGTTCAGAATATTGCTCCTGTTCAGTACCTCACCCTGAGGTGGTACAAAGGGCAGACTGAGGTTTATAACCACTCCTTCTCTGACCTCACATCATCTTCGCCCGTTCAAGTGTCCTCGATCCTCCTCATCACACCAACCAAAGCTGAGAATGGAGCACAGTACAGGTGTGCAGCAGTGCTGGAGCTCGGACCAGAGGGACCTCATCCACCACCAACTGTGACCTCAGAGCCTCTTAATGCCTCTGTGTACTGTAAGTCATGAAGCTATTTCCAATCTTAAGAAGAGTTATATGGTTAATAATACATTGAAGATGGTATATATAATCCTTCTAATCTTTTCTCTAGTTCCCCCAATGTTCCTCAGTCCTGAATCAGAGGTTTTGGACCTTATAGTGGGTTCTGAAATGACCTTGAACTGCACTGCCACGGGAAACCCCACACCTGTGTACAGCTGGCAATCCTCCCATCCCATTCAGGCAGGGATGGAGGAAGAAGCAGTTCTTACCTCCTCCTCGCTCCTCCCAGGGACCTACACCTGCACTGCCTCCAATACACTGGAGAAGAAGAGCAAGGAGTTTATTGTCAAGGCGAAGACCAAAGGTAGAGGGGAACTCTGAAAGTGCACAGGTGCAAGTTGTTTCTTTATCCTGCGTCCTAATCAGCGTTGTCTTTTGCTTTCACTTAGGTGTTTGAAACAAGAGATCTTGAGATGGGATCAGATGACCACATTGGACACACAAGGAGAATTCAACTAAGTGGATTTTACTGTTGCAGCTTTGGAGACGGAAATGGCAATGCATTCATGATTCAACAGATATTTATGAGAATCTTGGTATCAGGCAAAATTAGATCTCTCTTAAAGATCTGAATAAACTATGTTCGGTAACTGTCGTTTAATTTGTCAGTATTTTCACATTTAACGTGTTCTGTGAGATAGATTGGTGCTTTAGTAGATAATACACTTTTTATGCTTTCCACACGATATCCCGTATCTAATTTATATTTTTGCTAGACTTATTTTCCTATTAATGAAATTATCTTGTAACATTTCAAATGTGTAGCTATACTCTTGATAGCTATAGCAATGATGACTACATTATCATTAATGCATCAACTTTAATACTGAATGTTAAAGATCAGCATGCCACTACTGTAAATATGAACTGTTTCTTGATTTGTGTATCTTTATGAATAAAAGTTCAAAAAATAACATAGTTTTTAATTTATTCATACTATACCTAATATTATAAGATTATGTATTAGTACTAGCAGTAGCCTATGTTACTTTACATCTGTTTTAAAGTCATAAGCATGAGAGCACAGTAACACAGAGCAGTTTCCACCGTGCCATGTACAAATCAAGGCGTTTTGATTAAAAACTCCCTTTAACAAGTAATGTTAAAAGCAACTTTTCATTTGTGGCATTTATTCTTTTTTTCCTGCCCACTTTCAGTAGAATTAGTCATCGGACGGTCTGTGGTCTGGGTGCACTGATCTTCGACCGCCAGATGTCGCTGTTGCACTTTTCCAGGGATTATGTCACTTGTCACGTGACCAAAACATTACCTCGCAGCAGTCGCAGAAGGAAGTGACATTAGCGGCTAACGCAAAAACGACCTTTCACTAAAGACCTCACCATAATACGTCCCTGCCAACCACCCAGATTGATAAAAGGTGGGAGTCAGACTTGGGTCCTTTGTGAGTCAGTGCCTGATATACATTTACTGAATACTGTCCCTGTCTGTTCCCTTTTCAGGTAGCCCAACGTTAGGCTATGCCACAGAAAGATCCGTGTCAAAAACAAGCATGTGCTATTCAGACGTGTTTGCAAGGTACATAAAAGTCACCTGAATTGCAGTAAAACAGATCTGACATTTGTCGTTCAGCTAACTCCGTCCCTTTCCTGCAGCTAACAAATACAAAGAGAGCATGTGTGAGGACGTGATCAGGGAGATGCGGCGCTGCTGTGAGACGCAGGCTGGAAAGTCCATCTGCTGCTCCGGATTCAAGGAGTCAAAACCCACCAAGACAAGTAACACGTAGCTCCATGTGGGATCGTTTTGATGGGCATTATGATAGAAACACTGTGGCAATGTTTTATTGACCGTGTAATATTCTGTGCATATTGCAGTGGACTGAGTTTTTTGCATAATTTGGAAGAATATCCGCACCACTGAAAATAGGCTTTAAATTATCTTTATTATCTGAGTTTAAATTGGTATTTATCAAATCACATTTTGACATGTCATGGCAGAAAGGCACATAAGTATCATGAGCCCTGGAGCTGCCACACCTTCAGGAGTGTTAATGATATTTTTTAATTACACCAGGGTATGACTACTCAAAATGTCACTCTGGTCACACCATAAAGTTGAATAAGCTGTCAGATGTAATATTTATTAAAGTTCAAATGAATTATCTTCTAAGGCTTTTCACATTATTGTATCCACACCCTGTTCATAAGTATGAGACACAAGTTTGTGCTTGTCAGCACTGAGCAGTTATACTGCATATTGTGACTTGTTAAAGAGCCTGCACAGCCATGGTAAATCCACTCAGGTGATTTAAATGTGTTTTGGCTGATCAGACCCATACACTGTTTATACTCAGGACTATGTATGTGATAACAGACTGTGCTTGAGTGACATCTCCCTGACTGAGCCTGGTTTGTATCACTGTTTGCTGAATTTGTTGTCACTAGATAAACTGGTACAGTAGATCTGTTTCTCCTAAAGTTTTCTCCTTGCGATTTCTATCAGGCCTGGGCAAGTTAAGCATCAGTCTAGTAAGAAGCGCTGGACTGCTGGATTGCTGGACTGATGCCTAAACAAGAAATTAAGTCTACTGACTGTTTTATTATTTGTTTGTGAATGTGTTATATTTAAATAATCTTTCTCAACATCCACATTTCAAAATTAGCAAAGACTCAAATTTCATATTTTTCTGACATACTATAAATAGCCTATACATTTACATATTTGTGTAACAGACACAGTATGAACAGTTTTTACTGTTGCACCCTGGAGTAGGCTAGTTCAAGGGCAAATATTGTAGAGAAAATACCATTTTTTGCCAACATAAATGTATCCATGTGCGACAAATCTATTTGCATTTAGATCAATATTTACCATGAACTAACAAATTAGTTTTGTCAGTCAGTGTGCCCTCTTCTTTGGCTAAAGACTGAACAATTGGTTACAGCAAAAATAGAAAATGTTTTCTTTACAGAAGTTGAAGGGGAATTTTTTTGAGAATAGTGATTTATTTATTATATTGCATTGCTACAGAAGCAAAGCAAATTAACGTATGCCAGGGAGGTTTGGGAAAACTCATGTAAAAGTGAAATGAGTAACATTAGCCTAATATATAACTGGGAAAATAGTCCTTGTAGAATGTGTGTAGGCTACAGTCTGGCCTACACGTGCTAATTCTGAAATGATCCGATTATAAATCCATTATACTTACATATTTTGACACTATTTTCAAATATAGAATCTTTACTTCTGTTTAGTTAATTAATGTGAAAAATAACTTAATAAACGACAAAGCTCTTATTTCCTGCTTCCGGCGCCGTGCGTCAGTGTGACGGAATGACGTACTGACGTAAAACGGAAATTTGCAACAGCTATTCTTTCTAGAACCCTGTAGCAGTTTCGGGCTAGCTCGCACTGGGTAGATTTGTCAGATTTATTTTGGCTAAACCCAGCCAGCTGCTGCATTGAGCACAAATATACATTTCTGAAAAGTGCGTTCTTGTGTTATATGCGGTCTTGCCTTTAGAGTCGGGTTAGTTGCTTTTGGCTCACTAACTTAACGTTAGCCGAGTGATATCCCAAGCTAACGCTGTTTGCGTTAGGTTAGGTTCTTGCTGGCATCATGTCTAGGATAGACTACAGCGTGTGGGACCACATTGAGGTGTCAGACGATGAAGATGACACCCACCCGAACATTGACACACCCAGCCTCTTCAGGTGGAGACACCAGGTACAGATTTAAATATGTTTATATTTAGTACAATTGGTGCACATTATACTGTAACTGTTAGCTGGTGACTTAATGTTTCCTGTAACGTTACTCACGTTGCTCTGTACGATTATTATATTCGAGTAGATAATATTAATGACTTAGAAATGTTTAACATTTTCACTTAGAAAAAACAAATAGATGTTCACCATAGTTCAAGACTATGGCTCTATAATACCAATGTATTGCAGATAGATTGGTAGTGCAGAGTCAAAGACTATGGTGGGCATGAAACCCTTGTGTGTTTGTACTTCAGGCACGTGTGGAACGAATGGAGGAATTTCAGAAAAAGGGGGAAGAGATAAACAAGGCACACTGTGAGAGCCGACGTAAACTGGCAGAGGTGCAGAAGAAAATACAAGAGCTGGCGGTTTCAAAAACAGATGATGCCAAAGCAGAGCTGATTAAAGCCCAGGCTGAGGAGAAGAAACTGAAAAAGGAGGAACGGGAGTGGGAGAAGAAGATGGAAGAGCACAACCGGGAAGAGAAGAAGATGCCATGGAACGTCGACACACTCAGCAAAGAAGGTTTCAGCAAGGTGAAAATGGGGGGGGGGGTATTTATTATTCAAAAGTGGATAACTTAGTTGTGGGTATGTGATGTGATGTGGAGAATTAGCTGAGGCTCACACATAAACATACATACATTTCATGTTAATTAGTTTCTGTAATATGGTTCTTGATATTGATTTTCCTAAACTGTTACACAGAATGTCTTTGAAGTCTGTGGCTTTGTAATGTATATTTCTCTGACTCCTTCCGATACACATAGTAAATATTTACACCCATCATTTCCAGTGATATATCATATGACATTTTCTCTAAAGCTAGCAGTCTGTAATGATTATTCTCTGCCTCTGTCTGTCCTCCACAGAGCATTGTTAATATCAGCCCGGATCCTGCTGAAGAGACCGAAGAAGAGAAGGAGAAAAAGCATAAAACCTTTGTGGAGAAATATGAGAAGCAGATCAAACATTTTGGTAAGGATTATTGACATACATTCACCATATTTACTGCATGTTACAGTGTTTTGGTATTTGTAAGTAGAGGTGGTCCTTCATTGCTGTCTGTACTACAGGCATGTTACGACGTTGGGATGACAGCCAGAAGTACCTCTCTGATAATCCTCATCTAGTATGTGAAGAGACCGCCAACTACCTGGTCATCATGTGCATTGACATTGAAGTTGAGGAGGTAAACACTACTCAACAGAATGTGTTTTTCAAGATTTTGGTTTAAGGGCACTCATATTTCATACATTGCATGTATGTTAAGATTCAGATATGCTGAAGTCAGTTTTATGTATTTATAATGAAGGGATCCTTTTATTTGCCACAAGTATTTTTTACATAGCCTTAGCATTGTGTTCTTTAAAATATGTACATTATTATAACTGCTTCCTTTTCTTTGTAGAAACATGCATTGATGGAGCAAGTGGCGCATCAGACTATCGTCATGCAATTCATTCTAGAGTTGGCAAAAAGCCTCAAGGTGGACCCCCGTGGTTGCTTTCGTCAATTTTTTGCCAAGATCAAGGTAACTAACTTTGTTTTATACCAAATGGTTTAACCAAAACGTTCCAGGAACTATGGAGTAAACAGAAGAACATTTCAACATTTCTATTTGCCTTTACATCTGAAGAACTGTGAATATTAGACAAATTACTCTAATGATGGATTAAAAACAACAGCCTTTTGATATGGAATTTTCACACAAGGAAATAACAACACAGACCACATCTCCCTCTTTCTCCCTTATTCTCCTACCTCAATAGTTTGTGAATCATACAAGTACAATTTGTATAGAATAATAGGCACCAGTTCACTTGTAGAGGAACTAAATTTAGTCCTTGGTTGTTCTAGTGGGAACACAGGGTAATTGATTGGGTGTGGTCAAATTTTTATTTTTTTGCACCTGTAATCACACCCAATAGTCTGGAGGCTACTGGAGTACACCTGCACATCATTGCAGTAACTGGGGATGTTATGTTACTCTTTAAGTTCCTCAAAAGATTCCTGTGTTGCAAAAGCCCAAAGAAATGCCAATAATAATTGGAATGTTCAGTTAAATGCTCATTTGTGTCGGCATACAGACAGCAGATCAGCAGTACCAGGATGCTTTCAATGACGAGCTGGAGTCATTTAAGGAGCGGGTTCGGGGCAGGGCAAAGATCCGCATAGAAAAGGCCATGAAGGAATATGAGGAAGAGGAGCGACAAAAGCGCCTGGGACCCGGCGGGCTAGATCCTGTTGAAGTATATGAGTCCCTGCCAGCCGTAAGTTCTTTTTGTTTTCAAGAAGCCTCAGCAGTCTCCTTTTTATCTTCTCTTGTTAGTTTGCAATGCCTTACAAAATATGTTCTAAATTGCAGGAGATGCAGAAATGCTTTGATGAGAAGGACATCCAAATGTTGCAGGAGGTTATTAGCAAAATGGACCCAACGGTAGGTTTCATTGTCAAATCCTACAATTTACTTTACTTATTTTTTTTTTGCCTGGTAATAAACAGCAGTGTTTTAACTAACATATACAGTATAGTGTTTGACCAATAAAGTCTGCTGGGAATCATATTTCACTTATGTAAATATGTAGTTATCTGATACACATGTGTTTTTGTCTACTGTGTCTTTTTTACTCAATTTAGGAGGCAAAGGCTCACATGAAGAGGTGCATAGACTCGGGGCTCTGGGTCCCCAACTCCAAGACAGACGATGGGGATGATAAAGCGGACGATACCTATGAGGAGGTGAAACTGGAGCAGGAAGAAACTAAGAAGGAATGACCAACACTGAGCCTGTGATTTGTTGTTTCTGCAAATGTACTTAACCTTACCCACTGTATTGCAACTCCACTATGTGTATGACTAGTTTGTCAATCAAGGAACAATGAAATAACTTCTCTAAAATATTTAGCTGAGACTTAAGGGATTAGCCTTCACCTGACAGCACAACTATGTTGCATCAGTAACTCCTGCTTAGCAAAGTAGTGCTGCTTGTGTTTAGGTATTTTATTTGTTTGGACATCACTAAAGCTGTATTCTTACATTTATTTGTATACACCTGTCAATTGGTGTGGGCGTGTATGTGCACATATGCCTGCCTGCTTAATTTGTGCTGTTGTATAGTTGAAAAACGTTCCATACATTTTCAGGTTGTGCGTACAATTCTTTTTTTTTTGTCATTTCCAAATTTAAGATTTTTGTTAAAAATCTTTTCAGAGCTTGAACAACTGATGTATTCTGATAGTTATTTCCCCAAAGTGGCATTTTCTACAAACTTCCTTAACTAAAGGTTGAATTATATCTAACTATTCAAGATCAAGGTGCTGTGCTTATGTTTAGAAACTGAAGGCGACAGGTCTGAAATGCTTTTCAAATCATAAAGTTAGAGATAAAAAAATTTGAGTCATAAGAGATTGACAAGAAAATGATCCACCTGTGAGACCTGTAGTGGTGGTAACTACTACTTAATGTGGAGCTAGTGCATCTGTGCATGGGTTTTCTAATGAACATTTGGTATTGACAGGTAAATAGACTGTAGAAAAATAAATATACCATGGCCATCAGAACATCATGGTGTACATTAGACATTACAAGACAATAACCAAATATTACATATCACAGAAATCTGTTTATTTCAGGCCTGATGATGATTGGCCACACAATCTCCACTCCTTCCCAAGCGTTAGCGCATAAAGGGAAGTAAGAGTCCTAAGGGTGAGCCTTGTAGTGCTCGGGCATGATTGATGGCTTACATGGACCCCACTTGTTCCCACCTTTTCCAAATTAGAATCCCAATTAAGTGGATAAAAAGGACTGTGCAAGTGCCTAAGAATGATTGGCCCTCAGGTGATGTGGTTGGATTCTATACTTCCACTTTCAATGCTTTGTATTTAGAAGGTGAAGAGTACTTAGTTGGAATTTGCTTTATGTCACAGCTGGCTTTATTAAAGAAATAAACAATCATTAAGTGAAACAAGCTATATAAAGACATCATTTGACTATCTTGGAAATCACTAAATAAGACTGTTCATCGTATACTACCAGAAGCTTTTGTGGAAAAAAAGGGGCCTGTTTTTGCTCCAAGCTTTTGTGTAACATAATTGTATGTGACAAAGCACCTGATTGTAACACCAGGACTAACTTACATTGCAAACAAATTATATGATGGAGAGCTCAACCTCCGTTTAGTCAAGACAAGGAGCAGAACAAAATACTGTCAAAATTTGACATGATAGAACGGTGGCTGATAGCCACTATTGTTGGGTGGGGGTGAGGATTTTGAATGGCAGGTGCACAATGCATTATTAGACAACAGCTGACATTAAACAACAATCGCTCATGATGAACAATGTCCCGTTGTAATGATGAAGTCAACCCCACGCCATAACAAGAACACTGGATGAACCTGTTGACTACAGGTGTGATTGTGGAGGGTTTTGTATTTGACTTTGATTAATTGATGGTTTGCTTTTTAGTACTTGATGTGTGAATCAGTTACTTGATGGCTGCATTTTCATTTACTAAATTATATTATGCTGCTAGATGGGGAAATCTGTTACCTTATGATCAAAACATGACTTAATAGTGAGATATTGAAGGAAACAATAATGATAATGAAAGCACAGTGTATATTGCCCACCATAAGTGTACCAATGTTTGGGAGAGCAGCCTGATCTCAATAAACATTGTAAATATATAATTAAGAACATATAGCATTATGTGGAATTTGCAGGTTGAGGCATGAAGTCCCCCAAACACACTGCAGAAGACCACACTAATGATATAGGACAATAATGCAAGTTTGTTGCATAGTAAGGCTTGTAGTATAACTAACAAGCAGTGGTGGAACGTAATTAAGTACATTTACTCAAATACAGCTTTCAAGTAGCCTACTTGTAGTTTCTTTCATGCCACTTTCTATTTTCAACTACATTTCAGAATGAAATAATGTACTTTTCCCCATACAGTTCTTACAGCATTAGTTGTGAGGAGCTTGTAAAATATGCTTTGCTAAAAATTAAACTACCCAGCAGTATATACAAGCACAGCTGAAATGATTAGTTGGTTAATCAATTAGTTAAAAAATTGGCAACCTTTTAAAAAATAAAAAAGTAATTTTTCACGCAAAAACATTTCATGGTTCTAGATTCACACATGAGGATTAGCTGCTTTCCATCTTAATTATTTAAATTTATTTTTTTAATGTTGCAGTTCAGACTTTGTTGGACAAAACAAGCATTTTGAAACAAACCAAACAATCGATTAAAACAGAAAATAGTCATTATATGCAGTCCTATACACAGTAGTTTAAAAGTCTTTTAAAAATCTTTCTTTCACATTAATGCATGAATAATAATCTAAGGATATAATAATATAACATTTTCCCCATAGAGTGCTGATTATAATTACATAATTTTACTTAGCTAAGTAACATTTTCAATGTAGGAATTTTACTTGAGTATTTTATTCTATTCTAATTTCAATATTTCCTGTGTGTGCAGTGTGGCGGGGACCTCATTTGCATTTTCTTGTGCAATATCTTGCATGTATTGTATCATGAGAGCAAAGCTGAACCTTAAACTTTACAGTGGTAACGTTATTAGTAGTACTTTTACACGAGTAAAGGATCTGGATACTTCTTCCCCGACAGCTAACAAGGCAACCGTCCCAAATGTTATCTTCATAATTAAATTTTCATCCCTTTCATTTTTCTCGACATACCTCTGGCGTTTATTTTGAAAGGTCAGCCCTCGTGTACGTGCTTGTACGCAGCTGGAGGGAGTGACCATGTTGGTCGGTTTCGGGAAGACTCGGTCTGTGTCGTCGCTCACACTTCATGAGAAACGTAGGTGAAGGGGGAAGTACGCTCAGAAGATAATGGAGCCTGGCTGTCAGTTCGTCTCTGCGTGGTAGGTTTTTATGTAACACCTTCAAAAACGCGCCGTTAAATGGTTAGATACTCCGTAACCATACACGTTGCTACGTTCACGAATATGCCTTTAATGATGTTTAGATATTTCCTTGCCATGGCACCGCATACACCGTAAATAAATGGTGGCCCATGTTTTTAGGCAACTCGATAATCCAGTCAGTGTGTGTTAGCTTGCATATGAACGAATGTTAGACCTGCTGTTGTGCTTTATATGGCGCTGAAGAGTAACATTACTGTGCCATTTAATGTAAACAATAAGTAAGACTTTCCCCGGAAGTCCTTTTGACAAATCGATCGTTTACCAGACATCTTTATTTTAGTTAATATGGCCAAGTTACACGTTGTTTTTTGTCATTTGTTAACCTACCAACTTAGTTTGCGGAATTAATCGTCGTGTGAAATGACATGTTATTTTAGAGAAGCGCAAGATGTCGCTTTACATTTGTGTTTACGTCAGTCTGTAGTTTATGAAACCTCGGCCTTAATGCGTAACTTAAGTGATGTCATCCAATGAAACAGCTAAATAACTGTTGTTTATATTGATGTGTGTGTGTGTGTGTGTGTGTGTGTGTGTGTGTGTGTGTGTGTGTTAGAGATTTGACTGTCCTCAACATGTCTAGAAGTGGGTGGTCCAAGCGTTCAAGGCCTGGGACATTTCCGGGTCCGTGTGATCCTCCCCAGGGTCAGGGCATTCATGTTTACTTGTTCTGGACTAAGGAAGGGGAAAGATATTTGTCCCATTCAAGTGGAGAAGTCACAGCAGAGACACTATGCATCTCTGCTGCAGAGGCTGTAGGTGAGAGTGACCATCTTGACCAAATAGACCCTTGGTGTTTGTGTTTACATATGATGTCTTTGAAGGTTCATAGTTATCCAAGGAGGGTTAAAATCAAGGACATCTAGACTTGGTTGAAGATACTCAAAGACATTACATTTCTTCCAAGACACTTCTTGAGTTCTGACTGACTGGTAGGAAAACTAAATTTAACCTCTGTGGAATCAAGATATAATCCATGTTAAGAAGAGATTGAATCTTGACAACCACTCCACAGTTGTTAATGGCTGAGTTTCCATGCCAGTCAGTCAGAACTCAAGAAGTATCTTGGATCAGGGACGTATCATCTTTGAGTATCTCAACCAAGTCCAGTTGCTCTTGATTTTAACTTCCTTGGATGTTTGCCTATGAGTTTCTCTTCATGTTATTTTAGCCTGCTGGTGGCATGTGTGTAACGCCAGTGTTTTATTCCACCAGGGATAACTCCTCTGTGCCATGTGTTGTTTGCTCTGTACAATCCACTGTCTCGCTGCTGGTACAGTCCAAACCACATTTTCCATCCAGAGGAGAACTCCAGCCTCGTACTTCACTATTGTATGAGGTTAGTCTGTGTTTTTATAACACTGTATTATGGGGGCAGATGAAACACACTGATCATATTCACATAAGTTGTCCGGTTTCCTGGTACCTAGGTTTTACTTTCGGAATTGGCACGGACTCAATGAAAAGGGGCCAACTGTATCCCGTTACGCTCTCAGATCTGGGACAAATTCAGGGGGTTCGCCTCTGCTTGACCTCACATCCTTAGAATACTTATTCGCCCAGGTTTGTGTTTAACATTATCTTTATGGCTTATTGTGTGTTATTTGAATGTTTTTTTTTTGTTGTGCTCACAATACTAAAGTTCTTAAATGTGTTGCTTCTTGTGTCTCCATAAAAGGCTAAGTATGAATTTGTGAACGAAGTAGTGCAGATGGAAGACGTTCAGTCAGAGGAGGAGCTAAGTCGCTTCAAAAATGAGAGCTTGGGGATGGCTGTACTTCAGCTCTCGCACCAGGCAATGCAAACAGGCTGTACCTTACAAGATGTTGCCAAAAAAATCAGGTAATTGCAGTGGAAGGAGGACCACATGCTGTTTTAGCTGTAACTTTTAATCGTCTGTACAGCTAAAATTGTTGAATAGTAACAGTGACTAATTGCACTTAAATCTGTAAATTTGTCAACAAATATGTATAATGATCTATATTTGTATGTGTATTTATCTCATTATAATTAGGTTGTTTGTTGTGCTGTTATTTCTATCCTATTTTCTGCTACTGTGACAAACCAATTTCTTCGTTGGATCATCAAAGCTTCTTCTAGTCAAATTGAATCACTGGATCCAGGTAACATTAAAATATCTCAATTTTTTCCCAGCTTCCTACGCTGCATTCCAAGGTCTTTCGCCAAACATATTTCCAAAGACAACTTCCTGACAAAAATCAGGATCCGGCGGGTGTTTGCAGAATTTGTGGAGACCTTCCAGCAGCACACTGTGGATAAGGGGCGGCTGGGCACCCATGAGATCATGTATAAGTACATCTCTACTCTTGAACACTTGGCACCACAATTTGGCGTAGAGACCTTCTCTGTACCCCACCTGGAACTGAGTGAGGACGGGGATGGAAGTAGCTCTTACTTAAACAACACTCATGCGCAGGGTGGCTCAAAAGATGACTTCAGAGCTCCCCCCACACATGAAGTAATGGTGTGTGGCACCAAAGGGATTCAGTGGAGGAAAGTGTCCGGTCATAAGGTAAACTCATTTTCAAGCTTCTGATGGTCTGATTCTGTGGCATGCTGTATTCTGTTAGTATGGACCTTTTGTTCATTCGTTCACTTTACCCAGGCGCAGGCAAACACTTACTTCAGGAACGACTACATGAACTACATAAAGAAAGCAAAACAACAGTCCAGCCAGCCGAATGTGAACACCCCCAATGAATGGACCTCCTTCTGTGATTTCACTGAAATAACTCACATAGCCATCAACGGAGCTAATGTGTGCATTAGCACTCAGGACAATCACTGCATGGTGAGTGTACTTGTTTATCCTTTTATGTAAAAGCTTCAATACATTAATCTAATTGGTAAATGTGCTTGTGATACTTACTGTAATTGATATACTGAATATTAGTCATTCTGCTGATCGGACTGTTCAATCTTTAAATTGTCTGAATATACTGGATATATGTATGCCTGGATTGTCATATATTCTCCAATTCTATATATTTATGACTATATGAGCTTTGGGTTTTGGTATGCTTTGGGCGTTTTATTATGTCTTGAATTTGTATGTGTCTGTAGGTGGAAGCTCTGATTGTAAGCTAGTGGTGTTTCTGTATCTGTATGTAGGAGGTTCAGATGAACTCCAGCCAGGAGGCTCGTTCCTTCAGCTCCCTCCTAGATGGATACTACCGGCTGACTGCAGACGCCCACCACTATCTTTGTCATGAAGTGGCTCCCCCAAGGGTAGTGCTGAGTGAAGCCAATGGACTGCATGGGCCTTTGCAGTGAGTTTTCTCCTCCTGCACATGCACATACAGATGCAAACAGGCTATAGAGAGACACAGTGTTTCATATCACAACTCTGCTGTGTTTCCAGTGATGATTTTGTGCTACTGAAGCTGAAAAAGGAGGCAGCAGAGGACGGAGCTTTCCTTGTACGGTGGAGTGCTCTCGACTATCATCGCATCATCCTAGCTGTCCTGAACAAAAATGAGGTAAGTTAACACCCACTCTCCTCTCAGGAAATATTTGCAATGCGGTGATGATGAAAGATTTTGGCTACCGTATATACGCCTGTGTTAATATGTGCGTGCGGCTCACAGAACGAATCGACGCCAAGCCACAAGCAGTTTCGGATTCAGCACAAGGGTGGGATGTTTTGTCTGGAGGGCTGGGACCGAGAATTCTCCAGTGTGAAGAAGCTCACAGACAGCCTCAAGACCTTTGTACTCAAGTCTGGTTCGGACAGCTTCACTGTCAAAAAATGCTGTTTGCCAAGACAGGCAGGTTTGTGCACATTGGACATTTAAATTCTAGATACGTTTTGCTGCTTTATGCCAAAGTCCTACTGTGTATTTTGAACTTACTCTGTGTTGTGGTATATTCAAGGTTTTCCATTTGTTTGTGTGTATGTGTTTGTGTGATGTAGAGCTATCCAACCTCCTGGTGATGAGGCAAGGTGTCGATCACTCCTTGGCCCTGAACCTGACCCAGCTACGCTTCCATCAGATCAAGGACAGAGAGCTCATACAGGTGATGAAACCTGCTTGCCACTTCCATGTGACCATCTCTTCCACGTGACAAGCTTTGTGTTCTCACCTCTGTGACTGACCAGTTGGTGCTGTCTTTATGAGCAGGAACAGCATTTGGGCCGTGGGACCAGAACTAACATCTACTCAGGACGTCTGCTGGTGCGAGGTGGAGGAGAAAATGATGAGGATGACGAGTACAACAACAACTTCGCTAACCGCAAAGGGATCCCAGTGGTTCTCAAGATTCTAGACCAAAGCCATCAAGATATTGCACTGGTAAGCCATGTGATCTTTGCATTAATGGAAAATAACACTCAAAAGAATAACAGTGGTAGTACACTGAAGCTAAACAGATATTAAAATGTCCTAACTCTTAATGTATTTGAACTCTTTTAACATTATTTCCTTTTTTCTTTCTTTCTTAGGCGTTTTTTGAAACTGCGAGTCTCATGAGCCAGGTATCCCACAGTCACCTGGTGTTTGTGCATGGTGTGTCGGTCAAAGGATCTGAAAGTAAGTGCAATAACACTGTTAATCATCAAAAACACACTTCTACTGTTAGGTGTGTGACTTCCTCATGTGCTACTTCCCCAATACCTATGTGATCAGTGTTTATATTCAAATTCATGAGTTTAGTGAAACATGAAGCAAATGCAAAGCCACGGTTAACCCTGTTCTATTTTAGAGAAGAGGTTGCTGCTTGTTTACATTTTTCTTTTGGCTAAACCAGAGACTTGTTTCTGCCTTTACAGACATCATGGTAGAAGAGTTTGTGGAATTTGGGCCTTTGGATGTTTTCCTCCGCAAAGAAAAGGCATCAGTGACTCCTCAGTGGAAATTCATTGTTGCAAAACAACTTGCCAGTGCCCTCAATTATCTTGTGAGTTCAAATGCTACTTCGCTTTTTGTATGCCACAGATAATTCAATACAATACACTTAAAAGACAACACAGCTAAGTGGTCATTAAAGTGAACTGAAAGTGAAGTAATGCAAGTGTTGCGCAATACAAGTGTTGTAGAGTCTCACTCCACAATCAGCTGCTGTAGGCCAGCATGTAAAATATTTGAGTAACAGAATCAGGTACAGCCTTCTAAAGCTGCTTGCACACTGCACAGACCCAACTAACAACAAGTGCCCAACTAACACCAACATTATAAAGTTGGCAGTAGTCAGTTTCAGTCTTAATAATGTTCAGAGAACCAACTGTCAGTTCCCAGTGACCAGACAGGAACTGACCAGACCGGAACTGACCAGACAGAATTTTGTTTCCTATTTGTTCTCATTTAAGTCACAAAGTCAAAGCTGCAATCACTTTTTGGCAAGTGGAAAACTACCTGTTACTGGGTGAATTGGCCCTTTAAAGGTATTTCAACAGGTTGACAAGACTGGATGAGCTATAATCAGTCATAACTCAAATATAACGCTCATGACTATAATTAATTCATTTTGAGATCATTTTAGTCAAAAGTAGTGAGGTTGAATCAGTTTTTTGTGCAAAACTGAATTGGCTATATGGGCTGTTTAAATGGTATTAGCCATTTAAATGTATTGCAACTGGTAATAAGGACTGATTGAGCAATCTCTTTTTGGAAAGTGCAATACTACAAACTACATATTTTAATTGTTAAAAAGGTGGATTGATTGGCACAGAGCAAGCAAAATTAATGTCATAAGGATAATTGCAAGAGAGACAAGAGACACTTCCTTTATTTTTTTTATAGCCTAAGCCAGCTGTGAATCGTGGTAATTAAAAACTACAGGTCTGTTTTCCAAATATAAACAAGGATATTAAACGTAGGCCTACCAAACACAAATTTCATCTGCAACAATAGGCTAATTTTATTATTTATAATGTTTTGTCAGGTTACATCAACGTTTCACAAAGACATACCTTGGTTACCACATAAAGTGATGCTAATTTCCATGTTATGATTTCCATGTTATGATTATTTAAGATAAAAGCAACTGTAAATGTATAGATACAGCTTTAACATGCTGCGGGCTGGACGGCTTCACTTTTCGGCCTATCACTTTTCGGTCAGAGACCTGTCACTTCCTCCAGCGCATGTTCTGATTCAGACTGCATGAAAGGACAGAGAGGAGCGGGTAATAGACACCTTGCTAACCTACGCTGACATCAAAGGAAGTCGTGCGCGCTGACATTCCGCATGCAAATACAGGCTTGGTTGTCAAGGGTTAGTCCGACTTTCTACAACTCCACCCAACCCAACTAGACATGTCAAACTCAAGACATGAAATCCGACTGACACCGACAAACACCGACTGACGGCGCACACTGATCCAACAGTTGGTGTTGGTTGGAGTAGGTAGGAAATAAAAAATAAAAATTATCAGACCAACCTTTAAGAGAAGTGTTGCGAGGGAAGTTCATGTTTGCCTAATAGCGTTAATTGTCTGTGATAAACTTATTTTAATGACCCAAAAAGTTAATACCAGCACCACTATTATAATTACAGGAGACCAAACGGCTGGTTCATGGAAACGTCTGTGCCAAGAACATTCTGGTGGCAAGGCGTGGTCTAGAGCATGGTACTACTCCTTTTGTCAAGCTGAGTGACCCAGGAATTTCCCTGAGTGTCCTTTCACGGGAAGGTTAGTACCAGGAACTCACTTTACACAAACTCTTTATTAACCTCACTTCGCAAGAAAGTCTCACACCTCCCATCAGCTTCAGTGTTCTGTACTTTGTGTGCCTTATTTCAATCAGATTTCGGAAACAGGAAACCTCAACCCAGACCACTTTCTGCAGATCTCAAGCAGATCTGTAGAAAGTAGTCTTGTGATCTTTTTCCTGTTGTCGTGCCGTTTCACCTCGAAATGTGTCATTGAAGCCTGTACAAAAATAAAAAAGAATTGTCCTCAAAGAGCTGTGGGGTGTTTAATCAACCATCCAGGTTAGTTTTGTCTGCAGTTTATGAACAAAGATCTCCCAAAGCAAAGAAGAGCAAAGACCTGATATCGTTTCGTTTTTTGCAACTGCTGACATTGAATATACATAGGAAACCAACTTTGTAGATGATTCACTTCTTTTAGCATTGTTATTGAATTAAGATCTGTTTATATCAAATTAGAGCAAAACATTTTTAGTTTTTGTTTTCAAACTTTGAACAATATTAAACAATATTCTGCTGTTATTTGGAGTTCTTCAAAATGTTTGACCAGATTGAGATTACACGTAACTTCGTCATTTTTATTGTCTTTTTTTCTGCACTGCAGAGCGTCTTGAGCGTATCCCCTGGATTGCCCCTGAATATGTTGACAGCGGTGCATCCATTGGCAGTGCCGCTGACCAGTGGAGCTTTGGCGTTACTCTGCTTGAAATCTGCAACAATGGCGATCTTCCCATGAGTGGCAGCACATTATCTGAGGTAGGCCCTATTTATTTATCATCAAACAGCCACAAACTGCACCTGCCTGTTTTATCTTTCTGACTTGACACTGACACTGGAACCTTTTCCTCCCAAACAGAAAGAGCGCTTTTATCAGCAAAAGGGCCGTTTAGCTGAGCCATCCTCCCAGGAACTGGCAAGCTTCATCAGCATGTGTTTGACCTATGAGCCTTTGGAGAGGCCTTCATTCCTCACTGTGCTCAGAGAGCTCACAGAAATCATGATCAAAAGTGGGTTTTTAATTGTTCATCTTACTTTTTGTTTATCTTCCAACCTATATTGCTGCATTTATTAACATTGTTTCTGCACACAGATCCTGATATATCCCCAAGTGAAACTCTCCCTGACAAAGACCCAAGCTTGTTCCATAAACGCTACCTGAAAAAGATGCGCGACTTAGGAGAGGTGAGTTCTAATACCACACCAGTAGTTTTCATGTCCCTGTACGTTAAGCCTTGTTCACTACATCACTACATCATTTTTAGCCTGATTTGCCAGTCGGCAAGCTCAGCGACCGTCGGGCTGTGATCAGGGGTAAATCAGCGATCAAATCAGCAGTCGCCAGTTGTTATGTGTGAACTAGTCAACGACACATCAAAACGGCTCCCCGGCACATTTTGGAGTTCTCTCTGTAGCTCAGACAATCGCTGCTACCTTTGTGTGCTAACCCATTCTTTCACCCATATTCTTTGCCTTTATAACTCGTATCTTTATAATAACAAACAACAGCTGTTTCGTGTGTAGGTTCACGTCATTTTTCGGTTTCACATTTCACGTGTGTTTTCTTGACAAAAAGTGGTTTGGAGACCAGCCGTCGGGTGACAGCGTCATTGTCAGTTCGTGTTAGTGTTTAACCCCCTGTCACTGATCAGTGATGTAGTGTGAACGCCACAACGACTTCAAGACTCCCGTCACAACACGGCAAGTTGCGTAGTGTGAACGCCACGGCAATCAGCCGACGCTGAAAGTCGTGTAGTCTGCATGAGTCTTTAGAGAGTAATATCATTGCTCTGTCTCCAGGGTCACTTTGGAAAGGTGACTCTCTACTTGTATGACCCAGCCAACGATGGGACTGGAGAGCGCGTGGCGGTGAAGGCTTTGAAACAGGAAGATGGTCATGTGCCCGAGGGCTGGATGAAGGAGATTGAGATCCTGAAGTCCCTTTATCACAGCAACATTGTGAAGTACAAGGGCTGTTGTACTGAACTTGGTGAGTCCTCAGCTGTCATCTGTCTGCTTCAAATATCAATATACAGTGTCTGCATGTGCAAAGGAGTGCTTGCTCAATACTCTCTTTTAGCTCACAGTGCTCAAAGGATGATTCAGGGAATTGATTTTTTGTTTCTACCGTTCCTCTGTAAATATTGAAAATCTATTCAAAGTGCAGCACTGTATGTTACTGTACAACATTGTATGTCAATATTTTGAGCTTTTAACACACCGCATGCTGAGCACTACTGCTCCTTCATCACCTGCTTCGGCCGCAGGTCAAACTTGCCTTTGAAAAGTAATGGGAATAGGAGGATAAAAGCACTGTTGCATTGTTCATTGACAGGAGGACAAGTGGTGCAGCTAATAATGGAGTACCTTCCTCTGGGGAGTCTGCGAGAGTACCTTCCCAAACGTAAACTTGGTATGCCCCAGTGCCTTATGTTTGCTCAGCAGATTTGTCAGGTGAGTTTAGGCGGTTTTGTAGTACTCATCTACATTTCCACTTGATTTGACAATATTCCTGGTGCTGTGTGAAAACTGCAGACCAATCTGATTTTGTGTTTCTTCCTTCAGAAGAATCTATGTACAGTATAACAACTTCTATACACTCAAAAATGCCTCAAGTGGATGATCCAACATTAAGCTTTAATTTTATTTTGTAGCATTCTAGATGTCGTATTGACATGAATTCATTCTCCTTAAGTTAAGAAGTTAAATTTCACAAGCATTATGTTGCAGTGTGTTTTTTTTTCTCAGTGGCCAAGATAAATTTGTCAAGTTGTATGATATGAATGTACAGTTTGATAACAAGTTTGATAACAGGTAAAAGGGACTACAGCCATGCTAGCGGCTACCATGTTCACAGTAAGAGTGTAGCGTGTTAGCATCCAAACATTTGCTCATCAGCACTAAACAATTTAGGCAGTTGGTAATGTCCTTAGTTTTGCAAGTCTCTGATCATAAATTAAAGTATAGACAAATTGAAATTACACTGATGGCACTAGATAAATCCCCAGTGTAATTAATCCTGAGAGGAACATGAATGTGTGTACCAGTATTCTTGACAATTTATCCAATAGTTGTTGAAACAGTTTACCTAAAACCACAAGCAGAAAACTCATAAATCAGGAAAGTCTTTTGGATTCTTCATCTGGATGTCTGTACAAAATATCATGGTAAACCCTCTCACAATTGTCGAGATGTTTCAGTCTGGACCAAAGTGGTGGACAGACCAACCGATCCCTAAAGCTATATGTGCTGCTAAAAACGACATACTACAGGAATAGACATTTAAAGTTTTGAATTTAAACTTTAAATCCACATTCTGCCCCCTCTCAGCAATTGTGTGCATCTTTCACAGCTATCTCTCTGTTGTTCTCTCGTAAAGGGCATGGATTACTTGCAGTCGAAGCGATACATCCATCGAGACCTAGCCGACCGAAATGTCTTAGTAGAAAATGACAGTTTGGTAAAGATTGGAGACTTTGGTCTGACAAAATACATCCCTGAAGGTGAAATCTACTATCGTGTCCGTGAGAATGGCGACAGCCCAGTGTTCTGGTGAGATATGCAGCCCTTAACAGCGTTATTCATTGCTTTGTTCCATGAATTCAGCCACTAAACTGTATTTTTTTGTACTGTAGGTATGCCATTGAGTGCTTAAAGGAGAGTAAATTTTCCTTTTCCTCTGACATTTGGTCCTTTGGTGTTACGTTGTACGAGATCCTGACCCGCTGTGACCATCGCCAAAGCCCTCCAACGGTACGTCATTACTGGCCTCTTACAACAAGCTCAAACCTGCATATATTTTCATGTGAGATTAATTAAGTACATTTTGAATCCCTATGTTAAATGCACAATGCACCCGTTTGTGTTTTTTGTAGAAGTTCTTTGAAATGATGGAGGCAGCCCAGGGACAGATGACTGTGATGGTACTCATAAAACTGTTGGAGAAACAGCTGCGATTGCCTTGTCCCAAAGAATGCCCGCATGAGGTAACATTACATGCCCACTAAATAAAATTGACATTTTGTTGGCATTATCAGTAGGTTGATATTTTCATTTCAATTACTTTTTTTTACCAACAGGTGAAGAGGATAATGGAGCAGTGTTGGGCTGCAGACCCTGCACAACGGCCATCATTCAGTTCCCTCATCGAAAAGTTTGATGCTATTCGCCGAACATACGACTGGCAGTCTAATATAAACTTTTCCTTGGCTCAGATTTGCTGATTAGGACTCTGGAGATCTTCTTGTCTACATGTCATCACTTTGCCACTATAGAAACCATATATTACAAAGTAGCCAATAATATCGTTTCCCGCTGAGCAATGCCTGCTGCCTCCATTTATAAATGACTTTACACTGAGGTGTCTTTGGTAAAAGCACATTGCTATACTCTCATATGTGATATTAACACAGTACTAAATTAAATCTTTGTATTTTTTGGAATGGGTTAATGTTATGAGGACGGGGAATGTCTTGGGCTCTCGGCCACTGAATGTCAGCATTTGACTTTCAAAAGTTCTTGGTTTGTATATATCACAGTAAGTATTAATTTCTGTAAGGATGGGAGATTTTCATTTTATAGTTTTACTTTACATTGCAGTTTGTTTAATCCAATGGAGCATATTCAGAATCTAATAAACGATTTCACATGCCCTTTGATTAAATACTATATAAAGTGTATAAAAATGTTTTGTAGAATATGCCATTCAGATCTGTGTTAGGAAACATCCTATTGGCAGCAAACCTAGCTACATCTCTGTTAAATAAGTACTCCCTGATCACAAGGAATGTGAGCATTAAAGTTTCATAAACAAGTCTCTGACCCAGGGATTGGTCTTTCCTAATACCCTGTGTTCTTGACCACTTAGGTGCCTGTTCACATGCCACTAGGTAGGAAAAGAAGTGTGTCCAACTTGAGAAACTTTAAAACATACAGTACTGCTGACTGCACCACACCAGTCCAGTTGTTGGCAGTAGTAACCCTACAACCTTGCTGTGACAAAAAAATAAATCAACAATGCTCCTGCTCTGACAGTGGACTAATGAATACTAATGTAAACAACCACATAGAATTGTTTGAATGTGAGACAGGCCATATTACCAAGATGCATCATACACCAGTAGAACCCTCTGATGCACTTACCCTGTCATGCAGCAGGTGAGGAGCAGCCAAATGTAGCTGTTTGAGTCTGCCATATGCATACATTACATAGATTGTGATATATGGACAGACCTCAACCACAACACTGCTGAAGGCATATTTTCTACATATATCATTGGAAAAAGCAGTCTAGACAGACACATCCTTGTACAATGCAAATGAACAGCTATAGAATAGACCAGGGGCATTCCAACCACACTGTTAATATAACAGACTTCCTACAGGCGTGCTTGAAAGAAAGTGTCAAAAGGTGGGACATACCCCGGACTAAGGAATAGTCGAGAGTGTTGCTACTGTTTGCTTTTTGTTGAGCATTGTAGCAACATATGACTGAATGTCTCCTGTCTGACTCTCCAATAAGGATCATAAGAAGGGGTAAGCTCCATTTCTGGGCACCATTTCGCCTTCATCCCTCAAACGTTTTATTAAGTATTGGCAACAAAAAATAAACAGCATACACAAAATAAGTAATAGTGTTATGCACATGGCTGGATGCATTTATTGAAGTGTTTTAAAATTATTAGAGTTGCAATACTTTATATTGTTTTAAAATGTGTTGAACGTGCGTCTATCCAATAAATTTAATCACTCTATTATTGAGACCGTAAAAAAATAATTTAAACGTCTTTATAGTCCAAATCTTTATATCTGATCCATCTTGGAAATGCGGGATTGTTCATAGCGTGGGGTTTGAGAGACAAATTAAAACTTTTATTTTTAAACGTGTAGTTGGTTTTACCGAGCTGGAGATCTGCAGCATTTCAATCCAGTTTAGAGCAGAATGCAAGGGACACCCGTGGCCCCGCCCTCCGTTACGTTGTAGTCAAGGAGAATGCGTCCCTCTCTCGTCCAATGAGAAGCGGCGCTGGGGCCATGCGTGTATTGTTTAAACTGCTCAAATCTGACTGAGTACCCAGACCGAAAAAAACTTCCACCAAACTGAGTGATGGCGGCCGTCGTGTCTGTTAACACAGCTGCCAGAGATGAAAGCACAGACACAGAGCTCGGTCTCGCCTCTCGTCCGCTTCACGAAAATTACGACCTCGCTGCGGATCACGAAAGCTGGATGTCCAGGGACCGCCGACATCCCGAACTCGAACCGGGCCAGGTGGACTCAACCTCGGAACGCGAGTGTCAGCGGAGGGTCGATGAGGACTTGACATCACTGAGCCCCGAAGAGATAGAGAGCCGCTTGGAGAGAACTCGCCGGGAGTTTTACAATCGTAGAAAAATTATCATAAAGAATCTGCCCTCCGACATTAGCAATCAGGTATGAGTAAAACAAAATAGTACGGAGGAATTGGAGGTGTAACGTTAATTGTTTGGATGATTGATTGACGGGGTCGTTTTGCTAACTTTAGCCTAGCTCCCAATATGCCTGCCATGCATCTATGTTAGCCTGCTAGCCATTTACCTCGTAACTTAGCTGTCTTTTACCTTGGATAAAGCGACATTTTTGCTTTATTTAATGTACAAACGGTTTAACTAAAAGTCAACACACAGTCCATTGACAGCAATTGAACACACTTTTCTTAATTTGTTTGGGTTAACTGACAAACACGGTCTAGATTAACTTGCCAGGTGGTCAGATAACTGTCAATAATGGTCATCTGTGGCCTGTATGACCTACCAGCCCGGCCTCGTATCTAACATTTTGGTAACTTTTATGTACGTGTTTTGTTTTTCTAAACTATTTAAGCTTTCATGCTAAAGTGATTATACTCTCTCCATGAGGCTTACAGGTGCACTGGAATTTTTCCCATCAGCCTATTTGTTGTTTAAGCCTACGTTTGGTTTTAGTCATGATACCACATTTTTTTTGGAACGTGCCTGACTCGTGGGGAGCGCTGGGCCGGCGGGCGGTACCATTGTTCACATGGGGTGGGGGTTGGGGGGGGGGGTTAGTGGCAGTTCGAGATGTGAGTTGCAATATAACAAAAGGTGGAAGGTGTGGTGACAAAACGTTTCAGAAAATGCTAGACAGCATCGCCATTTGTTTGTGAACTGTCAAAAGCAGCTCAGAACAATTTCTCCCACAACAATGAGTCAGTTATTCATCTCTCAACCCCCCCACAGGTGCACCTGTTGCTCGTTTCCAAGTAAAATTTAATTACTTAACTATGTGATTACCAAAATCGACAATTAAGTGATATATATAAGTATATGAGGCAAAAATCTACAACTTAGAGTCAAATATAATGGTGCGTATGATATCCTAGTTAAAAGGGTTGTGATGCACAGTGCCATGGTGAATTTAAATATCTGGATGTAATTATTGTCTGTGCTTATTTCCTATTTACAGGAGGTCCATGAGCTGTTGGGCAACTATGACTTGAAGTACTGCTTTGTTGACAAATACAAAGGCACAGGTTGGTCCAACTGCTTGTCATCACGTTAGTCATTGTATGTTCAATTCAAAGGAGTGAATGATGAATCACGGAGAATCTGTAAACATTAACAAAGAGCTGCAAACAAACTTTATATCTGCATAAACACCACACTTTGTCTGTATTTAGAGCAGTTCACTGTTTGCCACAGTCGCAAAACTGAAGATGATTGAAAGACTTGACCTTTGACTCTTTAAAAGAAACCTGAACAAAAAGCTCCTGTAGCAGACACTTTTACACATGAGAACTTTGATTAACCTCCAGTGTTTCATCACTTGTGTTGACAAAATTATTTGTCTTGCACTAATTATACCCCAGTTGTTTATGCTGTCTGTATTTGAGATATGTGGAGGTGTGACTACTCTATATAGCGCACAACAGTGTGCAAACTCGGGCAGCTTTGACACAGAAAGCTCTAGTGAAAGTTTACTATCAAGAAAGGTTGTCTAGGGAGTATTGCAAAAATTACATGGCCTGACTCTATAAAAATATGCTGTCCTATGAACCCTGTTCTACATCAATGATGCTTGATGTAGAAACGGTTGGCTGTAAAAATAAGAAAATGAAGGAATAAGAGTTTATTCCCAACATGTTTCAAAAACGCTTGAGGGATGGCAAAAACCAAACTTTATTTACACAACACATGTCAGTGACTTACTTTTGATGTTCTTATGACAGCCATGCACATTTGTTGTTTGTTGTTCAGTTTTTGTCCATTTGTTGCCAAACGGTGGAACTCCCTCGCCACAACACAAATTTATTAATTTTTATGCATTAAAACAACCAGTTTCTGCAATTTAAATACCAAAACAATCAGATTTAAATTACCCCACAGCTGGTGAATCAATTCAGGGTAATGGCCCTTTTACGATTGCCCAGCTCGCCATTAGAAGTCTCGAAGCAGATTTATCAGGAGATGAACTGCCATTTGAACAACTGAAACATCATAAATTTAAAATGCTTTTACACATAGACTGACTGAAAATAATGGGACAGAAAATTGTGTTAGCCTGATGGTAAAGGATATTGTATTATGCCTGGTATCTGCCAAAATGTCACATTTACATGTGCTTTCATCGAAAAGCTAGTTGACTTGTAAAACCCTTTATATTACACTTTTCTATTATTTGGCTTTCACACATAACCACCCCCTCCCGCTTGTCTTTCAAAGCATGGGTAACAGGATGTTTGCTTGTCACGGAGCGGCGCCCTATGGGGCTCTAGGATACCTGTACTGTTACAACAGTCTGTCACATTGGTAGACATTCAGAAAGTGGGTGCCAAAACATTAAGTCATTCAGGCCTAGATGTGATTTATTAGTGATCAACTTGAGGCTCAGACAGATATGACTTTGTTTCTTGTCAGCCACTATGACAACCATGTCATAGTCTCAATAATGCAGCCATGACGAGCTGGTGTGCGGTGACATTATGCCACTAGCGTTGTCTTTTATCAGACCTGCTACAGGAGAAACGGTGTTACAACTGAGTTTTTCCACCTGATACCTGCTGTGTATGAAAAATGGATCTCTTGATGCTGACTGAACAAATGTCACTAACTTTACACAAAATTGTTTGCCTCTCTTCCTCCCTCTGTCCTCCATCAGCATTTGTGACACTGCTCAATGGGGAACAGGCGCAGTGTGCCATCAAAGAGTTCCATCAACATGTGCTACGGGACAGGGAGATCTCTGTGCAGCTGCAGCCAACAGATGCCCTGCTCTGCATCGCCAACTTGCCTTGCGCTTTCACCCAGCAGCAGTTTGAGGAGTTGGTGCGACCCTTTGGTAACTTGGAGCGCTGCTTTTTGGTGTACAGCGCCTCCACGGGGCATTCCAAGGGCTATGGCTTTGTGGAATACATGAAGAAAGACTCAGCGGCCAGGGCCAAGTCGGAGCTATTAGGAAAACAGCTGGGCTCTCGCATGCTCTATGTCCACTGGACTGAGGTGGGCACCCTCACATACCCACTGCTGCACTCTAAATGCTTGTGCGTGGACCGCCTGCCCCCGAACCTGCTGACTGCTCAAGACCTCCGCAACGCCCTGGCTGACACCCATGCGCCAGCCTTCTGCCAGGTCAAATTCACCACACACAGACACACGGCTTGTCACATTTGATATTATTTTTAGAATGATACATTATTCAGATTCTTTAGCAAGAATAATGAATGTAGTACCACTTTAGAGCTGCAATGATGAGTTCATTATCAATTAGTTGACTATCAGAATACATGTTCATTTATTAAGTAAATTTATATTTTATAATATTTTCAAGCAAAAATGCCACATACATTTGATGGTCTCATGTTTTGAAATGTTTTCAGTCCCACATTATAGTAAATTGATTCTCTTTTGGATTTTGGACTCCTTGGGCCATTTTGCACAAGGTCTTGGCATTTATATATCAAATTTGACACAAACTTGTCATATACAAGGCTGCAACTAGCAGCCTTGAACAATGATTCTTTGAGCATTGAAGCAACAGAAAACAACGTCCCAGCTACGTTCAGTTTCATTGTTTTTGTTTAGCTACTGTTTTATGCATGCAAGACCATGTTAACCAACTGAGAGCTTTTTGGTGTTGATGGAATAACGATTAAAACAAAATTATTCCCTATTTGATCTTTCAGTACCTTTCACCTTTACCCCAGTTTTCCTGCCTGTGGCCACTCAAAGTTTCTATAGCAATGAGCATTGCTGGTTTCTATAGTGATGACCACCTGACTCCCCCAGGTGGTGTCATTCAGGGGGCTTTTCTGGAATGAGAGAGGGCTGTCCTTTTTTCTTTTTTTGCACGACACGCATAGTATTACTTTTTCTGCTGGTTCCAGGATGTTTTAGGATTGTGGCAAAGGCAGTGACGATTAGAGATCATGTGATGATTAAAGCGAAATGGGTTTCTAGTTTTAACAAGATCCAGCTGGCCTGGTTATGATTGTATTTAAATCTGGTAGTATTGAATCATGTAGTAAATTATCTTTTTAAAAAAACAAACAAAATGAAATTAAAAAGCTATGTGGTCTTCAGAAAAGCACTATTAATAATTTTAAACATTCAGGAGATGGTTTGATGTTTATACGAGAACCTGTCAACAAAACCCAGGAAGAAACTTTTTCCCTCTTTAGAGATTTTCAACATCACATTTAATTTAGGTTACTGTGTGTATTGGTAGTAGACCTTTTGTCTGACTGAGATTAGAATGACTGTTTTTTTTTTTTTCTCCACTACACAGTTGGCTCAGGGACAAGATGGAAGTTTTCGGCGGTTTGCGGTATTGGAGTTTGCCACTGCTGAGATGGCGGAGGAGGCACAGCGACTCACTGATGGCAGGCTGCTGGGCGGGACACACATCAGGGTGTCCTTTTGTGCCCCTGGCCCTCCTGGAAGAAGCATGTTGGCTGCTCTGATTGCTGCACAAACTATGGTATTTAAGTCCTCTTGATATGCTGTATTAATGTACCCAAAATTACCACCAAGTCTGTGTTTGTCTTTGCTCTTGTCCTGATTGCCTGTCCTGTGTCCCCTCCCTTCAAGGCTGTGAACAGGGGTAAAGGCCTCCTCCCTGATCCCACAGCCATGCAGATACTTACAGGCCTCAATAACCCCGCCACCCTCAAGATGCTGCTCAACCCACTGTCACAGGGACACAAACAAGGTGAAGAGTTCTCACAAGTTCTCAATCAGTGGCTTTATTTTAGGGTTTGCTCTAGTGCTGTGGATGCTGATGTACCCTTTTGTGTGCAGGCCTCCTGGGGGCAGCCCCTACAATGCCCCTGCTGGCTAACCCTGCCCTCTCTGCTGCCCTGCTCCAGATGCTCCTTCAGAACCAGGCCAAGGCCCAGCAGGTACTACTACCTTTCTGCCTTTTCTGTGACGCATGCCTCCTTGCCGGTCAGCCTGTTTTGATTCATCCTCTTCTACTCATTTAACCCGCCCCCCCTGCCCCTTGCTCTCTGCTCTTTCCCTCTTTACCATTAGCAAGCGTTTCTGGGAAATCATCTTCTGTGGGCTCAGGTGCTGCACAATAAAGAAAACCCTCTAGTGCCTTGTGTGAGTGATCATGGTGTTTGTGTTTTGGCTATCATTTTGTTTGGCAGTGTGTGTGACGAGGCTAGATGGAGCCTCGTCTTTTTATATGATTGGTGATAGAAAACGCGATGCCTGGGTAGGTAAGCTCTTGCTAGGTATGTGTGGGGTTTGTTTTTTGTGTGTTTGGGGTGTACTTTTGAGTGGTGCTGAGTGATGTGGTAGGTGTAATACTCCATTGTGCACACAAAGTGTAAATACCAATTCTGTAAGGACCTAATTTCATATGTGGTGAGTAATCCTCCGTGCTGATCAAGTGTGCCTGTGTCGTTAAGCAGTTTTTTTTTCACTGCTCGAGTGTCATAGCCAGGCCGTGTGACCCTCTTGTGACACTGAACTCTGCTCTCTCCTTTGGCCAGCAGGCAGGACTCATTGGGGAGAATCCTCTGGCAGCACTGCCTGTCCAGCAGGGAGTCCATCTGCTCGGAGACCTGCCCCAAGGTTTGGCATCCGCTGACTCCAGCCGTAGCTCCTTGAGCCACAAACTGCATGTTTTTTGCTTTGCTTGTGATGCTGAACATCTGTAGCCCTCTGTGCTGGTTAATTGTAGTTTTCCTCTTTATACTGGTCATGATATTTTAGTCTTAATGTTATGTAGTAAAATTGCATAACTCTAAAAAGACTGACATGTATGTGATTTAGTTGTTTACATTTTGTGCTTTAAGAAATAATGTTTGACCCAAACTACGTGATTTCATATGAAAAACATGAACATTAATAATTACATGTGTTGTAATTTACATTCATTAATTCCCATAGGTGGTGTAGTCCAGGGTCTTGGTCTTCAGACAGATCCTCTAAACCCCCTAAAGGCAATGCCACTTGGCAGAGCTCTGGCAAGGGAGCAGGAGTCCCCCACAGCAGCGTGCACCTTCCCCCAGACTTCCTCTCCCACCCTGCAGGGCATCTCCATGCCCCTGATGGGTGGCATGATGGGGGCAGATGGCCTCACAGCACAAGGGGTGAGGTCCCAAGTCATTTCCATATTATGCTTTCTGCCTCTCGTCATCTTGTCCTGCTTTCCACCCAAGTGTAAATGGGAAACAGGTTTTTGTCTTAAGGCTAAAATGAATCACCCTTTCCCTCCGGTCAGGTATCTATACTAGGAGATCCTCCCAAAGATGTGAACCAGAGTGGCTTCCTCAATGTCAACAATGTGTTTCCCTCAGGTGAGGAGCCTTTTTGTACTGAGTGGTTCTGATTTTGTGACTTAGAAATCTGCTGTTTACTGCATCAACTCAGGATATAGATAGATAGAGATATCTCTCTCTCTCTCTCTGTTAATCCTCTCCCACTCAGGGGGAAGCTGCAGACCTCACCCCTATAGGAAGAGGCCCACACTAAGTAATGTGTCCAATCAGCACACACACCAGAGCATACAGCCAAATTACAACCTGCGCTACCAGGATTCATACAGCCCAGAATATCCTCCTCTACACCAGGTAACCACCACCAGGTTTTCACCACTTTGTCCATGGAAAGACTTCATATTTTTAAATGTTTGTTCTTTTAGTTGAGGCTCTACTAGGTGACGTCATGGAGACTTGATGAATTTAGAATATACTGTTTAGCTGCTCATTCATTAGGTTATATGATGTGATCTAGTCTGATACCCATCTGGAATTTCTCCTCAGTATCCACTGGCCCACTTGTATGAACAGCAGGAGAACCTTGATATTGGGGCCTTGGCAGGATTCGGTCAGCAGGTAGTTGTTGTTCATCCATTTCAAGACTGTGTGAACAAACTTTTAATGTTAAACATCATATATGTCCTGTAGTAACAGTTGTGAATTTGTTCAATTGTCTCTGCAGCTCTCTTGTAACCCTGAGTACAGTGAGCACCACTACAGTTATCCTCCCAGCCCACCCCTGTCTTACTTCAGCACAGGACCTGAGGCATCCAGTAACGGTAGCCTCCCTAGCCAGCTAAACAGGGTAAGTCTGAAGCTTTGGATGATCACTTACCTCCTTGACATTAACCCTCTGCTTTGGTTTCAAACTATTGATTACTTGTCAGTTCAAAGAACATCAAGGTTTAGGGTTAGGGCACTGGAAGAGATAAAAATGTGCAGGGTTTGTTTCCAAGAATAAGCCCATGTTCAATAATTAATGTCACACTGAGTGCATAAACCTTAGAAGTCTAGGTTACTGAAAGTTGGTTGTTGTCCTCAGGCTGTGGGAATGCCTCCTGTGAGCCACACCATCAACTACCCTCCAGGCCTGGGGAATGCTGTGAAGGTAATTAAGACACCTTCTTGTCTTTTGCTTTTGAGTCTACATTTTTTCGCTTTTATACCAAAGTGCTGTTTATTGATTTAGTTATTGTTCATGATCAATTATAGACTCCCATTGGTAGCCACAAGCGTGTGTTCTCCCGGCTGATCCCATCTCCAGAGCCGAGCCCTGAAGGCAGCTATGTGGGCCAGCACTCCCAGGGCCTTGGTGGCCATTATGCAGACTCCTACCTTAAGCGAAAGCGTATATTCTAAATACATCTGAATGCTTCTTGCTATATGAGTAGCCATCCAACAGCCAGGACACAATGGCATCTCCTCCGGTCTCCTCCAATGAACTTTAGCTTGGTGGTCCTTGGATTTGTCTCGTGTGTACTCCTGTGAGTGACCCCTGGAGGGTGCTGGGGAGTGCAGCCTGTTGCTATCTGGACAGTTGTCACTCCATGGGAGTTCTTGGTGGTTGTGTGTTTTATTATTTTTTTTTTTTTTTCTGCTTCTGTTTTTGTGTGTGTGTATATATGATTTTAGTGTGTTGGTAAATTTTTAGTTTTTCCTTTTTTTAATTTGACTTTTAATTTACTGTTGAAAAATTTGTACAGTGAGAAAAAATGGTTAATTAGCTAATGGAGTCTTCTCTTGAACATTTTTTTTTTATTACTGTATTGAGTGTGGTGTATCAGCAGAGCTACCAATAGTTTAGCCAGTTTTCAGTGGCAGCCATCGGCTGCTTTTTATGTTTGACATCTCACTAAAGTGATGCTGTCCACCATTTCAGACAAAGGGACTTGAAGCTTTACTTCAGAGGCTCTACTTTTTTTAAATAGCCTACCTAATTACATGTAAAAAGTTCAGTAGTATGTTTAATGAGATGGTGTTTTTGTGTTGTGGTGTTTTTGTTTTCCCCTTTTCCACAGGGTTGTATATTTTTCTGTATAATTATTGCTGGATTCAGGCCTCTCCTCATTGGCTAATGTGCAACTTTCCATCCACTAATGACAGCTGTATGCACCTGCCTGTGTATTATGACAGTGAAGATTTTTACCATTCTGGAATCTTTTCTCAAGCTTTAACTGTCCCGAGCTGTTTTTCTTTTGATCCACACCCTCCAACTTGTTTACAGAATCTGTTCTCTACACTGGTTGTTGAGTGATGCACTTGGAGGGCACAGGTCACAATCCCAATCTGTTCTCACCTCTATAAGATGCCATTTTAAAGTCTCCTCTCACTCGTATGCCCATGAGTTGAGTATTTTCTGTATTTATGTAAGTTGTGTTTTGCAAAGTTAAACTTTGGATGTCTAAACACCACACCTTGATGGTTGGGTGGGTGGGTGTAGCGGTGGACATGCGCAGTGTGCCATCTCTCGAGCTGCCAACAGATGATGAATAAAGAACATTTACCATCTCCTCAGCGAGAGGCTTACATCTCAATTGAATTAGCTTCTCTAGACAAGTAGATGGCAGTTGGAATGATGGACACAGCTTGTGTTCAGAGTTATCCAGTAATGGTGGGTAGTTAAGTCTCTCTGGGGAGCTATTAATGGAAGCTAGTGGCAGGTGATTGGTCAGTGACATGACTGTCCTTGTATTTCCTTTTTTTTTCTTTTTTTTTGTTGATTAATTATCTGGTTGACAGTTTGATTGTGAAAACCCATTACCTCTGACTTCTGCTAGAAAATGCAGCTACACTTGAGCCTTAACAGTGTTTTCTGTGACATCATCCTGCCCCGTGTTGGCTTCCATCTACATTTACCATTTCTGTGTTATTTGCTGTGTATATAGTTGAGCTTGATCATTTTCCTGAGTCTAAAACTTTTGTTTTCTTTAATCATACCTGCCTCTGGTCTGGTGTTGAATGAATTTGCTGCTCCTCATGTTTTTGTTGTTTGCCTGTATGTTTGAAAGCTGATGTGTGACCACCAAGAGTGGTGCAACAGCAGACTGCTCATGTTGTGTATGGACCAAGAGATGCGGCTGTACCGTATGACATCATCCGTTTTTGATTGCTTTTGATTCTGCTATCTTATCTGTACCGCCACGGTTGTCTCTGTATGTGTGTGATGTGAGCAAGTAAATGTTATTTAAACTCAAGATGTTGTGAACTCGTCATTTAAAAACAAACCTCAAGCAATAGACTGTAGCCATATCTGTATATACTTTAGAGAGCAAAATATGTGTTCTTAAAGATCCAGTGTGTAATATTTAGGATCTGTTGACTGAAATGCAATATAATACACATAACTATATTTTCAGTGGTGTATAAAGACCTTACATAATAAGCTGTTATGTTTGTATTACCTTAGAATGAGCATGTTTCTCCAGTAGCCAAATGAACAAACTGGTCTACATATTATTTAGTGCTGACGGAGCGCGTCAGCCAGCTAGCTTCTCCTATGTGCTTGGAAAGGGAGGGGTAAGTGATGGTGCATTCATGTGGTTTCAGAATAATCTGAATCTTTTTTTCCTCCTAAAATCTTTATTGCAAATAGAGAAATAAAGTGTACATGGGAAATAAAGAAGTATACAGAACTTTGATTCGTGAAAAATAACATTTTCATGTATGTATTTTGTAAACATGTAATTTGTAAAATGGTTAAAACAGTTTGGTCACTCTACATGGACACTAAGCAGTCTGCATGTTTATATGCTCTTATAATGCTAATCGAACACCTCTTTGTAGTAGCGTCCATGTTGATTCCACATTCTGACGTAGGAGCACATGAACACAGTGAAGTCGGGGAAAAACAACTTCACAACTCGGGGGAAATGGGACCCTCCAAGAGGCGCATGAATGCACTGTGAGCCATTAGATGCAACTAAAATGTATACACTGAAACTTTAAGCACAACTCTCTTAACCTACAGAGAGACCATATTCATCATCAGGTGATGATGATGATGTAAAATGAATATATTGGTGTATAACTAATAAGCTTTGCTTTAATGCAGGAAAGGTACAGGCCCTCTTACAAAGTTTGAAACTACATGAAGAAGCACGCTGTAGTGACTTCATATTTTAGCTCTATAAGTAATGGACCAGAACTGATATGCCTCTTTTCAATCAACAATGATTGCACGCACAGTTAGCTGATGCTTTGGCTTTGCTTTACTGGGTTTTTTGTATGGTTGGTTAAACATACAAAAAATGCTTCTGCACACTTGCAGATAGATCTTGAGGATCGGGTGTGGCAGAAAGAAGGCATGACAAACAAACGGATGCCTCTGCAAGTCCTGTTGTTGCCCAATATGGGGGGAAAAAAAGGCTGAAAACAAAAGTTGCTTTAGTGTCTCAGGATGTGGAAAACGACGAGTATTTCTTAACCAAACCTGCCTCAACAGCTTTCGCTGATGTGTCACATTTCCAGTGAATTTCACCTACAACACCTACTTCACCTACTGTTGCCAAGGGTCTCTCGAGGAGGCTTTATCAGAACCATGTCTTTTACATGCGGTATAACTGTGACCTCTATAAATGTTGTGCAGGTTATGCCTGAGAGGATGATTTGTGCTCCCTTAATGAATAATTTAACAACCTTAAGTCAGTTATCAGCTGTAAGGGTAGATCTCAAGAAATATCTTCAAGACTTTATATAGATCCTGATAACAAAAAACCCTAAAATGTAAGCTTTGTTCTCAAATACAAAGTATTTTCAGCCTCTTCAGAAGGTAAAGCCAGGACAATTAGCTCTTACCAGGCATAAACTGAGCTTAAAGTCATTTTATCAGATTATTCTCTGTATGGCAGGACTAAGCTCTTTGCATTACTGTCCCCCTCACCTTTCAGACTATGGTGCAGAGGGCAAGAGGCAGTGAAGAGAGCTCATCTTCCTCTCAGCTGCCATCAGGATGAAAGGTTTTGATTAGCTGTTATTCTTGTGGTCCCACTGAGCCTCGAGGAGCAGTGCTGCTGATGGAGCTTTCCCTTGATGGGCAAAAACACAACAGCAGTGCTGTTAGACTTGCAGCACAAGTCTAATGTAGAAATACTCCTGTTTTTTTTTTTTTTTTGTCATCAGCCTGATAAGGACAACTGAAATGAGAACACTGCAGAAATTATGGGGTTGTTTATTAGACCTAATGGAGTTCTATTAATGTCTTTTTCACAGCTGCTGGGTTAATATCTGTAATATTTGTCTGTAATGTTTCAGGCACCCTTGAAATATGTGCTCATACCTGCAGCCAGTCTACCCAGAGTTCTCAGAGGGATCCACTGAGGCTCAGTGGACGCTATGTCAGACACATTTAGATTTCTGCCTTTCATATTTCCTCCCACACAGTCACCCTGCACAGTTGCTGGCGAATGCTGCTGAAACCTGTGATTTTCCCAAATACAGAGAGGAAGGAGGAAGAGCTCTGAAGGCAGATCACTGCAGCATCATTTATCACAATTTACAAACACACAAATGAAGCAACAGTTCTATTTCTTGTGCTTTTGTGTGTGCCGTAGAAATGAAAATGAAATAGCTCTAACTTTGACCATGTCTGTAGAATATGAATGGCTGTATTCAAATATACAGATTCACTGTAATGTACATGTAAAACACACTAAATTCACATGCGCTGTGATTTCTTATGGTTTTATTTCAGTGAACAAGCAATAAAGTGTAACCAAATAGGGTATGTCACAAGAGCTGTTTATAGCAGGATTAGTCATAGAAAACAGCCCACTCCCCCCTGCGACAGTCTATAAAACAGTAGAACATCTCGATAGCCCAGGACAGAACTACCAATCTGCCTTTCGCTGAATTCAGAAGAGGAGGAAAGCCACTCAGTTTGAACGGAGCTCCTGCTTATGCACTCAAACAAGATTATATTATAGGGATTTAAATTTCAACTCATAACATGTAGTCTCATCCCCCTGTAATAAGCTTGGGTATTGTTACACTCCTCATTTTCATCTTTTCCACTCAATCCCCTGTGTAACTGTATATCACTGTGGCACTACAAAATAAAATAACAGTTTCTAGTTATGGGAAATAAAAGCAATGTTTCCCAGTACAGTGTTATTGTTCTGATGCACTGAAACGACACTCCAAAGCAAACCGCTTTGTTTCTGTTTCTTGTAACCACCATTAAAAACAGTCTGTTTTTTGGTTGGAGGTATGTACGTTCAATCTTGAGTAAACATTTCCAGCACGGAGATGTGATCCACACATTGACTGCAGCAGTGATATGAACACTTTTATCAGGCTGAGCGTTTAAAATTTGAAGCAAAGCACCACTGTGGTGATATAATGTAGTCTTGAAATCTTTCCACCACACACCCAAAATACTAATCTTTTCAAGATGTATTTCTTGTCCTCCTATCTCTATTGAATCATATCCCCTGTCCCATATCATCCTTCTCAACATGAATAGCCTACCCATCTACAGAGATGGGCAGTATTTCAATTAAATGTGTTTAAAATATGAATTGTAAATACAAGTGAATCAGTGGTCTGTCCTGTCGGGTCCTGCAACGCGCTCATTGGGAACTTACATGTTTCATTTGTGTTCCTCGTGGCCAGTAGACTGAAAGAAGCTGTTTCGAGGTTTGGTGCAAATTTCCCCCAAGATGAAGGTATGTGATCAAAATATGATTAGATACCGCAGGCTAAGGCAAGACCAGCTGCCCTTAATTCAACCCTACATGGATAGCTATGACATGGATGACGGAGAACCTTTACAACCAAGTTTATTGACTGACACTAAAATACAGCAGAAGAAATGAGCAATCAGCAAGCATTTGTGCTCTAAAACTGGAAAATATACTTTCTAACTAGAAACCACCCAGAATGCACCCCTTAATTTGCAGCCTCTTACCTAGAAGATGTCCTGATTGGCCCCTTCAAATGTATGAAGGTCAGGCCCACAGTGAGGCTACTAAATCTCTAAAATGAGATCATATCTGTTTGTATAGAATGTATTTTTTAATTTCAAATTAAACTTACTTAATTGAATAAATTTTCTCATAGCAGTATTTTGAATTTTATTTTAATACATTTGATGAGCAAGTATTTATAAATTGTGCATAGATACATGATATCTATAAAGATACATTTTCATGTATTTATGACCATCTCTGCTTATCTAAAAGCGCAGCTCTCATTCTTCCTATTTCCTTTGCTGCCACTTGTCTCTTACATGACCATTACTGAATTACAAGATACAAGACCACTTTATCTCTGACCAGTGCTTTCTCAATTTTTCTCTCTTTTTCTAGCTATGATGTAAATGTAAAAGCTGACATAATGCAGCAACAAAACAAACTCAGATTTTTTTACTTTATTATTTCAGAAACATAATGCATTTAAATGCACCATCTGAGATCCAAATGTAAACCAAAGTTTAGCCCTGCTCACCATCTAAAAATTCCAAACACAAGACTAGAACTTGCTACTACACTGACTGACACAAGATAATTACTAAATGCCAGTTAGAAGTTTATTTATAACAAAAACTACACATTTCATTTTTAATTCAAATTCCTTGATTAGATATTTGAATATCCATAATTAATATGGTTTTAAAAATGACTGATTGGCCCTTTAAGGCCTTTAATTTGCACAAAGTTTCACTGTGCCCCTTGTTTCACCACTGACCATGAAAGTGCATTGCAGGCGCACTGATGGAGCAAAAGAACAAGCTTGTGGTCATTCTGACACTTGATTCCCATCTCCAGTTGCCATTATAGCTCCACAATGCCATTAGCAGAAGTTTTAAGAAGCTATAAATCTAGTTATCATGTCATTTGAGGTCTCACTGGTCTGCAGCTTGTGAAGCCTCCACTCCCTGATGCAACATTTCATCCTTTCCCATCTAACTCCTCCTCTGCCTGCAACTGAACACACATTTCAATGATGGAAATATGACTGGTTTGGAGAAAAAAAAGAACAATTCACTTTTGGTGAAAATGAGGTGAAAAAAGTGGTGGATCGCTCTGCTGGTTGCGGGCATATCCCGGAAACACTTGTGAATGATGGTGCTAGTTTCATGTTGTGGACCATATCTGCGGCTCTACTCCAACATTAGCTTTGAATCGGCATGAGTGTGTGAATGTTTAGACACACGCATACAGCGTGGACAGACAGAAAGTCCACCCCCACCACTGCACCTCCAAAGAAAAAGGAAAAGACAATCTGAAGTCTTTTTAGGAATCCTTCACAAACTTCATACGAATGACCTGATAGCCGGCTGAATTACTGTTACATATTATTACATATTATGTCTAACCATGGCTCACCCTCTCTTCCTTTCTCTCTCGCACTCTCTCTCTTTCTCACACACACACACACACACACACACACACACACACACACACACACACACACACACACACACACACACACACACACACACACACACTTACATCCTAGCAATTTACTTTTCAACTTGGACACACATGCATACACACCACACACATTGTCAGACTATTGCTCACTGTCAGCAAAGAGATGTGGATTACTATTTCATGGCTCTCCACTGGCAGAAAGTGGATCCATTTCCCAGCATTCCCTGATGTGTAGACTCAGAGAGGGCTAGAAGCCAGACAGGCTGCTGATGCTGCTGGACATTCATTCCTTCAGTGATTGGCTGCAATGGAAAAATAGTTCACAAGTTTAGTAGCTGAATTTCTAAAATGGCATGAATGCATTACACACTTTCCCATTGCCTACACAACCGTCTCATCAACATATACTGAGTAAGTAAGACTGCTTGGCATTTCAATTATTCCTCACCATATGAATGTATGATGCAGAAAGCCATTTGGCGAGGTTGGTTATCATAAATCAGACACTCACAAAAGGAAGTGTGCAGCAAAAGCAAGAGGAACATTTTTCCCCCACACCACAATGGAGCACTCCGGTCCGCACTGCGGTCTGTGGTCATTTCATCTTCCCTTTCAATGCTGTTTATATTAAAATATTAGTACAGTTACACACTGTTGCTGATGTTTGTTTGTTTGTTTATTTAAAAGGGACAAAGCACATTAATCAATGTGAGGACTTCAGTCCAACATGTAAATGTACTAGATTTTACCATACAGATTTATTTTATCTGCAGTCCCTGGCTGGTTGATGGCATAACAGAAAATGTTAAAACATACACAGAGAACACAGGAGCATAGATATTAAACAAAAGCACATAAGCAAAAATATGATGACACATAAAATACATTAGCATGTAAGCACAAACTATTTGTAAAACAATGGCAGAGGCAAATTATGACAGCATATTAGATTATCCAGTAACCACTGTTTTGTTGCTTAGGAAAAGGAGCTGAGAGAAGAAATCTCTCTTAATTCTGTGTGCAGATGAAGGTCGTGTGTGGGCATTTTTTTCTTCATATTTGGTGAAAGGTTTATGAGATGAAATGAAAGCAAGCAAGTTTATTTTGTAACCATGCAAGTATTAAGAAAAGGAGTCCTGGATTCTTTGCGTTCTCGTTCCTTTTCTGATACTGAATCATGTTTAATTGCTAAAATTGTCCCTCAGAGAGGAATTCCTTACAGGGCAATTCAACTCAACTATAAATTCATGTTTTTCTTTTTAAGGCCTCTGTGTTTCCCTGAGAAACAATACTCTAATCTGTGATTCTGATAAACAGCCTGGAGCAGCTCTTTAAGGGGTTTTCTGAACTTTTCTGAACCCCAAACAGCCTTTTAATCCAACACCATTGTTTCATGAGCTTTAAATATGAAAATACATGTATTTCCACATATTCCTTCTGCATCCAGTTGCAGACAGCTTTTTCATTTTTTCCTATTTATTTGCCAAGGATGTGCTACAAGTTACAATTTTCTCTCAAGGAGACAGTATTGAATGTACTTTAGTACAGCTGCCCTGAAAGAAACTAATAATTTTAAGTTGAAATTCAATTGCAGATTTATTTTGTGTTGTAGCAGGGACATATTAAAAGGATAACATCAGATCTCATATAAAGATGGCATTTAAACTATATGCTAGGCTAAAGACATGTTTGTACCATACAAAGTAAGTGTCTGATGCAAAACATACGAGTCAGAGCCATCACATGTTTCAAGGTCAATATTCAAAATACACCCACCGGACACTTTATAAGGAACACCTGTTCAATTGCTTGTCAACACAAATAGCTAATCGACCAATCACATGGCAGCAAATCAATGCATTTAGGTATGGAGACATGGTCAAGACAACTTGCTGAAGTTCAAACTGAGCATGAGAATGGGAAAGAAAGGTGATTTAAGTGATTTTGAACGTGGCATGGTTGTTGGTGCCAGAAGGAGCATTTCAGAAACTGCTGATCTACTGGGATTTTCCATCTCTAGGGTTTACAGAGAATTGTCCTAAAAACTGAAAATATCCAGTGAGAGGCACTTGTGTGGACGAAAATGCCTTATTGATGTCAGAGGAGAATGGACAGACTGGTTTGAGATGACAGAAAGACAACAGTAACTCAAATAACCACTTGTTACAACCAAGGTATGCAAAATAGCATCTCTGAATGCACAACACATTGAACCTTGAAGCAGATGGGCTACAGCAGCAGAAGCAGAAGACCACACCGGGTGCCACTCCTGTAGGCTAAGAACAAAAAACTGAGGCTACAAATCACAAAGGCTCAACAACACTGGACAATAGAAGGAAGGAAAAATGTTGCCTGGTCTGATGAGTCTGAATTTCAGCTGCGACATTCAGATCGTAGGGTCAGAATTTGGAGAAATCAACATGAATGTATGGATCCATCCTGCCTTGTATCAACAGTTCAGGTCAGTGGTGGTGGTGTAATGGTGTGGGGGATATTTTCTCTCCTGTTCACTTTTACAACTAATTTAATAGCTCCTGTATTTAAGATGAACAAGTTTTGCTGGTTGGGTGACTAAACTGCGTAATGTGTTATTATGTGTAGTGGACAAATAGTCAGACACACAGCAGCAGAAAAACATATAGCATTTTTACAAGAGCAGCTAACAAAGTTAACTCACCCTTCACTATTAGGTAATTTTCTTCAATCAAGTTTCCCTCAGTGCTTTCATAAAAACTAAAATACAACCAGACTTCAGATCTAAGGGATCCCAATTCTACTAAAACGTTTTGAACAACACAAACTGTTCGTTTGATCCAGATCAAACCCAGGATTGGATTAGGTGATCTCATCCGATTTCAGAATCCTTTTTTCCTTTTTGAAAAACCCATTTTCAAGATTTGATCCAATCTAATAGCCAAAATCCAATCAGATTACTTTTGAACAACTGGGCCCAGGGGACCCCGACGACATCCACCCGAAGGTCCTCAAGGTGCTTGCAGAGCAGCTGGGACACAGATGCAGGTGGATCAGGACCTGGTGGCCTGGATCACTGACTGGATCACTCAATGATAGGCTGCAGTATGTCAGGCTACATGGCTGCCTGTCAGACGTCATGTTGAGCAACACTGGCACACCCCAAGGAACTGTCGCCGTTTCTCTTCACACTCTACACTTATGATTTTTGCTTCGACTCTGGAACGAGCCACCTACAGAAGTTCTCAGATGACTTCTCCATCGTCTTCTGTATCACAGATGACAGCGAGGAGGAGTACAGAGAGCCTATTGAGAGCTTCATTGGATTGTGTGACTGCAACCACCTCCAGCTCAACACAGGAAGACCTAAGGAGCTGGTGGTGGACTTCAGACAAAGCAAAAGGCCGCACACCCCTGTTGTAAAAATGGGTGAGGGAGTAGAGATGGTGGACAAGTGCAAGTTCCTGGAACAATAAACTGGACTGGACAGACAACTCTGAGGCCCTATACAGGAAAGGACAAAGTAGGCTGTTCTTCCTGGCTCAGGTCCTTCAATGTGTGCACCAGGCTGCTGCAGATGTTCTACCAGTCTGTAGTGGCCAGTGTCATCTTCTTCGCTGTGGTGTGCTGGGGAGACGGCATCAGGACTTGTGGCGCCAACACACTGGGCAAGCTGGTGAGGAAGGCCAGCTCGGTGTTGGGGAAGGAACTGGAAAGTGTGGAGGCAGTGACTGAGAGGAGGATGAGAGGGAGGCTTAAAACCATCATAGACAACCTCTCTCATCCTCTCTATGCTGAGCTGAGGCAGCTCAGGAGCACCTTCAGCCACGGACTCATCCAGCCCTGAGCCTCGAAGCGTGCTACAGTGTTCTACAATGTTCTACAACACTGTATCTGTTCTTTCATATTCCTTTGTGCTGCTATGTGTACCAAAGTTTCCCTACGGGGATTAATTATATTATATCTTATCTTAGCAACTGCACGATGCTATCATGTCAATATGGACCAAAGTTCTGAGGAATTTTTCCAACACCTTGTTGAAGAATTAAGGCAGTTCTGAAGGTATAAAGGGGTCCAACCCGGTACCAGCAAGGTATACCTAATAAAGTGGGTTTATTTTCTATTCATGTTTAAACTCAATGGGTTGTACTTTGCATGCAAATGAAAGAGACAATGTTTTTTGTCTGTATAATTCAATTTGACATTCCTGACATTTCTGTTGAAACCCATAGTTAAGGTTTCAGAGTGTATTCAACCTCACATAATCTTCAAAGCTATGAAAATAAGCCATGGTTGTGTGTACATCAGACATGTACATATCAACCTCAAGACTGTTGGACTCTTACAATAAATAAGCATAAAGTAGCTACTAGACCCTCAAAAACTTGACATTTTCAGCTTGCTATAATTAACCCATTTTTAAAAATGCAACAAGCAAGAAGCCAAGTCCAATTGTGCTTTTTTTTATTTAGCTGAGAAAACACTTCTAAAAGTAGGTCTGCCCTGGCTTTTAAAGACAGACAAAATTATTATTGCTTTTCTGTTGTACCTGAACTACTGCAATGCTTCTGTACATGCCTTCGCTAAGCTTCTATAACTCAGCCCCAGTAATAATGCTGCTTTATTTATGATCCAGTGAGATGTCTAGTGATGCCCCGTGCAGTGTTGATATTTAACAATCAGTAATAATCACAGTCTTAGAACTGACCACATTTGGTTGAACACATACACGGAATATCCATTAATGCTACTTGTCATACCACTTCACTTGAACTTTTGCACACTTCAGTGTCAGATCGTATAAAGCAACTTCTTGTACTATATCCACTTGACCATTGTTCTGTCTTTGACTTATGTTTGTTCAAAGTCTAAAAACATAACTCAAAGCAATATTTCTTCACATCAAACACATCCAACTGAAAATGCGACAGCAGTATGTTTTTGTTTTCTGCCCTGCTTGCTTTGAAATACAGACAGCTGGACATGAGCACAGAATAAAATGATTTCATTTAGGTGAGGCAGAGAAGAAACGACTGAAAAGGCACATGGACGAAAGGAAAATAACTCTTTAGAATATCTGTCTATTTCTAAAGCCAGTAATTACAGAAGAGAAAGACAGACAGAAACCAGACAAAGTATAACCATGATCACTGCCATGTGAGGCTGTGATGCTTGTTACACACTAGAAAACAGAACTGATGGTTTAAACCAGGTGTCTGTTTATGGTTATGTTTTTGCATATAACTATAAGATATGTGAGGATTGACATGATAAAGATTTATTGTCAGAATAAAGGTAATATTTTGACATTTCAGGTGAGAATAGAAAAAATGTGTTTTATTAAACAAGAGGAAGTCTCCTGCCCTACATTTCTTTCTGGTCACGTCCTTCTCTTCTGTTTCAGTCTATCAGTGTGGAGGCACTGCCACTGGGGAAAAATGAGGAAATGCTTTCAGGGGACCCCAACAAAACAGTTAACTTTTTGTTCATTCTTAGTGGACCCACTGCTTTCCCCAATATAGTTTTTTTCTGCTACGGTGCGCTACAGACTGAGGGCAGCAGCCGTTTGTCTCTGGTGGCCCCCTGTTAAGAAGCTTGACTCGCCTGAGGTGTGATGCCTGAGGTTGGAGCTGCGTGCGCTGTAGTTCAGCCATTCAGCATTGGGTGGAGCCAGTGGGCGGGATCGAAGAAAACCTCCACCACGACTCTCCACAGCCTCTCACTTTGGCTTAAGTTATTACAGTCTAGAGTACCATCTTTTTTTATTCACTTTAAATACTTCTGGTTTGATGTCGTACATTTTTATGCATGGCTCTGAAAATGTATTGTTTTTGAGCATCAGAGCGCACATTGGAACCAAGATGTTCCATTCAATGATTAGCTGTCAGTACCATCATTCATATTATTCAGAGCAGCACTCCTGAGAGCATTCAGATAGTGCTGGCAGGGGGAAGGAGAGCTGCAGCAACTTTCCGAAGTTTACAGTACATCCAAACATCTGTCTGTCTGTTTTAGCCTCTTATCTGTGTCAGGGTCACAAGTGGCAACAAACATTGCAGCCCAGATGTCCTGCTTCCCAGCAGCCTCCTCCAGCTCTTCTCAGAGAATTTGAAGGCACTTCCAGGTCAGCTGAGGCTGTAATGAGTCCAGCCAGCGTGGTGCTTCCTGGTGGTCTGCCTCACCAATAGGAAACATTTGGGAGGCATCTTTTTTGAGCGCCTGAACCACCTCAGCTGACCTTAACTCCTCTCAGTGCCCAACAGCAGTGTCCTGGCAGTGAGGTCGCTTTTTTTAACCAGGTACTTCACCCTGTTACAGAGCACGAGGCAAATGTGAGAGCCTTGCTTTGCTGTATCTATAACACCACTCTGATACAATGCTAAGGATACATGATGTCTTTTGCGTGTTAAAGTACATACACGTAGGACCCAGGGAAACCTGAACTCCACCATTTGAAGAGCTATTACTTTCCATCTAAAAATGGGACGATGATTCAGGAATGAAACATGGTCTCACATGTGGGTATGCTCATACTCATCACAAACTAGTCATATTCAGCTGCAAAGCAATCAACAAAAGGTTCAGACATCTGCCGACACCAAAGATGCACTGTAATGTGACTGAACTAAACACTGTCACTAACTCAGCTGCACCTGGCTTACAGTTTGATTCAGGTGTTTGACATCTATCGTCGAAAGCAGCTCTGACTCTGAGTGTTTGATTACTGTCAAACCAATATCCAAAAATAGACTGCTTGTTGTAAAGCTAAAATGAACTGTGGAAATGATTAGCAATCAAAAGATGGTCCATATTTCTTGCCCATATACTGCATTTCAGTTTCTTTCTTTTTGTCAATATGGTATAGAAATCAACTTGATCTTGAGACTTGCATAGTAATTCATCCCAGACTGAAATGGAACATCATGCCTACCCTCATTTCTGTCAGTTTTGTTTTACTAAATTACATAAACACAAAGCAATGGCTGTCCTTAAGGTGTTGAAAGGGTTGGCAGTAATTCAGTGTACATTAATTACAGTAAGCGGAACATGGAGGAAGATAACAAGTGTGATCCAGCATGTTCCTTCTATTCCTCAACTGCAACTAGCACCAACTAAACTGAAATAGCCAGACTGATTAAGAGAGAAGTCTAATTTTGCATAATTTAAAATGCGCTGCACATCACTTATGTAAAACACTGACGTAAACATTGATCCCGGATTGACAGAGGTCAGTACATTGCCATGAAGGTCAGATGCTTTCAGTACCATTAGCTGTGGTGGCCCTAGTGGGAATAAGACCTTTTAACATTTTACCTAGCAATGTGAGTGCTCCCAAAGCGACAGGATAGGCTACTTTTTACATTTGTTCCTCACCTAAAAATACTGGGTGCAGCACGGGAAGGACTGGAAGGTCTCAGCGTAGTATCTCCAAGGGACTGACATATGATCATGTAGTAGGCCTACTCCTTCAGCTTGGACTAAGTCAAAGTGACTGTTTTGAGCTACAAATAGATAAAATGAGAAACAATGGCATTTCAGATGTCATGCCTGATCTTTCTCAGCTGACATCATTTGAGCAATTTGTTGTTTTTGCCAAGGAAATGCGCAGTGAACACATACATGGGGCAAACCATAATGGATGAGCTCTTGGACACAAGGTTCAAACCCCTCTAGTGCTGACAAATCTCTGTGGAGAACAACCGTATAGATAGACTGGACCTTCAGGGAGGGAGAGTGAGACAGAGAGAGAGAGAGGGAGTGTGAGAGAGAGAGAGGGGGGAGAGGGAGATTGAGAGAGAGAGAAAGGGAAAATAGAGCGGGAGAGAGAGTGAGAGCGTTGTGGTGAAGACAATGTTTGTCGTCGAACTCCAGCAAATATGAGGATGGTAAGATAATGGCCCACACTGAGCAGCATGACTGAAGCTCCGCAATTATAAATTTGTGTAATTTTATGATCCTTTCTGACAAAACAAAACCTGAAGAAGAGAGTCTGGACAGCTGGGGAACAAAGGATCGCCTGTGGTTTTTGGACCAACCATTCCTCACACCATCCTGATTTATTGAGAAGGGATGGTTATTGAGTCCAATTTAACATCTTTCTGAATTTATTGGATCACACTTCTTCATGGAGGAATTACTGGAGACTTCTGCGGTGTAGTTGCGCACAGAGATGCCGTAGCTCTACATGAACTGTGATAGATTGAGTACTTTTATGGAAATTGCTTAGAAATTTCAGCTCAGCTGCGAGACATACGGGCAGCAATAATACCACGCCACACGCACGTTGAAGCGAGCGCCGGCGATCTGTGTGTCTCTGCAATAAGTGGCTGATAAAAAGCAATAAATTATCTTGAATAAATACAGTCATCCGGTTGTGCGCCATGGGCGACGAGGCGTCAAACTTCAGGGGAAGCACCAGGACCGGTGTCTCATCACCAATGCCCAGGACTGGTCAGGATCAAGGCAGAGCTGAGATTGTGGGCTAAATTAAAACTGATCACCACTGAAAACAATGAGATGAATGATTTTTTGGATGACTTGTCAGATTAACACTGTGACAATTTTTGATGTTATTCAGAAAACAAGATTCAGATCTGGGCTGTGCTAGACTTGGTCACTTTGATTTGTTCGCTGAAACATCAAGTGGCAGAGAGGGACATGACACGTTTTGTTTTGTGCTTGAAATAAATGAATACAGCCATATTATTTAATCAATAAGTTGAAAGGGGATCTTTAAATCATTTTTTGCACTATGATGGAACCACCACCATGCGCGAAGAAGAGCCTATCCCTGTCGCTCCCGGTTCCCCGGGAAGGACAGGCGACCCTGAAGCCTCCGCAACATCTGTGGAGGCAACCCCGGACCCCGATCAAAATCAAACACCGGGGTTACTCCGACACCGACCGGCATCATCACCGGCACATGGAGCGCTCCGACGCTGTGGATACGAGCGACAGACCAGGACTGAAAAAGTCTCGGATGTCCTGGCCATCCTCCTTCCACGGGACCACAAACACATCCATCGGAAATTGTGTCGGGAATAAACGGTAGGCGAGAGAAGGGTGTGCATTCCAAACATCCCAATAATAGCCCATGACAGCCCACAAGGCATATGCGTAAACGGGAGGGGAGGGGGAAGGGGGGCATTTTAATGAGTGCGTAATAACGCAGTGTGCCTGAAGGGTTAACTGATATGAAGCGCTTTCTATTGGGAGGCGGGACGCGTGGGTTTTCGGTGCTGATGCGTTATGCGTCTTTGGATAGACTGTCAGATGGGTATAAAGCGCAAACCAGCCCGCCCACTCGAAACGCAAGAGCAGCAACTGTAAATACCAGTAACATTTTAAGAGCATCCACATGTTACACGGAGTTGATAAGGGACAGAAGGCACAGTCGTTTTAATGGCACCAAAGGTCTAGTGGGTGCGTTCGAGCGTACAGTACTGAGATATTGCCATAGTGTCCACTCCAGTCCAGGCCTTCGTCAGCTTGCTTGCAGAGGGAGATTTGGGGACCCAGTGTACGGAGGACAAAAAGCCCCTTGTATACTAGTATGCACCCTGCTGAAGTACCCTTTAGCAAGGCAGTGAGTTATACTCAAAGGGTGTGATCCTGACCTCTGACCCCACCCCCTCTCCAGGGCTGGTGGATGAGGTGTGGGGCTGCTGGGTTGAAAAGACACTCTCTATGGTTTTATTAGGATGTGACAAAGTCTTATGAAGTCTTATGTGGACTTGTGTCACAGAACTGTCACACAGATGGTTTCAGACAGCATCTAACTGGCACACCATGGCTGCTCTCTTATCAGATGTGACAGTGGAAAATTTACTGCATTAGAAAGAGAATGCTGGCCGACACCGGAGATAAACACCGCAGAATTATATGATGCTTAAACTCCACCAACTATCAACTCTTTCAGCACTTACATCAACTTACAAGATGCATGTAAATCAAGCAGATTGGATTAAAGGCATTTCATTAAGTGAGTCATGGAACAATACAATTTTGATACCATTACTTTGTTCTTACTCAACAAAGGCTCTATTTATCCCTTTAAGAAGACACTGTTAATGCAGTGCTTTCTTGTTTTTATTGCTTAACAGCTGCTCCTCCATGTAGCAGGACACATTTTAAAAGACCGTCATAACATTTGCAGCCTGTATGGGTTAGTTTGAGTCATTTAAGTTGTTTTCACATGTTAGGGATAGGGGGTATCGCTGAGAGAGAAAATCAAGGCAATAAATGTTGGTTTTCCAAGTTGTTCCCTCTTCCACTCTGTCCTTTGTGTGACCTGAAATCCCCAGATGTTCCTGCAAGAGAAAGAGTTAGTTTACATGTTGGACTGTTTCTGACTCCTTAATAATCTCTCTTCCCGTCGCCCCGTCACTGATGAAGCCCAAACGTGCTTCTTGCACAAGAGCAACACATTAAACAGGGTAATTATTAGACTAATAACACATCCCTGAGAGTGTGCTGGGTCTCCAGGGAACTGTTGGGGTCTTATATTATTATTCTTTTTTTTCTCCTGTTGTTATTTGTTTTCTTTCTTCTAGTTTTTTTAATGTCACAGACGGCCTTCCTGGCAGGCCCCTGGGAGAAAGGCCAACTCCAGCTGACTGGAGGAAGGGCTGATTTGTATTTTAGTCCTCAGGACACGCTCTGAGGCAGTCCAATCTTTAGTGCATTGGGACTGACTCTGCCTGCCCTTCTCCTTCTGTGGGCGGCAAACCATGAGAGGGCAGAGAGAGAAAGAGAGAGAGAGAAAGAGAGAGAGATAATTTGATTCCGACAAGCTCAGTTCTGAGAGCACACCAAGCTGGCTCCAACTGTGTGTGTGTGTGTGTGTGTGTGTGTGTGTGTGTGTGTGTGTGTGTGTTCATGTGTGTGTATGTGCCTTAGAAAATCCATGAGGTGATGTGTACTATCTGTGGGTGTTTGTACTACACACTGGACAGGAAGGAGGGTGCATGGAGGAATGGAGGCTGGTAGATAAATGTTGTGTGTCATGAGTAGTGGTAAAATGCAGCGTGCGCAGTGTGTGTATGTGTGTGGAGGTATTCATGAGTGAGCTATGCACAGGTTAGTGTCTGACCTGTAGCCCGTATAGATTGCAATAGGCCTCGTTTAATCTGTTTTCATATCAGTGGGAGGCCAGAGGGATTTCCGTTGTGTTGATATTATTTTCATTCTTTTCACATATTAGGGCGACTGTATATTAGAGCCTCCTTACTTATGTCTGAATAAAGAATGCTTCGAGCTGTCCTTGTCTTCTTGCTGGATTTATCAGGCTTTGTGAACATCTATGTGGCTCCAGCAGCTCTGTGGTTTTAGCTCAAGGCTAACTTGCATTGAGTTTGGCCTATGGAAGGCAGCTGCACGCACATCTGCTGTCACTACTGTTCTGAATGCTCTTATTTACGTGCAGTCATTGTCTGGAAAAATCACTTCAGCAAACTCTGAGATATGGAAAAAGACAGTAATTAGGAGTTATTAAGCAGGAGCTCCTTCTTGTACTGACAATGTTCATGGGTCCAAGTTATTAAACAAGCACTGGTCACCAACAGTTCTGAGAAAAAATGTACATATGAATTGATGAATACTATCCTGCAGAGATTTCTGTATATATATGATAGTCAGAATCAATATTCAATGTTTTTAGCTTAGTGGAAACCATTTTGCCATTATAATGTGACAGATATTGTAAGAACAAAAGAAGAAAAAAATTGTAAAATGTAATGTATTTGTGACAGAACATTAAGTGACTTTGTTGTTGGAGAGCAGAAAAAGTAATTGTTCTTTGATGGGTTGGTCACTGATTGAACCAGCGGATGACCTTCCTGCCTCAAGAAGGCAGACCGTTCAATGACTGATCACTGAGACGGTCAAGACCTCATCTGGTGGTTCGAAAGATCCATCAGCCTGAGAGCTAATGGTGAAATTGTTTTGGACATGGTTCAGAGAAAAACAGATTGTACCAATACCCTTGCTTTTAAAAATGAAGCACTCCCAACCGCTACCAGTCTTGGGATGGATAGCATACAACAGGGATTCTGGGTGTTGTTTTGCATAATTGTTTGAAGAATCTTTGTCTGCGACTGTTTTCACCAGTCTATTTTGGTCTCTATGTTGTATCCCACAAAATGGCAGTCTTAGTGGCAATCAGCTTCCCCCCAAGAGTGTCAAGTCTGCCTCCTCTTCCCACCCCCGGTGTCTTTTGTCAGTCCTTTTGTCAGAGGATGCTAATATGAACGTATCAGTCATCAGGTCCCATGCTCAATACGCTCTGGGAAGTTCCAACACGAAAATGAATGACTGACACTGAACGAGTAACAGCTCTTCCTGCAATTCTGTTGCTATGGTTACTTGTTTTGTGCATTTGTAGAATAGATTTCATTTACCCAAAAAAGGCAAAGCCTACAGGCACTTGACGGGCTTGACTGTATAATTTGTCAGTATGTAGCAGATCCCACTGAATGTGCATCATGACATGTATGCTTATGTGGTGAAAAAGTGAATATTACAGTGATAAAGCTCTGCAGTCTGCAAATAGTTTAATCACAACACAGAGCCGGTTTCCTGTTCACTCCTCTGCAACAATTTTAAACCAGTGCCTGCCTCCCTCATTCCGTCACCTACCACTTCATGCATTCTTTACACCTTTTTCTCCAAGCAAGGATCCAGGGCTGATTTGTAAGCTGGAGCTGCTCTTTCGCCTGCCTGACTGGCTGGCTGCCACAGTAATTTAGTTCATAATGAGGTACAGCTCCAGAAAATTACTGCAACACCTGTATTTTGTTGTTGATCACACAACAACACATTTCTTCACTCTAGAATCAAAAAGTCTCACACAAAGAGCATTGAGGAATTATCCCAACAAATGTGTTTTAATGGCGTTAAGTAATAGACCTCTTATCTCATTTGTGTAGTGGAACCATCTGTTTAAGCTACAGATTGCGCTCTTCTGTGAATACATTGTGCTCACTCACTTCTCTCAGCGCTAATTAGTATCTGGAGGCAGTTCATGTACTGGAACGGCGCTCGCTATTGGATGGCTCAGGCAGATCCAAGAGACCTCAGGTAAAATCCCTCTGAGACTTTTTTAGCAATGACACCAAACAGTTTTTTTTTGCTTCAATGTGTACAGCTCTCGTCCAAGGTCCCTCTTTGTGTTTGTTCTCTGCTCGTCACTGTGTCTCATTGTAGGACTCAATAGGCCCTCACAGGCTCCCCAGATACTCAGGCCACTGGTAACCACATTAAGCACAGTCAGTTTGCTTCGTGAATCGACTGGAAACCTTGGCATCTTTGCATTTTAATTAATTTCACACTGAATCCTCTTAAAGTAGTGATACACTAGTCATTTGTTTTTTTGTTTTTGACAAGTGTGGATGGGCAAGGATCCCAGTGAGAGAAAACAAAGTGAGCCACGGCATCAAAAATCCAAGTTGCACAACAAGTCCACCTGTTACCCACAAATATCTCCCAGTTTGGTGCAACTAGTCTGCTTAGATTTGGTCTATAACAACACTCCTTTTCATGTCATTAAATCACCATCATGGAACTTTCTGCCACAGTTATGTGACAGTTTCCTCTGCCTCTCTCAAGATGTCCAGTGTGATTGTGGTAAGCCTCATGCTGACTGTTTTTTAAGTCTTTTCTGATCTAATAATAATGTTTGAGTCGGTCTTTTATCCATAAAAATTGCTGTCTTTTATTGCTGCTTTTCTCTCTTTTTGATCCTTTAGCCTCCCAGTGCTTCATTTCACCCCAGTCTAAATGAGGAGTATTGATTCCATCTCTATTTCTGTTCTCCGCTTTGTCTCTTTATTGTGTGGCCCGTCTTGCTGGCTCCCTGTAGTTTTGGAGATTCTCTCTGATAGTCTTGTTCTTGCTTACAGCGGCATTAAGCACACAGTTTCTCTATCATAAATCTATCATTTCATCCCTCTCTCCCTCTCTTGTCCACTAATATCATCCACTGCCTGCAGAGTCTCTCCCCCCTCAAAGCCATATCTGAAACTCAAACCTTCATATCCCTAGTGGTAGAATTAACTGTCCACCACTGACCGTGTGCAGTGCCACATCTCCTCTATATTCTGCTCCTTAAAGCTTTATTTTTCATTCTTCATGCTCCAGTCGTTACTTGAAAAATCACAGACCTCACGGGCAGAGCAGCCACAAACACCTTCATCATATGGCTGGCAATCATTCAATAGTGAGTTCAGACAGACCTGTGCATCATAGAACGGCCTATTTGAGGGAGACATCTTTAACAATTATTCTGTGACATAAAAATACACACAAAAATCATCCTGTGTGAATTCAGAATTAACCTTTCCTTAGATTTATTTTTCTTCCAACACAAATTTAAGCTTTTTAGTTGTAGTAATAGTAATTTATTCTTCAAGCCCACAGGCACAAGGAGGAACTAAAAGGAAAACACTTTTTAGTGTAATCAAGTCACCCACTTCAAACCAAGGAGACTGAGACTAGGCAAATTTAAATGTCAAATTGTGCGGTTTATTCACTTTCAAAATAAGTGGTCGTCTTTCACCTCTCAGCAAACAGTTCTGCTTGAGAGAAAACTCCTATATGATGCTTGTTCTGGGTGAGATTTCCTTACAAGGTAGACGTGGGAACAAGGATACTGTGTCCTGTTTGCATCTCAGTAGGTGAGGCAGACCACCAGATGCAGTTGGCGGCCTCTGATGTTGTGGCACAGAGTGACGTGAGAGGATGACCCTGCTGAAATGTGCTTTAGGCTGCTGTCTTTGCACAGATCTATCTGAGTGACTGAGACTGACAAACCCTCTGTCAGCTGTGTGTCTGCACAGTGCCACACACACACACACACACACACACACGCACACACGCACACACGACACACGCACACACACACGCACACACACACACACACACACACACACACACACACACACACAGGGGAGCAGAAAGAACAAAAAACATACACCTGTCAAGCGGAGCACCATGTTGGACTAATGCAAGACATGTTAGGGGAGTGCGGAGAGAGCCTAGTTCTCACAACAAAACAGAGCTGAAAAGGATAAAGGAGTGCACTGGAAACTACAATTGCCACGGAGAGACATAGATGAAGATTGCACGCTTACTTAACCGTCTGCTGCGCCGTTGCTGATGCCAACATCTCATCTGAGGTATCACTTCTAGACTTCCTGCCCCAGGACAGTGTTCTTGCCCAAAAAAGACTGGCAGAGTGTCAGCTTCACTGGATGATTATGAAAGACTGTCAGTCCTGAGAAGAGAGAAGAGGGACAGATGGCCTTAATAATGGCTTATCATGTCACAGATTTACTTACTGTACACTGTGGCTCAGTCCCAGCACATACAACCTAAAGCTTTCTTCAGACCTTTATTGCTATTCAGGTCACATTATAAACAATACTAATATATGCTGCCTATATATCATTTTATGATAACAGAGTGTTGACAGAGTACAAGACAGAATTATAGGAAGAAATGTTTTATTGTTTTGCCCATTCTTGGTCTGACTCAGCTCCACTGCTGTTGTGTGAGATTGATTGGAAAACTGCTGCAAACAACAGCAAATAATATTCAGTTGCTATCAAAACAATAACAGCATAGAGGCTTGCTAAATGTGCCACTAAATATTTCATAGTGTGCTAATTTAGAAAGCAAAAAACCAAATCAGCCAGCAAATATTCATTGTCATTTGAGCTGCTGTTGGCTAAAACCTTTGTGTCACATCTGCAGTGAAAGAGGAACTTTCTCTGATCCTTTACTTGGATAAAAGTACCACAATGTAAACATACTTCATTACAAGTAAAAGTTGTCCAGTCATATTTTTTCTGAAGTGAAAGTATGTCAGTATTATCAATGAAATGCACTTTAAGTATTAAAAGTTAAAGCACAATGGCTACAAGAAAAATGGCTACATATGGCCAATAATGGCTTATGCTATAATCATTACTAATGAATGAATGTTTATGCGACATTTTACTGTTGAAGCTGGTCAAGATGGAGCTGATTCTGATGAATTTATAAATGGTTGGGTAGTTTAATCTATACCAGTATGCAATTGACAGTAAATGTTATGAGATAATGTTATGGATTTTTTGATTTTTTATTTATAAAGTATCTAGTAACTCCAGCTGTCAAACAAATGTAGTGGAGTAAAAAAAATAATATATCCCTCTGAAATGTAGAGAAGAAGAATAAAGTAGCATAAAATAGGAAAGTAAAGTAAAACTACTCCAAAGCTGTATTTAAGCACAATACTTGAGTACATATTCTTAGTTCCACCACTGCTTGTGTGCTGGAACTAACAAAAGTAGGCATCAGAAGATTGTGACTTTGTGTTTGGAGAATTTTCTCAGCCTATGGAGGAGCAGGTAATTCTTCAACTATCCCAAATTGTTTAACTGAAATTCTTCCAAAATATGTGACACAGTGGTGGCTTAAAGTTTCATGTATTATTCCTATTAATATGAAACGATTACACATGCAGTGGGTGGTACATGTGTGCACACTACCGGGTGTATTTACTGTATGTTGCTGGTCATATGTTGATGCCAGATGGGGCTTGTGCAAAGAAATGCATTATGAGTGTTGCTTCCTGTCAAGGGAAAATTTATTGCCAGTGAAACAGAATGATTCAGAAACCCATGAAAACAGATGCAATAGGTTTGTGTGAGGAACATATAAAAAAATAACACTGGCAATCTGTGCAGCAGCAACAAGGTTTGTGGGAACACTTGAGAACTTTACATAATGCATGAAGCAGCTTGTGATTTATAGCCGACTGAAGGTGTGGTGTACAGGAGAGGCACACCTCTGTTTCCTCTGTTAGAAAAAGAGTCACTGTTCCAGCTCCTGTCTTCTGCTAGATCAATGTATGAGCATAAGCTGTCTTGTCAGAGTAGTGGACCCATAGGTCATGTTCACACATTAACAAAATCCAGGCTGTTGGAGGGCAGAGAGAGGGGAAAAAGCATGGCCTGAGGGTTCAAGATGGTATTTTCAATTGATGCTCTACTTTTCAGTTTGAGTTTGATGTTTCTGAAGATTGCATGTTTTTTTTCTTTTTTCTTGGTCCACAGCCAGAATTTAAAGTGACATCCTCCATTTTACACCGAGCCTGGACGGGATTTGTCATGATGCTGACGCAGACTGGGAGGTATATTTTACCTCCAACGAAGGCAAAGTAATTAACACAAGGGAGGCCTATGAGGGCTCTCTGTCTTTTTTCTTAATTCTCGTTCCGTTTTTGTTGTGTGTGTATCAAGGGGTTTATTGTGTGATTACGTGAGCGGATTGGAGGCTTCCTTAAAGAAGATCAGAACTTGTCTTCTCGCACTCCATGCAGCTTTGATCCTGAGCCTGTCTTTTTTGTTGTTGGCATTTTTTAAGATCTTGAAAGGTCGCTGGTGCAATCCACAGTACTGACAGTGCCTAGGAAAAGTTTCAAAGTGTCCCAGAGCAAGAGTACCTAATCGTCATGCATGTTTGCGTCAGCATACTCTTAAGGCACATACTGGAAAGTGCCTAAAATCAGCTGAATCAATCCAAGAATTTTCATCCTCAGCTCGACTACCAGAAAATACTGGTGAAATATCTTAACATATCTTTAACAACAGCAGCAGACAGAGGAGAAGCGAGTGCTACCCTGCACATAGACATTGCTGCTTTAATAGAAGACAAACCCTGAGCCCATTCCTTTTCATCAAACCGGTGGGACGAGGGATGTTGACACCAGTGAGAAGGTGTGAAGATAAGGAGAGCGGAGAGGAACAGAAGGTAAATGTGGCAAATGAGAAAGTGCGCATGTGTCTGGAGAATAGAGAATGAGGGCGGTTGTCTTCACAGATGAGTGGCAATTGTGTATTTTGTCACATCAAATTTGACGCAAGACCTGTCTGTGATTGGTCGGGTCCCTTGCCACTCGCGGCCACAGTTGCACAAGCCAGTGATGTTGTGTACATGAAGGCCAGCCCTCCTCTCTCTCAGGGTGCTATAAATAGGGGGAGAGAAGCCTCAGGCTCTCAGTGTAATGGGATTAAACCAAACCAGCCTCAGCTTCCAGTGTTTTATTGAACCTATATTCCAGTTTCCATTCTGTATTTCAATATGTATAAGGAAGATACTGGGCTGCTTTTGCGTGCTGGACCGAGTCCATGTAGGAACATTAAGTGAACATAATGTGACTTGTGTGAGTATATGTGTAATGTCCTCATTTAGCACCCCGCAGGGCATGGCACATCTCCTAAAGATGTATTCATCATGATGGTAAAGCATTTGTCACCATAATGTTGTGCCATCACGAAGCTCCCACAGCTGGCTTGAAACTGTCATGAATTCCCCACTTCGCTTCCTGACTTTTCCAGCGGTTTCCATATTAAGCATGTGAGGCCTGTCTGTTGCTGCCAGTGGAAAAGTGATAGTTAACCGCAGTGCACAAGGCTTGCGCAACGCTACTATTGAATCCGGTTCTGTGAAAGGCAGACAGAGAGCTATACTGGCACAGTTATTGTGGCTGAACGTCTGCGTGTGAGCATGTGCTTGTGCGAATGCTTTTGTGAGACGGAAAGTGTCTGGGGACATGCAGAGTGGGAGACATCCATTCTGTTTGGACATACTGCTGATTCTCACAGCCCATATTCTCAGACTATGACGTTTCGGGAATGGTCTGCTTGACTGCGACTGCCTTTTCTACCACACCGCTCAGGCCTCATTACCCAATCATAGCTTCTTCTTCACTCATTTGCCATAAGTTTGGGAGCTCTTGGCTCCCAGGCTACACTTGAGTCTATGCTGATAAATATATCTGTTGTTCATCTTCTGCTTAGGGAAAATAACATTATCAACACCATCTGCACCTCAAAGACTTATCATAAGAACACATTTATCTGTGGTCAATGAAAGACAAAGATAAATGGAGAAGGGGCTGAAGAAAGACAGCAGTAGCTGAGCATAAACACAGTAATGCATACCACTAACAGCAAAATATATGAATCTTTTACCATTTTGTTGACACATATCTTAACTTTTATTTAGCATAGTCAATACAGCAGCATCCCCAGATACCTTTGTTCAGATTTAGATCACAGACAGTCAGGTTTGACCACGACATTGTGACAGATTAAAGTCAGAGATGCTGAAACAATTCAAGCTGCTGGCGTGACAAGATGTGAGGAAAAGAAGTGGATACAGAAAGGGCATAGTTGTATTGGGAAACATCTTCCGAGTCTATGCTTTTTTTTTTTTAAATGGGGTATGAGGGAAGAGAGGGCATTGAATGGCATAAGAATTAAAATGACAGACAGATTGACTCATCAGACAAGCATGTCGCATTCCAGCCCCACTGCAAGGCAATGGCCCTGAGGCAGTTTCAGCACAAATGAATTCACACTGTTAATCCTGCCTTTTCCTCACTAATGACATCTAACTGCTTTCTAGGATGATCACACTGATTTTCTTATTGTTCACTTACTAACATGACTCTCCTGGTTAACGCCTATTATAATAGCACTATAATTGGAGTACAGCTTTGCTAATAGTCCTTTATGGTATTAATTTATGGTACATTTTATCTCTAGGGATGTCATTTATCTAAACATAAAAGACTCAGCTTTTGATGTTACGAAAGAGATAATATTCATCTCTTTAGGGTATAATCCTAAATTATATAAATGGTATGCATCATAGTGTTATCAGAAACAGAGAAAAGAAGCTATAATTGATATTCTTATAATAACAATGGATAAAATGACTTTGTGTGATGTGAAAGGTGTAGTTTGACCGAGAATTATTACCCGAGTCTGCAGTTTACCTTAGCTCTGAGAAGCTTTATAGCATCTTTCAGCTCATTATTTTGGGTTTCCAGCCTGAAACTTAACTGTTTTGGTTCAACCGTATCGCTCTCAAAGCATTGTCTTTTTTTTTTTTTAGCAAAAACGCTCAAAATATGAACTGTGTGCTACCAAATGGCAGAGTAGTAATGAGTAGCTGGTGAACATAAGGGAATGCCTCCCAAGAAAAACAAGTGCATCAGTCATTTCGGCAAATGCCCAAAAAGAACGTTTATTTTCAAGTGACAAAGCCCTCTAGCAGCTGTAGTAATTATGACTGTAGTCCGTTAGGAGCAAAGAAGGAAATAGTGTGACTTTGTTATAGAACCCACAGAGGTCCACAGAGGGAAGAGATCAGGGGTGATTGATGGGTCAACAAAGCATCAGACTATAACACAAGGACCGCTGTTCATTTCACTTTTTCTTACCAACAGTCAACATTGTTTTTTAACCATTATCGTTATCATTCCCTAAAGTTATCCACATAGCTATAGAAAACATGACAATATTGTTCCCTTTGTTTTGTGCCTAAAACTCACTGAAATATGACCATAGCCTTGCAAAGTCAGACAATGTTTATTATTTTTGTAGCAGCAATGTCAGAGCAGTAGCATCAGATCTGGAAAATACTTGTGAAGCGCATCGACCAACAAACAATGAAATGAACAAACAAAAAATGAACTGGTTCACATTAATTTCTCAGTTTTTTTCCTTTATAAAATGCTGTGAGTTTGACTTGGACGTGGAAACTTTGCGACAGTTCATGGTCTAACTCTTTGTTAATGATTTCTTGTGATCATCATTCACTTGCAGATGACTGGTCGGACGCTTCAACTCAGTGTGTCCTGTAAAAAAATGCGCCATTAACTCTCTTAACGATGATCGCGTTCATTAGTTGCAAATTGATACATTCAGTTTACGTAGGGTCACCATATTTTGGTTTTCAAAAAAGAGGAAAATGGGGGCAGGAGGGAAACAGACTAGTATAAATTAGTGTATTAGGAAATTATAACTTTAAATAAAAAGTTTATTGTTAGTATAATACTAAAATATTTATAGGCTACACTTTATTTGGCTAAAATCTGCCTACAGATTGTTTATATTAGGCTTATGTGTCGCATTTCAACTGCTTATTAGTTAAGATTCAACAATTCAGCTGATTCACAAATAAAACTGTTTTCTGTCTTGTTAAGGTTTGATTAGAACAAATCTTAGTGTATTCATTAGAATTTCCTATAATAGTATCCTTTAAAGATTACCAATAGTGTACAGCAGTTTCACTATGGTACTATGTTCTCATTCACTAAATCCTTGTGCAAAGAAAATGCTGTACATGGTGGTTAGCAGTTAATGCTAGGTGTTAACTTGTCAAAAGTGACATTGGTGAGCAACTTTATGCGCACGCTTGGATAGAAAAAGCACCTGATCTTCTCCCCACTCCGTCTCCGCCGGTGGAGAGGGCAGAGAAGAGTACCAGTGGCTTATGAGAAGTGCCACTATGCAAGAAAATGTCCCTGTACGACTAAGAGTAAAATGTAGAAGTGCCGGTACTGTGTAACACTGAGTGCCGACCCGCTTCGAGAACTGTTTTGGGGCATTTTTTACGCTGTTCAAGTGCCATGTGCCACTGCTGACAAGCAAGCTGCTGCTCTGTCTCATGGCTGCTGCTGTGGTGCTGAGGGTAGTGATTGAGATGCAGTTTAATGTATGGTCACCCTCGTTCACAATTCACCAAAACATGATCACATTTAATGAATGAGCTGTTTGAGCTAGCAGCTGACATGTTTGCACATTAACTTTAAAGGTGATAATATGTATTTTACTCGGTCTGAACCCAGGCGGCAGCACAAATCTCTGCGTGTAGGGCTGACATATCTCAGTAGATGTCTGCACACCACCTGAAGCTCAACCTCAACAAGACAGAGTTGCTCTTCCTTCCAGGGGAGGCATCTCCTGTCCATGACCTCTCCACTACCATTAAGAGCTCTGTGATGTTCCCAGCTCTGACTGCAAGGAACCTGGTTGTGACACTAGAAGACCAGCTGTCCTTTGGTGCCAACATTGCTGCGACAACCCGCTTATTCAGCTTAATTCTCCATAACTTCAGGAGGATATGTCTGTTCCTCACCCAGCAGGCAGCACAGGTTCTGGAGTCCAGGCTCTTGTCATCTCATGCCTAGACTACTATAACAAGCTCCTGGCTGGTGCGCCTAAATGTGCCATCCGTCCTCTGTAGCTCCTCCAGAATGCAGCAGCCTGGCTAATCTTCAACCCACCCAGGTTCCCTCACACTACACCGCTTCTTGGCACAATGTACTGGCTTCTGGTGGTTGCTTCAATCGAATTCAACACACTGGTACTTGTCTATCGTGCTGCAAATGACTCAGACCCATCCTACATGGTCACACCATACACTGTCCACAGCCTGTCCACTACGCTCGGATGCTACTAATTGGCTTTCTTCTCCCAGCTCATAAATGTTTGCTGTCCTTCAGTTCGGGTTCAGTTTTAGGTTTTTGGCTCCACAATGGTTGGCTCCACAGTGGTGGAAAGCTCCCGATTGCCATAAGAACCTACCAGTTGGACATGCCCACAAAACCTCCAATGGACGGCGCCCAGGAGGCATCCTGATCAGATGCCAGAAAGACGTCAACTGGCTCCTTTCAACGTGAAGGAACAGCAGTTCACTCTGGATGTCTGCGCTCCTTAAGCTATCTCTAAGGGTGATATCGGCTTGTGTCCTCAATGTCATTCTTTGGGTTACTACCTAAAGATCATGAGCATAGGTGAAGGCTTTTCTAAAAATGAAATTGGCTTTGCTTCATATTGCTGGTTATTTTCCTAGTCATATTCATCAGCTGCCGCTTACTTATGCATTCCTTTTCAAATAAGTTGCTTACTGGATAGCACCGCCATGGGGTTAAATATGAAGGACGATACAGCAACATTAACAAGACGGAACAAATTCACTGGTGCACTCACTTTTGTTCAGCCATGCCATGAATGCATTACAGGACAATTCAGAGCATCAAGCTAAATGGACCATTTCACATTTCACCATGTATTCACTACGTGCTTTCTTACTCAACTGCACCCTACCCAGCATTTGTTTTTGCACCACATTATATCAGTAATTATCTATCATTCCAGGGTAATACACAGCCACAACCATCTTTGTGCTGGGCAATATGTTTGACGAATTGGATGCCAAGATTGCTTATTAGCCTGCATTTCACTTTTAGATTGGATTAAATATGACAAAATTACTGAAATTTCAGAAAGGATGGATAAACAGACAGACAGCAGATAGATAGATAGATAGATAGATAGATAGATAGATAGATAGATAGATAGATAGATAGATAGATAGATAGATAGATAGATAGATAGATAGATAGATAGATAGATAGATAGATAGATAGATAGATAGATAGACTCTTACAGTAGCCAAGAGGGGTAGATTGAGTGAAAAGACAGATGGAGGAAAAGATTGAAGTAGTGAGATGGTGAAGAGGAACAGAGACACAGTGACACAAAAGGTAGCTCTGGATGACTCACACTCTCTTCTCTCTCTCTAGTCTGGATTAAAATAAAAGAGGCCCTGCAGCCCCAGCCTGCAGAGAGGGAGTTACGCATTCCATCTCAGAGATATAGTGATGCGCTAAAAATATCACTCCTTGTGTGGGCTTGTTCTGGGGTTGTGTATGGGGGGTTGTGGGGGGTATGGATTTGGTGGTATACTAGAGACGCCAGTGCTATCGCTACTTTCTACAGTCGATCACATTTCCAGCTTCTTTCTGCCTATTTCTTCTCTCAGCATCTTTGCTTCACAATGTGCACTAATTGGATTTGTAAGAGCACTCTTCCACTTTCTAGGAAAGCTGGTCACTGGCAATTAAATCTAGTTCATTAAGAAGAATTCAGCTGGATACCGCTTTTATCTTGTTGACCCCCATTCCTTTCCATCACACCCCCCTCTGCTAGCGTCTCCTCTCTGAGAAACTCCATTAAACATCAAAAGCAAATCAATATCATTCTATTGCTCTTGCTCCTGCCGAACAGTTACTCTCTGTGTTGAGGAGTTGGTCTCTCAACTCTTAATTTATCTAGATGCAAGTGGCAGGAAACTAAACAGAGCACCAATTGAACACTTCTCTCCATCTGTCATCTCTCAGGATGGTTTTCTGTGTCAGCTGATCCATCTGTTTAGCCCAGCCTCAGTCTTCACAACAGCAGAGAGGCGGAGAAATACAGTGGAGCTCCCATACAGCAAACCTACATGGTGCTTTTACAGAGGAACAATACTCATTAAACAAACAGTTGCTCTGTTTTCCCCCTGATATTTGGGCATCTGTAATGTGGATGTAAAAAGAACTGGGTGTTGGAAGTCACGATCCTTAAATACTTACCTTTCACACAAAATGGCCTCTGGGGTCGCAGGGGGTATTTACATACAAAGAGTAAGGTGCTCTGTGGTGCAAGTAGGATGAGGACCAAAGAGAGGATGCAGAAGCAGGAGAAAGATGAGTTTCTGTTGGCGCTGGGTGTGCCCAATCTCAGTTGTAATTAATCATTTTGCGTGTAGCCAGAAGCAGACAGGAGGGAGAGTGAGAAAGACTCTCTGAAAGGCAAAGGAACTAACGGATAAAAGACACAACGAGAACGAAACAGAAAATAATACAAGCTGTGCTGACCTTGTTGCCCCCAGTCTGTAATACATGCAACAAAAGTGCAGCAGACAACAGAAAAACATTGTGCAGAGATAGAGTACAGTCAGAAAGAGGTTTCTTCATTCCTTTACTCTGAGACAGTGACTATAAGGCTAAAGTGGTGGCTTTCAGCTTTAAAGGTATTTGGGGGGTGTTTTGGGTAAGGATCTGTAGCTTCCCCTAATTTTAGGAATCTATAACAGAGAAATTATACTAAACACACAGACAAGGCAACACATTTTTATGTCCAAATAGCGAAATAATATTGACTGGCCAGGTCAGTCATCTGACCTCAGTGCAACTGAGCATGTGTTTCAGTTCCTGAAGAACAGATTGAAGGCAACAAGGTCACAAAGCAGGCAAGGAGTGAAGATGGCTGCATTACAGGCCTGGCAGAGCATTACCAAGCATAATACTATGACTGCAAAATAATTGCATCCAAATTCTGATGTTTATTCTGACTTGAATAATTACTTTCTGTCCACTAATATTTGGGGACTACGTATTATTAAAAATGCAACATTTTGTACACTGTTCATCTAATTTATAAACCCAGATATTAAGGTAGGAGTCAGGATTTTAACAAAATTTTTAAATCAAATCCAACGTACAGAACCAGCACAAGAAAAAAAATGTGTGTCTTATAATACTTTCTCACGCCACCATATTGTTGCATTTGAAATGTAACATCCATCAGCTGTGTGTTGTGCACTAAGCCATGTCGCCAAGGTGGATCTAAACAGAGTTGAAAATCGAGCAACCCATGAAGCAGACACGGTGGTGACAGAAAGAGTCGCTCCCCACCTGAGGAGAGACTCCTGTGAGTGTTCAGGAGTTCAGAGATCTGCTGATGGTAATGTAAAGTGACGAATGCCCCTGGTGGGTTTCGAAGAATACAGCATGCAAGACAATCCACAGAGCAGCAAAGCCCGAATTCCTCAGGTGAAAGAAAACCCTGTGCTAAGAGATGTGTGTGTCTGAACCTCTCAGTCCCGGTGGAATTTATTTTGTACAGTGCATTAATAGATTAAGAGGGCTGGTGGTGGCTGTTCTTTCACATTGTGGAAGGCCTTTGTGGAATAAAGGCTGATTATCCTGTCTAGTGTAGCCCATAAAATAAATCCCTTTCCTGTGGCATTTGCCAGGTGTGTGATTGCGGCCAATCCCTCCGGGTTCTTCCTGAAAGGCATGTGTTCTGCACTTTCAGAGGCTGAGGTCGGCTTTCTTGTTTCGGCCGCCCGGAGTTGGGATGGTGATCCTGTGGGCAAGATAATCTGCTGTAATCCCCAGCTCTGTGATCTGACCACAGCGCAGTGGAGAGATGGATGGGTGGGAGAGGCTACATGTGGAGCAGACAGTTGGGGGACAAAGAAGGGAGGGGTAGTGCACGGAGCAGGGCTGAGGGAGGTCAGGGCCACTGCACTGTAAAAACATGAACTCATTTCTACTTAAAAAATATAAATTACTAGACATTTTACAGTACAAATGTGTTTGTTCTGTTTGGTGATTAGTTGTTTTAATGTAATGAAAAGTATAAACAAAAGATAAACATAAGCTATCAAAGGCAAGCAAACAACTATTCAGTCATGTTGACAAGAGTTTCAAGTCACATATGCTCTCTGCTTGCATTAGTCCTTTCAGTATTGATGGATTTAAGCACAGCGTTGAGCACCGGTTTTCTCATATTGTGCACAGCCACATTCAGTAAAGTATTAGAAGTCAAATGTGGATCTCACTGCAGTTCTGACAAACTGAGAGTGTGGGGGTAGGGGCTGAAGTGGATTTAAATTTTCATCGGGGTTAGCATTGTTTTCATTTTTATCTGAGAAAATATCTGTGACTCATCTGAGATGCATGCATGAAAAGACTCATAACAAGCTTCCATCATGCAACGGTATTCACTCTGGATAAAGGAAGGCTTTAACTCAAAGTGTATGCCGGGAAGTATGCTAATAAGATAATGATGTTTCTTAGTTAACAAAGTTTAATGAGCGTTCAGCAGCCTGGTTGAAAGAAGTCACGAAGCCTGAATTCATTCAAGTTCTGATTTGGATCTGATTGTGACAACTAGAAATATTTAACTAATTGCATTAAATTAATGACAAAAGATTAATTAATTTAACTTAGGATCAAACTTTTACAGTGTAACTACTGTCTTACTGTCACATAGGCAGTCTTCTAACAGCCTTTTCTGAACTGTTTGTTCCTGCTCCAGTGTCCTGTCTCGTATTTTCTCCTCCTCCATGTATGTCATTACATTATTCTCATCCTGGCTCTGTGAAGCTTCAGTGGCCAGATGCTCTCTCTTTGCTCATGTGGCGTGGGGCCAGCTCTTTCCCTTCAGAGCTTCAGCTTCTTGTGCATCCTACTGTAAATGTCGACATTAAAATGTAAGCAGGCTAGAGCGTGTCTCTCTCTTATGATTGCCTGAGAAGCACAAAGGGCAAGCTGAGGCAAGCAGAGATGGCAAGCCCACTCTGGACATGTAATTTGAGATGTGTCAGTTACGGGCATGTTGCCCTAAAAGCATGCCCGAGCCTGAGAGTGCATCATAATAAAAACCCCTAATGTGCTCAATAGATCCACAGATGATTCAACAGCAGCGACAGAGCACAGCTGTGATTATATGGTCAGCCTATAAAAGTAGCACCCTTTCCCAATTTGCAAGTCCCCGCTTCTCTTCCCTTGAACTCCCCTGACTGCCACCCCCACACTTGGTAGCAATCAGCCAGGTGCTAAATGCCTGGGTGAGGCACAGCTCATGGGTGGTGGGGGGGATTGCACGTGGAAATAAGCATCTGTGCTTGCTTGGCAGAGGAGGAAGCGGGGGTAGGAAATAACTGTCATTCTCCACGAAGGCTGAGAGTACGGACTCTCTGTGTGGTGTGTGTCATGGGGAGAGAAAGGGTGATGGACTCGACAGGTTAATCATTGGTGAACTGAAGAGAATGAAGAAAATGGTGTGGGGGGATGAGAGATTGACTGGGAGTGTATTTTTTTGAAGTAGCTTAAATGAATGAGGGTTGGCTCATCCCCTCAGAGAGGCCTGATTAATAGCAGCATAGTGTGATGAAGGGAAAGCAGAGTTGACACGAACCAGGCTGTTGGGAAAATGCTGATATGGCAGCAGCTAGGGGATAGCTGGGCTTCCTCCTGACAATTGTTAATGAATAATCGATGGCAAGAGAGGGTCAATGGAGGGGATGTATGGAAATCTCCTCTACATTCTCATGTAGACTTATAGGTTTAATTAAACTAATCGCTGCATTGACTCAGGGCTCCAAAGCCCTTTGAAGCCTGCCGTATTAATGACATGAAATCAAGCTCTTTCCTTTTGTTGCAGAAATGTGTGGAAAGAAGACAGAAAACGAAGTGCTGCGGCAGAACAGTCCAATTTCCCCAGCTTATTCTGCACACAAGCACTCTGTGTAAGAAAGATGCATCGTGCTAATTTAATAACCACATTAGTATTATAGTAATACCTGTTTATAAGATTTCTCAACCAAAATAAATTTCAGCTTGATGTTACACAACATGCACAACTGCACATGCGATAAATGAGCTTTAAATTTTTCCAAGTAAGTGACCACATCTCTCAGTCATGCAACGGGCTATGTTATTATTTGTCTTGTTAGTTATACTATAAAAGCAGGCGCTTTTATTTTGTTTGCATAATGCTGTTAGGAGGCAAAAAGATGCGTGGTAGAAAATGTGTCGTCCAGAAGTGGAAAAAATGTCCTGCTTTTTGTTTGTTTAGCACCTGGCTGATACGTTTCATATTGTGTGTAACATACATGAATTGCATACTGAAGTTGCATTTCATATGTGATGTTCACTGTTTTCCTATGCTTTATATTAACTGTAGCTAACAGGGACAATAAATACTTATTTATTTTTTGAAGATAAACATGCTCTATTAGAGATTGTCATTAAAGTAAAAAGGGTTGAAAAGTGGTATTTCCAGATTGTGTATAAATAGTAACATTCATTCATTTCAAATCAGTGGTTTTCAACACAGGATCAAAGAGTTGTGGTTGAATATTATTGAAATTATAAGGCTATAGTTATATATTCCATATATTCCATCGGGATGTTAAAGGCTGGCCAGATGTATTTATTTTGCTTGTTATCTCTTTTGGTGTGCTCAATGTGTGTTCATGGCATGTTTTCGGAGCCACACTACCATGTATCATCAATAAACCTGATGTGAACCATCAGTTGAAGGGTTAGATCATCAGTCAGCTGTGGATGGTACAGTTGTTAACATATCCATTACCATATGTGCGCCACCGAGCCCCAGTAAGTTAACAGAGTGAGGCGGTTCAGGTAGCAGGCCTACATGAGAGACAGCAGCTTTAATTTGCTCCTCTCCATCCTGACAGAGACAGTTTGTTATCTCCTGTAAGAAGGAGTCACTCAGCTGGCACAAATTCCCTTCCCTCTGAAACCTCTGATCATCATGTCATTGTCCGCAGTGATACACTCCAGGGACTCTGCTTTCACATAATGAATCCAAGAGAGCTGCCCACGAATTTATAATCACTCTTTGCACAGTATGTGTGTGTGTGTGTGTGTGTGTATGCATCTAGTTTGCCTTTTTATAGTGTTTGAGTGAAAACAAAAGAGCTTCAGCCTTAATGCTCATCTGTGTATGCGCTTAAGTGCAACATGGGGGTGTGTTTTAGCCTGTGTGTGTGTGCGTGTGTGTATGCGTCGACATGTGTGCATGAGTCACTTTGAGAGGTTTCACCAGCTATTATTGAGCTGGGACTCAGTATTTAATAGGAGATAGAATAATTGTCTCTTCATCAGCTCTCCAGAGATTACAATAGTAACTGTCATGTGAATTAGAATTATTGACATTTTTCCCCAGTCTGTCTTTGAAAGGCACTGTTCAAACAGGCTGTATGTGAGGCCTTTTGATAAGTGACTTTACTAAGGCAAGCTCCACCATCCATCCCCTGTGCGTCATAAACAAACGATAGTTACTCTCCACCAGGAAAAAAGAGACTCAGAAGAGCGGGTAAACTACTGAATGTGGAACGCAAGAGGAGAGGAGGAAACATCCTGACAAGGCATCTTATCTTTAGTGTGTTCTTCGCTGTGCTCAGGCTTTAAGCTACTCGCTGAAAGGTGGAACACTGAATTCATGCAGTAGGCTCTGCTTGCTTTTTTTTTGCTGCTAGCTGCTCTTGCAAAAATGAGCTGAGAGAAAAACAGATAGTGTTCAAGTCGTCTCATTTGTGCCCTCATTTGGTATGCGCAGAGTGTGTATTCAGATTGTGAGACAAAGTTTGAATACCATCCCTCTTTGTGTCTGACGACAGTTGCAAATAAACACACAACTGCAGGTTGTCACACCGACGTGCCGACACAAACACACGCGCACACAATTTAAAATGTCCAATCTGTACTCCAAACACTGACAAATGGTTAGCCCCGCGAGCAAAAAACGTGTTTTCCACTCAGACAAGCGGAAATTAAGAATTAGATTCAATCAAGAATCAACAGCATGCTATGCTGCAAAGTATGATCATATTTATTTACCTTATCCATATTTAGTTTAATTTATCGGTTGAGGAACTACAATAACTCTGTGACATTGCCACAGGAATGTACTACAGTACACTGTGCAAACATTACTTGGAAATTCTTATGTAATACTTTAATAATTTGCTCAGCACTTCTTTCTTGTATCTTCAGAGGGAAATTGCCACACTTGCAACTGTGTTGTTTCAAAATGTCATTTTGGCATTTCTGGGGTTAATGAGGTAGTTACTGTGCTATTAATCTATACCTCCTATTATGAATAGTAATAATAAATTACACCTCAAGAACTCTGCTGCCAGCAAACCTGATACCTATAGTAGTTCAAGAGCTCCAGCATAGTTTTTATTAAAACTGCAGTCAAATATTTTTGCATTCTGAGGTGCAGTGTTTTAGAAAAGCAGCCATGGGCTGTTTGAGAAACCATTAAGTGTGTAGTAAAAAAAAAATCCCGCTTGAGGCCGGCTAACATTGCTATCTCCGATGTCATCACTGGATTAGTTGTGGTTGACCTAACGCACCTTGTTTGAAAGCTATTTCATGGTCTAATTGTTGCTCGTGGAGAATATTAAGGTAGCAATGTGTCTGCTCACATCTAAAGGCCAAGGAAAGTCCTGCTGGTGAGCAAGGCTGTTGATGTCAAAATACAAAATGTTTTGGGCGCAAACCTTGCATGGCCTTTAGGAGAACATGTAAACATTTACACAGGGGTATGAGTCAACCAGTTCTCCCCTGACTTTTTTCCCTCTCTTTTCTCCTCCTCTTTCTGAGTTGTTTTCTATCTTCACTTCAAATCCTCATTACACAGGCTCAGTGTTGTGCGCTGGTTGTCTGTTGATCACCCTTCCTGTTGCTACAGAGGAACTGTGTGCAGTGAGATAAGGATAGTGAGAGCACATGCTTGCATCAGGGAGGCGGGGGAAGGAGAGAAAGAGCAACAGAGATGAAGTGAAGGGCGAAATGCTGGCTAATTAGGAAATTAACAGAGATCATCACAGATCCCTTGGTTGTTTTTGGAGTCCGGGTGTCTCAAGGGTTGTGAATGTGAGACGGCAGCCACAGCAATCTACAGACCAGCTGGGACACAGGTCCAGTTTGGGCCGGTTGGTCCTAGCAGCAGCAAACGGTGGGAGTCAAACAGAGCTGACGTGGTGAAATATCAGAAGAGCTCTCCTCTGGGCGGCTGTCAGCGCTGAGGAACAGACAAACCTCAAACAAACCTGCACAGGCAAGGATTAAGCCCATAAATCCAGGCAACAAACTGAGGATGTGAGAAGGGGGGAACTGGAGTTTAAGCATCCAGGGCCTGAGGATCACAGAGCAGGATATGCATGTTGATGCAATTTGACTCCTCCAGCATGAGACATGGGAGAGCAGGACTAAAGGGAGGATCAGGCCTTGTTATTAGATCTTGTTCTGGATTGAGGACAGTTTGTGCCACGTACGGCAGGTGCTACAGTTCTGCCAGCCTGAGACGTGAGTCGACACACTAAAAAGTCGATGAGGGGGACTGCGTGGGAGGGACACAGCGAAAGAGAGTGAGACAGCCAGTTTTAAGTGGAGGCTGGGGGAGTTTTCTTTAACTTGTCGGCTCCACCAGGGCCAGAGCCGGCAGCGATGAGTCAGAGGAAGCTGACACGACAGCTGAGGTTGTGGGAGAGTCCTGAGTGTCCAACTCCTGTGCCCTCTCTCACCTCACCGGTGTCACCGGTCGATCACTCTCGCGGACATGGAGGCTCTGCTCTATTTCGACGTATGAAACTAAACCGCAGTATTCAGGAGCGCAGACGCTCATCTCACTGTATTTACAGGTACAGTTCTGCACCCAGGCCACTGGTCTATACTTTGAACCAATCCTTACTAGGGGTCGTATCATGGGTACCTCACGATACGATACGATACACAATACGAGGCTCACGAGAACGATAATATCACGATCCAGCAATTCTGTGATAATCAATATAGATAATCCTAAAATGATATGTCATGATAGCTATCGAACTATGAATACATAATGCCTGTGAAAAACTTTTCTCTATTTGCTGCAAAGTCAAACTGTTAGAAGACAGCACAAGTCTGCAGCACACGTTTTTCCGTCTGTAAATTAAAATTACAGAACTGTAGAGCAACTATGAAAAATTCTTATAAAAACATTTCTTTATAAAAGGCACATAAAAATGAAAATTCACTGAATTTACTGAATTTTGTGCTGAAAATACAAATTGCTGTTTACCGCCAAGTCTAATATGTATGTCACATTATAGTGATAACTGTTCAGGACATTGCAATGCTAATGTCCGTTAGCACGTTAATTCCCAGTTCCATTATATGTTAGCATTGAGCTAATTGTCTCAAAGCTCTTTTTTATTTATGTATCGATGTTATGGGCTGGAATATTGATACAGTATCATGGAAAAATGTATAACGATATATTGCTGTATCAATTTTTTGGCACACCCCTTGTCCTCACTAGCACATCTCTTTTCTATTAAAAAAGAAGCTGCAGTGACTTAAGATTGTTCCCCATCAGTTTAGATGAGGTGGGAGCATTTTAAACATGTGTGTAAATGTTTATAAAGCGGGTCCATGAAGATTTCAGACTAAATTATTCCATGCACACACTCTAATCACCTTAGTCAGATGGATTACATTTTGGGAAGTGCTGAATTCAGAAGTCTTATAATTACTTTCAAAGTCTGCAGAAATAAATAAAAACGGGGATTAGCACATGGGTCCCCCTGGCAGACATGTGTTTTTCATCACTGGGGAAACTTGTTTAATGATATTTGATCTGTAGCCATATTCATAAAGCAATGGGGGAGTGGAGTGGCTCCTAATTGGCCAATTTAGAAGTAAATTCTAAAAATATCATAATTATTTTTAAGAGGTGAAACTGAAAGCCGCTCACAACTGTGTTGACAGTAAAAGTATGAGAAGTTTTGGGGGAGGGGGAGGTGTTGTGGAGATAAAAGTTATCCTACATTAAAAATAGATGCTACACTGCAACCTGTTTCGCTATCTTTGTCATCCCAACATCTGACTGCAGCCTGAAGTGACAATTATAGATTCATATTGGTACATATGGCTGTTTAGTATTTAAGAAAATAATAACAATTCAAGTAGTTTAACTTTTCACAACTATTGTCAGATAAATTTGTATCTGTCTGTGCTGTTACTTCAAAATTGCCCATCATTTTCTTGTTAAATGATCCCAAACTCTAAAACCCTTCAGGTAAAACTGACTTCCCTTCTCAGAAAACGTTGTTCTGATGAGTTATGTCGAGGACTTTGGCTAAGCTTGTCTTTGAATGAATTTGGCAGATTAGATTTAGCCTTGTGTATTGGTATGATGGTTTGCTCCTTTGTGGACAGATGTTGTGTTTCGTGCCCAAACTAAAAGGAGCAGACAGACATTGATTTACATCTGTAAAGGTCTATAACAATGTTGCTTCATCACTGCCACAAAATTTTTGGGGTGGATGTATATCCAGTATCCACTTTGTCTCCGGTGCATATATCACACTGTGATGAACTGAACTAAACGGAGATCTTCTGACCAAAGACTTCTGTCAGTCCTGAGATCCAGAATTAACAGCCTTCTCTATCAATAACACAAAACTACACACTTCTCTTCCTTCCAATATCTGATCCTTCCCCACTATTGAGATTGACAAAAGTCATCTTAAAACATACTTTTTACTCTCCACCAGCCTTTAACTCTGCCAAAGTGCCAAAGTACCAGTTTTTGGGCATTTCCCAATCAGTTCCCCTGAAGTCTCCCCTGAAGTAGGGGTGTGTTGTCATTATAAGCTCTGTGTGCCCATGTTTCTTTACTATTACTATTGTTATTACTATTATCACTCAGATTGTCTCTTTTGTTTTTTGATTTGCATCAATTGTGTTGTGTTTAAAGTGCTATATAATTAACACTGAATTTATGTTTATTGCTGATGTTTTCTGATGGTAAGAATAAACAGTTTTAATATGTGTAAGAGTTCTTTGCACTGGTCTAAATACTGATTTCGTAATGAAAAAAGACAGCTTTGGCACAGAGAGAAGCTGTGGCTCATTTTGCTCACTTAAACACGACCTGCTCTAAAATCTGACTTGTCAGTAGAGTGTAATTCTCAGGGCAGCCCGGTGGCAGTCTGCCAATCCAACGGCACCGCAGAGTCACAGCTGCATGGATTCATGCTGTAGTTCCTGTCACATCTCTCTTTCTTCAGTTTCCTCTCTAAAAGAAAGTACAACCACTAACGGAGGATGGATGCCATCACTTGTGCTTGTGGTGTTCAGGCTTATCTGGCAACTATTGGTTGTCACTGTGAGACGATTGAGAAGCAGCAGTGAAACAAACAATGACAGCTGGATCCAACAGACAATGGACTCAAAAGCAAGACTCAAACAAACAGGCTGTTTAGCGTAAACGTCTTTACTTGTAAGCAAGGTTTGTTACACAGGTAGCCAGTCCACACAGCAAAAGTATCCAAAACACAAGAGGAAACACACAGTTGAGGAACACAAGAAAAGGTTTAAACTATTGGAGGAACACTGAAACAAAATGCTGGAACGCTTTGTATGGGGAGTCAAGAAGAAAGGGGACCAGACAGTCTATGAGTAGATCAGTGAGGAGGGGATAACAAGATGCAGGAGAGACAAATCAGGGCAGGTAATTAAACATATGTGAAACACAGGGGCAGAAAACAAGGTAGGCTATCTTAATCAGAGACAGGCTGTAACAACACTTAATTTAAATGTATGTAAACACAATTTCCTCCCTGTCCTCTCTAAACCTTCAGCTTCGATTCGGAGAATGGCCCCCTCGCCAGGCCGCAGTCCCATGGATTCGCAGGCGAGTCCTGGGTTGGTGCTCCACCCTTCTTTCCCCCAGAGCCAACGCAGGGAGTCCTTCCTGTACCGCTCAGACTCAGACTACGACACATCCCCCAAAACCATGTCACGCAACTCCTCGATCAACAGTGAGGGGTAAGCATGAAGCCATCATCCTGGATCCATCACGCCCCAGACGGAATTGAAACATGCAGTGTCCACTCACACACACACACACACAAACACACACACAAACACACACACACACACACAACCCCCCCCCCACTATAACTGCAAATTATCCCAATCAACACAGCAATGATTATGACTGTAATTATGCAATCATTATGCTAATGAAATCATGATGAATCCTCTTAACATTAACTGTTGTGCTCTGTTTCCTGGCTTGTCTTTCAGTAAGGCTAAACCACCGAAAACCTTCCATTAGTGTATTTCAGGACTATTTCTCTGTTTAGATCCACATAGGTCTTTGTAAACATCCAGCTCACAGATACAGCTTCTCATATAAACACTAACACCAGGTGCCGCAGCTGCCCAAACTCACTCACATTCATCTCATTCTCCACTTCTTGTTTCCATCTTTTCTCCTGTAGGCACGCCGAAGACATGATCGTCACCCCTTTTGCTCAGGTATGTTTTTTTTCTGCACCTTGTCTAACATGTTTAATTGCCGTAAATGACTAGAAAAAGTGGCTAATTGGTGCAGTGAACATGTCGCCCCCCTCCTCCTCCTCCTCCTCCTCCTCCTCCTCCTCCTCCTTTCCCCTCCTACGTTGTCCATCCATCCCCCAGGTGTTGGCCAGCCTACGAACCGTAAGAAGCAACTTCACCATCCTCGCCAATGTCACAACACCCACTAACAAGTCAGTATCATGCTGTCAAACACCCCTTCCCCCCACTTAGTTTGCAGTGTATGTTTGCTAATGTCTCCTTCGCCTTGCTCCCATGGGAAAAACTTTTGCTATCATGATTAACCAGTTTATGATTATCAGCCTGTGCTCAAGGAAAATATGATCTGCATTATTTGGCATCTCTCCAACAGGCTGTCTGAGGACTGAATGCAGAGAACACCATGCCTCAGATGTATGTCCCTGACTCTGTACCCAGACGATGGAGACGGTCAATAACACTAAAATTATTCTCCTTTGTAATGCAGTAGACAGAAGGAGCTCAGCTTGGCAGGCTTTTAGCTCCACGTCAATATGATATATAAAGCAACACACCACAGAATTATCAGCATCTATAATTATGCAGTGTTGTGCCCTGAAAATGCCTCCCTCACTAGACAATTATGAAACCACGAAGGCTATTTAAATGGACAGCAGAGCTCATGCTTTGTCTTTGCCTATTTTCGGATACTTGAATATTTCAAGTGAAACAAGGGAATTTTTATGCACTTTAAAAATTTAAAGACATTTGAATATAAGACATTAAAAGACATTTGAATATAGACCTGCACTCCTCCCTTTGTCTCTTTTTAAGGGGCATGAAAATGAATAACAAACATAAACATATTTATATCCCCCCTGTGAGCCAAGCCTTTTGTTGCCTCATCCTTTAGTGCTGAAAGTGAGTTGAACCCCAGCAGGGGGCAGCAGTGTGTGGTTTGCCCTCTGATGTAATGATGTGTTTGTCCACAGGAGGTCACCAGTGACAAGCCAACCCACTGTTCCCCAAGCTACGCTCTCTGGTATGTTGTCAGCTAATTAAAACTCTTTTCCCAAAGAGTCCCACAGTCCCCTCACAAGGATGTAAGGACACACTCACAGTCCCCACATCCATCATCAGTAATGAAAAGAACAGCACAGAACATCATGTGGTTATTATTGAGGATTTTTTAAATTAACTGTACTACATACATTTTATGAGACTGGATAGATCTTAAATGACTCAACATGTAATCCTAAAGCTACAAAAGATATGTGTAGTAAGAAATAACAAAGCAAAGAGACCCCAAACTATTTTAATTTACTCTGCAGAGCTTGTTGTTTCAAGTGTTGTATCATGTGTGTGTACACACATATGATAAAAATAAATGCTCAATAGTATAATATATTATCTTAACAATTAATATTATTGGTACAATCAATTACTTTCCAACCATACAGATTGTTCTGTTTCTACATCCAAGGAGGTTTAAATCAAGGGCAAAGGACTTGATTGAAGATCCTTGAGGATGTTTTGCCATCATCCTAGAGGCTTCTTCATTTCTGACTGACTGGCAGGGAGTCCCAGCTATTTAACCTCCGTGGGGTTGATTATCAAGATGTTGGATACCACTTGGTTCGTTTTGAAGTTGGAACAACAGTTGTGGTTGTGAGGCCTCAAGTGACTCCAAGGGCCACAACAAGTCATACCTGGGACTCCCTGCCAGTCAGTCAGCACTGAAGAAGCCTCTGGGCAAGCATCTTCAATCAAGTCCAGTTGCCCTTGATTTAACCCTGCTTGGATACATATGACCTGGATGGCTGAGAATCTTCACAGACATCCGTTTCTAATTGTAATAAAGTAAAAAAAAAGGAAAAAAAAAGTGATTCTTTAGGACACAGAATTTAGTGTGTTTATAAAGATTTATAACTAGATCAAATTATCAGAAAATATTTTTATATGTATCCATGAAAATTGTAGTTGTCTATTTAAATATGCATATTAAAGGGCCCGTAAATCAATTTTAGACTCAAAGCTATCATATTTTTTGAATTTAAATTATAATTTTTTGTGCCAGTCAGCTAATCATAATCTAAAATATAGGCCATTTTAATGTGTAAATAAATAAATATTACTGATATGAAAACATTTATACAGCATCAGAAAACACACATTTGCTTCAGTTGTTGTCTAATGTTATTGCATGTGAAATATAATTGCCTGTGTTATTGCATGTACTGAAATATAATTAATACACAAATAATTGAGTGGTAGCATATCACATTTTTTATTTTATTTTGTTGGCGTGTGTGTGTGCGTGTTTCTGTCTGTTCTTCCCAGAGGAGACATACCAGCAGATGGCTCGGGAGACTCTGGAGGAACTGGACTGGTGTCTGGACCAGCTGGAGACCATTCAGACTCACCGCTCAGTCAGCGAGATGGCTTCCAACAAGGTGCACACCTGTCCACACGCAAACATGTTCACTTGTACTTCCACTGTCCTTCTACGTCAATGTTAACACTCAGTATGGTGCCAAGCTTCTTCATGAACAACTGTGTATTTCATGGTTCACAAGAAGACATCATCACTTCATGAGAACTGATTATTTGGTTGCAGCTGTATCGCTCAGTGTGGCTAACTTCCTGTTTAAGCTTCCACTCCACAAATGCAAACCAGGCCCACCAAGGTAAATTATTAAAGTGAATTGAGGAGCAGTATATAATACTCATTTAAATTACTTTTAAGAACACATTTGGGGTTTACATTTGGATTGTTAACCCCCCTAATCTGCCTTTTCTATAGTATGGTGTCAATTTTGGAGAGATTTGTAATTCTTGAGTAGTAATTCTTGAAAAGATTTGTTTCCTGGATTAATTTGCAACCCTGTAGTAGTAATTGTACTCATGCATAATTACACAACACATGTGGCCAACCATCTCTGGATTTTTGTGGCATTTGTTGGACTGAACTGACACACATTTGGTTTTGTAACTGCAAGAGATGCAGGTGTGCATTTTGCAGTACAACATATAAAATGCCTGTAGATGTGTACATGCAGGCTTCTTAAGTATGCAGTATGAATTAAGTATGAATTAAGTATGAATTTGTATTTGTGGGGGTACAGCAACAGATAGAGAAGGGGAGAGAGAAGCGAGGGAAGATGACAGTCTGTGGATATGGACGACATGGGAGGGAGGGGGAACGCACCCTGATTCTGATGTCTCTGCTGTAACCTTGGTTGCTATCGAACAGCAGCAGGGTCTGCCCTTCCCTTTTAGTCATTGGCTTGCCACTCTGACCACAAGCCATGTGGTTTGGGCAACAACCAATGAAATAGAGGTGATGCTCCTTTAATAGTGTTCTGTCTTAAAGAGACAGCCACGTGTACCATGTTTGTTTTATATTATAAATTCTTCCAATGTTGCACTTCATTATTAATTAATGGCAAGGTTCTTCATGTTTCTAATGTGTAAGATAACAGGAGACTACTTAAAATACATCACTTCTATGTGTGTTGGTGTGCGCACATACAATTAGCAGGGAGAAGTCTCCTGGGGTAAACAGAGTCTCTGTGAATATGTTGCTGCCTTTTAGCAGCCGCAACTCAGCTACAGAAATCCGACGCACTGTGCCAACATGGAGGTACACATGAATATTCCCACTCAGTCTCTCACTCTTACTCACACCCTCGCTCACACACATATTTTCGACAGACGTACATGCTGTCTTGTCGCACATGCGCACTCAGACTGCGAGCAGAAGCAGGCACAGACACACACACACACACATGCATGCGCCTGCAGCCACACTGCCTGATTAGCTTGCGAGAGCTGTCTACAGCATCCAGGGAAATGGCGCAAGAGGCAGAGCATTGGAGGAGGAACGGCAGCCTAAAGCGGCAGGATTAGACCTCTGGCATTTTGGCCAGCTGAGGCATGGATTGACTTGGAGTAGGGGACTGGGCTACGGAGCTATCAGGAGGCAGCCTGACTGACTGTGGATCGACTGTGTGTTGCTGGGATAAGTGTGAGACGGCAAAGGCGGGCTGATGCACCGGTAGGACTGGGCCGGGCCTCTGGATCCGTACCGTGGGGGAGGGGCAGTCGACGCAGGGAGAGGGAGCCTGTTTTTCCAGACCACAGCTCTGGTGTGATTCTTCAGCCTGACCGTCTGCTACAGGCCTGCCTGCATCCCTCTCTGTCTCTTTCTCTCTCTCTGCCTCTCTCATCCACTCCATCCTTGCTTTTCTCTCGCTATTATCATCTGCTTCTCCCTTCTTCCTTCCCCGATGTTCCTGTTGTCATTCAAGCTCCCTTTAACTCCATCATTCGTTGCTATGGTCATCTTTCTCTCCTGGCGTCACCATCAATCCATCACTCTCACCTCCATCATCTAAATTTTTAATTACTGTTTGCCAAGCAGCTCAGCTCTCTCAACATCATTTTTTCGTTTACATCTCTCACGTTCCCCACTCATCTCCTCCATCGGCTCCTCTCTGTGCCCTTCAGACGGTCCCTCGCTCCCTCTCCCTCTCTGTTTCCCTCCATCTTCCCTCTTTCGGCTCCCATCCACCTCTACCCTGCAGTGACTGTACATTTGGGTCAGTCTGCCCAGCAAATGGGATGAGATGTAGTCTCCACAGCAGCCGGATCCAGGGGGCTCCTGGTCTGCCCATCAGGGGGACCCTGATCTTCGGACCACACTAAGACTGGAGCCTGACTCTGGACTGACCGGGTGGCCTGCTTTGGCGTGCTGCATGTAGGCAAGGACAGTCTGCACCAGCAGCCCCTACCCTCACCCCCTTCCCCCATTCCTTCGTCCCCTCTCGGGGCAGCCGTCATTCTGGAGTGTTCCGGCTTGACTGGCTGTGGCCTCTCCCCACACACCCTGACGACGCCCTCATGCCACTGGGGCACCCGCAGTGCCCCCACCCCGCTCCACTACCGCACTTCCTGCCTGTGCCATCGGCCCAAACCCCCCGTCACCCTCAACATGGGTGTAGTGGAGGCCATTGACCCAGCACCATCCCCATGCCCCTCGCCTGTACCAGGGGGCTACAGGCTGCCCCGCTCCTCCAGCTACAGCCCGCTGCAGGGGAGGGCAGGGGCAGAGCTGGACCTTGGTGCGGCTGCTGGGGGGGTCCTGGATGGGAGTGGGACGGCGGCGGAGCGCAGGACACCCTTAGTGGACCTGTTCTGTGAGACCTGCTCCAGGCCTTGGCTCATTGGCTGGTGGGACCAGGTAGGGCTCAGAGAGCTTGCAGAGGGCAAGAAGGCCTGGCAGTGGCCATCTTGGATAGATGCTGTGGACTCTTCAAGTGTTACATCTATGCATGCATTATAAACTCATCTATTTGCTTACTTCAGTAACGGTGTCTGTTTGTGAATTTCCTGTGTTTATAAAAGGAGAATCTTAAAAGATACTACATGGGGACTAGTTCAACATATACTGAATTTATGTGGAAAAGGAAGATTTTGTGGGTCTGACAGTGTCTTTGAGACAAACTGTAAGACAAAATATTGGTGAGGGTGTTCGCATACATAAATGATACATAAATCCACTGAAGAGGAAAATTGATAAAGGCAACGAATTTATTAACTCTGCTCAGTGTGTCTACATTGCAGCGACACTGTAAACAAAAATACAATATCTCTCTCATTCTTCATCCTTCCCTACCTGGTCTCCATGTCAATTCTTTTGAGGGTACACCAAGCTGCTTAAAATCTAAGAAATAGCTCTGTGATAAGTAGTCTAGCCATCTTTGCTGCAGGTACATTGCAGTGTCACATAATGTCCGTTTCCATCCTCCACACCTGCGTCCCACATCCCTCTGTCTCTCTCTCCTGCTACCCTGAGGCTGGCCTCAATACAGACTCAAGGAAGCCAAGCATATTGTCAGTGAAGGACAATGCTTATTGTCTCAGGACTGAGTAGATGTTTCTTTTTGTTCCTTTAATCCTCAGGTGTGCCATCATGCAACATCCATAAAAATGTATGAAGTTAGACATTGTGTTAAGTTTCTTTGATGTGTCAGCTTTGCATTAGTTGTGGTAGTAAACACATTCTGGCTTTTGTCTTTACTGTTTTTTTGAATGACATCGGGCACATTTCAACAAATATGTTGCTTCTATGCTGATATGTTTACAGTGTGAATCAATTAAATGTACAAGTTATAATTCAGAGGAGGGTCACATTTAACACGTGTCACTTGGTTATCAATGTATGCTATGCATGATCATAGTTAGACATTTAAAAAAATAAAGCCCTCCTGGGTCCCTCACATATGCAGGTGTGTGTGTGGTCATGTCTGTGCAGAGTTTGCATGTTTGCTTCATTATTCAGTGTCAGAAGAAGAGTGTTGTTTGTCCTGGCACTTGGACTGGCACCGTGGAAGTGTTGGTTGGCAGCTATGACTCAGCATTACAGCATTAGGGAAGGAAAGAACGAGAGAGAGAGAGAGAAGAGAGAGAGAGAGAGAGAGAGAGCAAAAAAGAGAAAGAGAGAGGAGGAGGTTTGGGCTGAGCTTGCTGCCTAAGTGTGCCACTGGGCTTGACTTGCTTTCCTGACTCCTGATGACTGATTCTGCCTGACTGCCTCTACGATTTGCTGTCAGAGTACCTGTAACGAACGCCAAGCTGGATTAGATGGGTGGATAAAGAGAGATAACTGAGAGCAAAAGAGTGAAAGATGGTGGGAATGCATGAAGTGTGTGCAATGCCAGGGAGGAAAAGTGGAGCCTGTGATAGAGGAGGATTCTGGGGCTTGAGGGCAGTAGCGGAGAGTGTTGTTTACCTCGAGAGGCAGGGAGGAGGAGGAGGAGAGATGTACAGAGGAAGACAGCAGAGGAGGGGAGGGTTGACCTTGGTAAAGGTCAGAGACACCTGCCTACTCCCTCAGATTGTCACCCAAGCAGCCACCGCTCTCACATCGAGCTGAGGGACTGACTGTGAGGAGGCAGTTGCCACAGCAACCGCTCTGGTTGCCATGGAGATTGTTATGTGTGAAAGATCAGTCAGTAGGACACAGACGGAGGGGTCCAAATCGCATTGTACCTTCACATGGTTTGTGTGGCAGGTAACTACCAAGCCTACAAAAATCACCTTTATCTATAGGAATTTAAAAAATGACACAAAAGCTGAGAGAACATTCGGGGACAGTTGTTTTCCGTTTGCGGGGATAATGTAGTCACGTAATCACATTTGTATCTGTTCTGCAAGGACCTGTAGACTAGTTGTTCATGATTGCCCCAGTAGATGTATGGAGAAAAATATGCACAAACATGCCCCATTATTGCAGCGTATAAATTTATGACAATAAAAATGCAAGCATGCTGAATTGAAGTATGTTCTCAAAAAGAGGAGGCATGATTCATAATTGATTTTTTCACCCTTTAGTGAATGAAGTCTTGATTGAGGATGATAATTTATTTTCTCATATTTGACTCAGGAATGTTTTGTTGTTATGTATCAGTACAATGAAAATCTACAGTACAATGTTAAGGATTCTGAAGGTTTAGTAAGCGGCATTTCTCTCCATTTTTGGATATGTCAGTAACCCACTCACTTTCTGTTTCTGCCTGTCCTCCCCTCAGTTCAAGAGGATGTTGAACAGGGAGCTGTCCCATTTGTCAGAGATGAGTCGCTCAGGGAACCAGGTGTCAGAATACATCTCCACTACCTTCCTAGGTAAAGCAAGCCTGACATCCCTTTGTGACCAACTACTATAGCAAGTCTCTCATAGCTTTGACCCAAAGTCAAGCACAACCCATAAGTCTCCATCTTGGCTGACCTCAGACTCTTGCACCCACAGATAAGCAGAACGAGGTGGAAATCCCATCCCCGACTTTGAGGGAGAGGGAGAAGCCCATGTGTCACATAAGCGGTGTGAAGAAGCTCACGCACAGTTCCAGCCTTTCCAACTCCACCATGCCTCGCTTCGGTGTGAAGACTGAACATGAGGATGCATTAGCCAGAGTAAAAACATCACTTGTCTTATTGTGTTTTTATTGTGTTTATGTTTCATGATTTTATGCTGCCTTGCTGCACAATAAATCTTGTGGGACAACAAAAACTGAACAAAATGGACAGAAAGTAATTGTATAGACACACACAGATAAACCCTCGCAGCAGATAACAATAACAGAAAAGATAAGTTAGATGTATTTCCTGTCACTTCACTACTCTCTACATACTGTGCCTCTTCATGTCAACCTAACTGTGTTAAGCACACATGAATTTCTGCATGCATATTTCCATAGCTTTCTTTGGCTATCTGTATACCCATAATGTGAACAGTTAAAGGAAAAATGCACCCCAAGACACTGTTACATGAAATACGGTACATGAAATGATATCACAACTGCAAATGAGTTTAAAAGCAGAAAACCTTTACACAACTTAAAACACCACCTGTGAACATCTTTTTAGTCCGTCAGAGTCAGAAGCAGTGCTTTATTTCTCATTGTGGAAAAATGTTTTGCATTAGAGCAGTTTTTCCACTGGCAAGGCGCACAATACAAGACAATGTCATGTAGCCATAAAATATGTTGCAAGTTTCATGCAACCTGACACATAATCTAAAAGCATCTAATCTAAAGAGCACACAACTGTAGCATCATGCGCCTTCGTGGGTGGAATCAAGACGGGTAACAAACTACTAGATTGTTGTACTGATGTATGTTAATGTCGTCTGTTGTGCCTTCAGGAGCTGAACGACTTGAACATGTGGGGCCTTAATATCTTTCGCGTGGCAGAGTTCTCTAATAACCGACCCCTCAGCTGCATAATGTTTGCCATCTTCCAGGTGAGAGACGGAGAGACGGAGCTTTAAGTAGCAATGGATTATATAGAATATCATGTAGCATAACCTATTTATGACTGTGACCCCTGTGTACTGCCTCTGCTGCAGGAAAGAGATCTACTGAAGACCTTTCGGATCCCTGTAGATACATTTGTCACCTATGTAATGACCCTGGAGGACCACTATCACGCCAATGTGGCCTACCACAACAGCCTCCACGCTGCAGATGTCACTCAGTCTACTCATGTACTTCTATCCACACCTGCTCTAGATGTAAATACCTCTTCTAATCCTCCAATGGCAAAGATGCATCATTACTATAAATACACATCTAACTTCACATGCAGGTCCTCTACAAATAATACAGTAGTCAAAGACAAATTGTAAACTGCAGTTTAACTGATGATTTTTCTCTTTTTTTGTCATTTCTCTCTGGAACAGGCTGTATTCACAGATCTAGAAATACTAGCTGCGTTATTTGCTGCTGCCATCCACGATGTGGACCATCCAGGAGTGTCCAACCAATTCCTCATAAACACGAGTGAGTCAACGTGTGATTATGAGACACACAAACATATTAATTATAAAAAAACAATAGAATGGGGGTAAACAGGGGGCTTTATGGTGGCAAGGACGACAAACAAAAACAGAAACGGTCCTAGTAGGTAAGTAAACCAGTACGTCTCAATAAAGGGTGGAACGCTCTAAAAGAAGCAGTATAATAAAGATTCACTGTGTGAGATTAAGATGAGGCCACTTTTCTGGGTCAGCTATTTTGATAATACCTGGCATTTCACATCTTTCTACCCAGCAAGGGTCTGTCTTTAATGTTGTTTTTAAACTCTTATTTTATATATTTATCATGTCATTTTTTTTGTAAATTGTGATGATTTTATATTTATGCTGATAATAAAACATATTCAACCTCTAAATCATATTATAGCTAATCATGCTGCAAAGAATTTGAGAAAACATTTAGGAGAAAATATTAGGAGATACACTCGCTGGCCATTTTATTACCTTGCTAGTACCGGGTTGGACCCCCTTTTGCCTGCAGAACTGCCTTAATTCTTTGTGGCATACTTTCACCAAGGTGTTGGAAACATTCCTCGGAGACTTTGGTCCATATTGAAATGATAGCATCACACAGTTGCTGCAGATTTGTTGGCTGCACATCCATGATGCTACATATCAAAGGTGGTCTATTGAACTGAGTTTTGAGATGATTTGAGCTTTGCGACATGGTGCATCATCCTGCTGGAAGTAGACATCAGAGTGGTTATAAAGGGATGGACATGGTCAGCAGTAATACTCAGGTAGGCTGTCATGTTTAAACGATGCTCAGTTGGTACTAAGGGACCCAAAGTGTGTCAAGAAAATATCATGCCATTACACCACCAGCAGCAGCCTGAACTGTTGATACAAGGCAGGATTACTGTTACTGTCTTTCTGTCATCGTCTACCCATTCTCCTCTGACATCAACAAGGCATTTGTCCACATAACTGCTGTTCATTGGATATTTTCTGTTTTTCGGACCATTCTCTGTAAACCCTACAGATGGTTGTGTGTGAAAATCCCAGTAGATCAGCAGTTTCTGAAACACTCAGACCAGCCCGTCTGGCACCAACAACCATGCCACGTTCAAAGTCACTTAAATCCTCTTTCTTCTCCATTCTGATGCTCAGTTTGAACTTCAGCATGTTGTCTTGACCACGTCTACACACCTAAATGTATTGAGTTGCTGCCATGTGATTGGCTGATTAGCTATTTGTGTTGACAAGCAATTGAACAGCTGTACCTCATAAAGTGTCCGGTGAGTGTATGTAGTGGTATATATTTGAAATTAAAGAATTTGTCTGAATTAAAGAATTGACAATTAGAGACACTACATTTGGTCAATGTGGTCATTTTATGTATAACTGGATTTTCTTATAGTTTCTCAGGTCAGTTGAAATTCTCCTTTATTTTTGCCTTTGGTACTGTAGTCTTCCTCGGTTTAAGTTAAAAAACAGTTTTAGTTTATTTTGTTATGTTTTCAGCACATCTGTCCAGTTTTTCTTTTTCTTTTCTTTAACTAAGTAGTTGTACATTTTGAAACAGTGCCACCGCAGACTGATTCTAACACTGATGGTAGGAGCATGCTGATGACTTACTGTATGTGTTTTTGACTCATATGTGTTGTATGGTACTTCTCTCAGACTCAGAGCTAGCCCTGATGTATAATGATGAATCTGTGTTGGAGAACCATCACCTAGCTGTGGGCTTTAAGCTGCTTCACGAGGACAACTGTGACATCTTCCAGAATCTTAGCAAAAGGCAAAGACAGAGCCTGAGGAAACTTGTTATTGATATGGTGAGTGTTGTCAACACACTAATTCTGTATTACGAAGATAGCTACCTTCCTCTGTTCCCTTCATCTGCTTCTTAGATCTCCCTCATCTCCTACCACCTTTCTATTCTCCAACGTGCTTTTTTTAACTAATGCATTCATATCAATGTCCTTCCCAGGTTTTGGCAACAGATATGTCTAAACACATGAGTTTGCTGGCAGACCTCAAGACTATGGTGGAAACCAAGAAAGTGACAAGTTCTGGAGTACTGCTGCTTGACCATTACACTGATCGGATACAAGTGAGACGCCATTTTCCAGTTAATTTACACTTAACTTCAACAAATAATTTAGCTATTTACCAGATGTTCTGATTCCAAGAGAAGTGAAACTTACCAAAATATTGACAGGACATATTCAGTTAATTCAGTTACAGGGCGGTGGACAGAACACCACCAACTCAGGTGTAGGCTGATTTTTACTCATGCGACAAAGTGTTGCACTTCTGCAGGACGCGTCTGGTATGTGGGAGATATGGTCATAATCCTCATAATTTACATGCCCCTCATCATGTTGTAGTTACACTGTGTACATGAACACCACAAGAATGCTATTTTGCATTTTCTCCAACCAGTTAAGCAAAGACAAAATGGAGCTTAAGAAGACTTAAGTAGTCTCTTCTTTTTTAAGTGCTTTTTAGTAGCTTGGGTATTACAAGAAGTAGGACCATAAGATGCACAGACTTTGATGAACTCAATCATCCGCATCTGTAGGATCTCGACATCAAGGGCTATGCTAAAGTATTTAATGGATGAAGTAGATGTTACTTTATTTAGTCGAAGAAGACAAAGAGATATCGTTTGGGGCAAGGTTTTGCAGAAAGCAAGAGTTGCTCAGTATCATCTAAATTCAGTTTGATGGACTGAAGATGTCAGTCAGGGATGAAAGAATGTATTTGACCTGTCTTTAATTGAGTGTCAAAGATCTCAATCAGAGGTACAGTTAAGTGCCCACAAAAGCAAGAACCTGAACTTTCATTAAGGGGACCATGGAAAGAAATGAAAGGCAAACATGCAAGTGCTTTCTCAGAGATCCGTTTCGGCAAGAGTGCCAAGGAGGCTGTTGTTGTTGTCTGACCTGAGGTCAGGATACTCAGAGATAGAGAGGAGTGCAGTGTTGGGTTCAGTATGCCAGTTAAAATTCTGACTGATTGGGATTGGAGTTTTGGAAAGAAATGAAAGAAATAACACGAGTCTGTAGTTGTTGACTTTTGATTGAAGAGTCCAAGAGTTCTTCATGGGCATTGGAGAAACAAGGTGACTTGAAGGCACATGAAAAGGTTGATATTAAAAGACGGGGTGAAAGTGATGGGGTTTTAGTGCAGGTGGTTACTGTGCTGAAACAAAGAATTTTTGAGCCTTTTTGTGGGGAGAGGAGAGAAAGAAGTTAAGCCGAACTCAATATAGTGACTAAATATGGTGATGAGTGGCAGAGGAAGCTTTTTAAATATGATGTGTGTACTTGCCAAAGTTTGTGACTAAATCATGAGCAGAGATGGGAAAAAGGGAGGAGCAAGTGTTGAGGTGGCAGGAAAAGAGAGGGGGAAAAGTTGAGAAAGCTTCTTAGTTTTAAATGCATGGGATTGGGTTTAGGAGTTGTACTGGCTATTAATAGAAGAGAAAGGAAAGGGGAACAAAGTAAAAGTGAAAGAGGTCATCAGAAAGCCGGGTTTGCACGAACGCGTTTTAGCTTCTAAAAGATATGTTGGTTTAAAACAGAAATCGTTGACAACCAGAGAGACAGAGGAGATTAAAGAAAGGTGATCCCCGTGCGTACTCAGCATTTATAACTTTGCATACATACATAATATTGTGTGACATGTGACTGTGTGCTTGTGCAGGTGTTGAGGAACATGGTGCACTGTGCTGACCTGAGCAACCCGACGAAACCGCTGGCTGTGTATCGACAATGGACGGAGAGAATCATGGAGGAGTTCTTCAGGCAGGGAGACAAGGAGCGAGAGCGAGGGATGGAGATCAGTCCCATGTGCGATAAACACACTGCATCTGTGGAAAAGAGCCAGGTAAATGATCAGCTCTGAAGTACACAACTGGATAACTGTTAATGCTGTAAGTACAGCGCAGATAGTGATTAGTCATCTCTGATCACAGCAGTCATCCTCATACATTTTTAATGCTGATTTGTAAGGAGTAAAATGACACCACTGAGCTAGTTTATATGTCGTCAGTCATACTCCCTTTTTTATCTGGATGCAGGTGGGCTTTATTGACTACATTGTCCACCCGCTGTGGGAGACATGGGGGGACCTTGTGCATCCTGATGCCCAGGACATCTTGGACACTCTGGAGGACAACAGGGACTGGTACCAGAGCACTATCCCACAAAGCCCCTCGCCACCTCCCATGGGCCACGATAAGGAGCTAAACGCCTGCATGGACAAGTTTCAGTTTCAGCTCACCCTCGAAGACGGCTCTCAGAGAGAACCGGGAGACGAGTGTGACAACCCTACGCCAAACCACGTGGCACAGGACGGCAGTCAGGGGGAGGAGGAGGAGGAGGAAGAGGGTAAAAAAGAGAAAGAGGAAGGCATAATGGCAGAGGAGGAAAATGAGGACATAATAGAAGAGGAGGACGAGGTGGCAATGGAGGAAGAGGAGGTGGAGGAGGAGCAGGAGGAGGAACTGAAAGCTCAGCTGGAGGTGAGATCTGAGAAAGAGAGACTTTCCGACACAAGTCCTGTAGAGGAAGAGGAAGATTCTTCTTCACAAGCTGAAGATACATGAGTTCTGCTCCTGTATCTCCCTCCTCACTTGCACACATTATCTTGTTCATCCTTTCAATGGCCAAAACCAAGAACAAATAAGACTGCAATGACAATACAGACCTTTAAATATATTTTTCAAAAAGGGAATAAATTAAAATCGCTTCTAGAGAAGGTAATTACACAGCAACTGTAGATTTGGAGTGGTGACAAGTCCTTTGACTGATTTCACAATGAATTTTAGACAAAGAGGAATTTTGGAGAGCATTAACGGTGGGCAACTGAAGACAGCGCGTAGCACTCTGGGACTGGGATGCACACACATAAACACACAGAGAGTGACACACACATAGCACATAGTAGGAGTAAGTCATGTAGAACACACCAACGCAATGTGCGTACACTCACACATCAGTCCCAATCCCAAATGTACCCCTTTCTTGCATACGTACAGGCACACCAACACACACACACACACACACACACACACACACACACACACACACACACACACACACACACACACACACACAACACACACACACACACACACACACTTTACTGTATGTTTGCATGTGTGCATTTACATGAGGGACATTGATCGGTAATGATTCTCTTTGGAAAAAGCCATCTCTTAATTGAGTATTAACTAGTGTTCAGTCAGTATTAGTAATTCATGTTCGTTAGGACCTCAACAGATACTGTTCTCCTCAGAAAAGCTACACATCCGAGTGACTTTTTTTCCATTTCTGTCGGAAAGAAAAATAAGAAAAATCCACAGAGTTAGAGGAGCAGAGTAAAAGATATCGAAGCAAAGGAAGACGCTGCGATGAAGGGACCGCCGGGTCCCATACCCCTTTTCCCTTTACAAGGAGAGTGCTACTGGTGCAAGATGGCTCTGTGCCTTTCTGAAACACCAGCTTCCTGAATGGAGCTGTCGTGAAGCAATGCATTGTGGGACAGGAGTGTCTGATTTTGTTATAATTTTTGATTGTCTCTTGTTAAAGATCTCTCTTTACTGTTCATGATATCGTGGTGTGTATCTCACACGTACAGTTTCTGTGGTGATATGTTTTAAGCTGTTAGTCTTCCTTTGTTGCTCTTCTGGTAATATAATAACTCAGAACTCTAGATGCAGAGCAATCACAACCACCACCGCAACACACCTGTGGACTCTTTCCAGCTTTTGTTTTTTTTCTTATTAGAATGATTTTTTAAACTTTCTGAGAATAAGCCATGTGATGCTTTGAAGCATAAGTTTTGCCTATTTTCTATTTAACAGTTGCTAAATACTTTGAAGGGATACAGAATTATTTCATCAGCAGAACAAATTTTCACTCGCCATCTCTAACCCACAGCACTGTGTGTTTATGTCCCCCCATACACAACAATTCTCACCAAAGGAAAGGATGAAAAACTTCAGTAGGTGAAGTGAGTTGAAGGCACACAGGTGAATAACTGAAGAAAATCAGGGAGGCAGAATGTCAGGGGAAAGAAGCATGACTTGGCCAAATGGTGGTCTGGCAGTCCCTAATCATCCTTGTTATGTTAGATGCTTTTTTGCCTTAATGTCAGATGCAGGAAACATACCTGCCAGTATGTAGATTTATAAGATATATAATAGATATCCTAGTATATTTATATCACGTCTGTATGGTTATTTCTGTGAGAACCAGTGTGTCATTACACAATGTATCCAGCGTTGCATTTGGACGGGAAAGGGAAACATTGCTGCCAACTAGTTATGTTGTTGGGGTGCTTGGACCAACTTAAAGAATGTGTTGTTTTTTAATCAGGATGGTAAAATGATGATCTTCTAGCTACCTGGAGGCATGGAGAGAAAATAAGAAATGGGTGTTAAGATTTTGCAGGCAATGAGAATGAAAAAGGATGTCCTTTGTTTCAATCTGACCAGATATTGATTTGTTGACCTGTTGGAGATGATGCGTGCGTGTGTTTGTTTGTGTGGCTTATTGTGTGGTCGTGAGTAAGCGAGTAACGGAAAGAGAGGGCAGGCATGCTTAAGATGTTGTCACGTGTCATTGTTCCTTCACTGGCATCCCCACATCTTGTGGAATGGTGTTCAGGATTCAATCAGCACAGCTTAAATGGGTCACAGTTTGTTTAGGTGTTTGTTTTTCACAGGGTAAAAAAAAACATAAAAGAACATGGGTGTGGTTCATTCGAAGGTAAGAGCAAGTTTCTGCAGGTCAGTAACTGAGCTTATCTGAAGACACCATAGCTCGGTGCAACAGAAGCCTGTGTGTTTGACCTGCTCTGTCGCAGGATGGAGCAGAGCTGCGGGGCCACCACACAGGCTTTCGTCTTATGGAATGGGAATCCAGGATTACTCTTGCAGTTACTTAAATAAAAGATTCCCATATGCATTGGCCTTTTACTTTAAAGATGTTGCTTTGTTTTTGTGGCTTACTGTTATGTCATAAGCTATAAAACATTAATATTTAATTGCCATACAAACACAATACTGTAGCAATTGTTTCTTATAAAAAAATTCAATTGATTGATTGCTGCCATTCTTTTTAAATGATGAAAAGAAAACCATGGGAAGTGTTTTCTTTGAACAGTTCGTGTACAGTTTATTTTTATATCATTCTGGTGGATGGTCTGGAAAATGAATCACGTGTTGATGATATATCTATAAGCATTACCACTCTTGTATATAATGTAATATTGGATTGTACATTATAAATTTATCCAAGTCATACTGATTGACAAATAACCACTTAAGGTTGTTAAGTGAACCACTGAAGCACTGCAGGCCACATCCTCACCTTTTCATTCTCTGATTATTTTTTTGCTCACATGTACTAACATTATTTCACATTTTTTTAATTGTCACATATATTGTTAAAATCAAATATATTTGTACCAGCACTTTATTTCATCAGGTTTTGGGGCAGAGAGTGTGTGTCAGGTAGTGTACAGTCTGTGCTGGTGGTTTGGTCATTGGCAGTTGCCTGTTCTTATATTCCATTGGGCCAAATCACAAACCTTCATTGTGCAGTATTCAATGTTAACCCCATTTCTAGAGGCATAATCAAACAAATTAGTCATTCTCTATTTATAGCCTGCGTGGGATTGAATTTATTTGACTTACAAAGTCAAATGGAAGCTGATATGGTCACATAGGATGTGACATGTTCAAAGGAAATACATGTGCCCTTATCTAACTTGGCCATTTCCAGTACTATCACCACCTCTGTTTCTTAGTAACTTTAATAACTTGCCTGATAGCCTAAATGTCCATTAATGGTGACCTAGCTGGTTCCCATCGGGTTGCTGTCAGGTTACTTTGTCGCAGACTGACTCCCTCTGTGAATAATTCTCTGGGCTTTAATTCACGTGTTTGTTCACAAGTAAGAAAGATTATTCAAGGGAAAAAACAAACATGAAATGATTGTAATATTTGTAAATGATCTTGCTGTAATGTGTAAAATGTGTCCAAGTTATTTTTTATTATATTATTTTTATGAAAGTTTTTCCTCTTAACAGAGCTGAGGTGTCATTTTGTGAATAAATGCATTTAATAAGCAAACATCTATATATAAAACAATATTATAGTATATCAGTATATTTTTCTTTTATTTCACTGTTCGGTACTGTAAAGTGTGTTGAAAATACAAATAAAAGTGAGATTTTTATATGAAATGCAATACCATTGTCATGTTTGCTGTTAATATACTTTCAAGCAGGCTGTTTGGTAGTTTGTTAGCAATAGAACTGTCAGTATTTTAGTGTGTGTATTGTTTGCATTAATACATTTCATTTATTTGTCATGGGGCTGGTAGTGTAATCTTATTTCTAACTGCAGCAAGACTGGAAAGACTATATTATTAACTTCATCCTGGAGGAAACGTCCCTTGGTCCTTAGGAGCTCAGGAAGTCCCAATTTCACAGTTTCTAGCCTTAATGCTATGTAGTGTAACTTGTGTAAGGGGGACCTCTACTGGGCTCATTGTTTGATCCAGTATAGGTTTCTACCATACAGTCTGTGGTTTGTACCCACATTCACACATCCTCTATTTAACACTGTCCAGTCTATGTGTACGTGAGACTGAAACTTTATTCAAAATCTGTCACAAAAAGCGGCCACATAACGTTATGATTGATGATTGATGATTGAGGCTAGTGGTTGTTAAAGACATGTAGACAATCTCTAGATGTATTTGAAAGATAATGGCAGTTTAAAAATAATATTTGACTAGTTGGTCGTTATTTACTTGTTTGTTTTACACTAATATTAAATCAAATGTAGTGATAACAGCGTAAACAGTGATAACTAATGTACCTGTCTGACTCTGGCATGAGATGGCTGCATCCTCAAGTATACCCAGAATCCTCTACTTCCGTGCCACGGCTCTCCGCCAATCAACAAAGCGTCGCCCAATCAGAGTGAAACAAGACAGATAGGAGGTGGGTACGCACATGCGTTTTTTTGCGACGCCATGACCCGCCTTAATCTGCCACTGATTGGCTAGTACTCGGTTGGGTTGGTTAGATTCAGGCAAAAGCAGTCTGATTGGTTAGGGTCAGGGTACAATGAAATGGTATGCCAATCAGAGGAAGAGTAGGGCGGGTCATGCCTTCGCCATCCTGAGAAAAAAAGAATATCAGGTAATTATTAGCTTTTAGCTTGGTCTAAGAAGATAAATAAATTGGGTTAGAGTTTTCTTTGTATATATCTTCTTTATTTTAACAGTATAGACTAGAGGTAGTACGATACAATTGTAACTACATACGCTCGCTTGGTTTTGATTTACTTGTTAGGTTATGGTTTGCTTTTAGCTAACGTAACGTTAAAGCCTATGGTTAAAGCCTTAGCTAAATAAGCTAGTTAGCATTAATGTGTTAGCTCTTGGCTAACTTAAAAAAGAAGTCGTACGTAATCTACTTTTGTTATCATTATCTACCATGTATGTCTGTAGTTGTTAAAGTGTGCTTGCTGTATTGGTCTGAAGAGTTTGTGATTGTTTAGGCGTTTCCGGTGCAGTGGACTCCGTTGAGCTGGACCGTCATGATGTGCTGTGAGTACCTCCTCATTCTCCTGCTGCTGAATGTGGGAGTCTCAGCGGTGGAAGTACAACGCCCTCGCGGTGTTCCTTTATCAAGTAAGCATTTATAGTTTAATTACAGCAAATAAGACATATTCAAGAGTGCAGGTTATGCATTTAAAGCTGTGGTGAAAGTTAATAGTCATTCTCTGTTTCTTCTGTTCAACCTCGAAAGAACGGCAGTTCTATGAAGAGGGCAAACCTTTTACTTGTCTGGATGGCTCCCGCACCATTCCTTTTGACAGAGTAAATGACGACTACTGTGACTGCCAGGACGGCTCTGATGAGCCAGGTGGGTATATCCTGCATGCTGAAAACTCCTTTGATGGCATTTAGTACTATTATTTTTCAATAGTGCACTGAATCAAATCAAATAGTTACTAATAAATGTGTAGGAAGTTTGCTTATTTAGTGTAAATCTCGCTTTGCCAGATAATGACAATACCGCATAGCTGTTTTGTATATTTAATAACCTTTAACATTTATTTGCAGGCACTGCTGCTTGTCCCAACGGCAGCTTCCACTGCACCAATGCAGGTTTCCGACCAGGGTTCATCCCTTCCTCCCGCATCAATGATGGAATCTGTGGTATGAATTTTAAACTGATTTTTTTCAGGTGTATTGTGTAGGCAGGACTTTGTTTGACATCTGTGTTTCCTGTATAGACTGCTGTGACACAACAGATGAGTACAACAGTGGTGCTGCCTGTCAGAACACCTGCAGGTGGGAATGTTTTTGGATTATAACTATAATAACTTGTGTACACTTTACAGCCTGAGCCCAATTTCTCAATAGAGCCTATACCTTTGCTTACACACACATTGCGTTTTCAGAAAAAAACAACAAAAAAACATTTTTTTGTTGAGCTTTACATTTTGTGTGATTTGCAGGGAGTTGGGGCGTAAGGAAAAGGAGAGCCTGCAGAAGATGGCAGAAATCGCCAAGGAGGGCTTTCTGCTAAAACAACAACTTATCCAGGAGGCCAAGAGAGGCCTAGAGGATAAGAAGGTGAATTACAAGAAAATCTTTAGTATATGTGTGTTTAAAACTCAAGATCTAGAACTCTAAAACATGGATTATCACATTGTAAAGTATGTTTTTATAAAGAGATAGAGACGCTTAAGTAAACTACGTTTGAAGGTATCTTCACCAGCGATTGTACAACTCGCTGTGTCACCTATATTTTGGATATTATAACAGAAAAAGTCAAAGCAGTAAGGGAGTGAACTAAGGTTGAGCACATCCTACTCAGTTATTTAGGAGGGTGGCTTGGATTATATCCAAAACGAAATGCTGGCCATCTCAAGTCAATAATTCAGCAAATTTTAACATAAAGTGCTCAAATAGTGTCTCTCAGCCACAGCTTGACTACCCAACAATTACTGAAAACTCACCGGCATTACCTGCGACCAAAGAGCAAAGGGTTGTCAGTACATGACCATTTTCTATAATATAAGAAACAAATGCAACCCAAAGTTATAATAAACACATTCATATTAAACTTAATTTGAATACCAAAATATACACTCATAATATTTACCCTAACATAAAAAGATTTTAATGGCTGGGATAGGATGTGTGAAATGAATTCGGGGGCAAATAAAAAATACAAGCATAATTCAAAGCGGTAAGTAGACTTATATCTTAAAGTACAAAAAGTACAAGGCTTTAGTGCTTCAGTCTCTCTTGTAGGATGATATTATTACAAAACAGTATCTACATCACCCACAACATACTATGAAACAGACTGCATGATCTTCAACAACTTGTGATGCCATTTTTTTAAGAGAATGGGTTGGACAGTAGGCAGTGCTTTTATAATGTTGATCTCTTATCTTAAGCATAACCTATGGCCTGTACTACGAAGTGAGTTAACTGGCTCATCCAGGTAACTTTGTGACGAGAGGTGTAACTTCCCAATTGACCTGCACTACGAAAGGTGGATCTCTGTTGCCATGGCAATTTACACTGCATCTCTAAACTGCTCCGAGCCGGCTTGTTTGTGGTTAACTCGGTTACCCTGTATACGTGGACAACACGCCACATCTGTAGTCAGTGTTAATGATGAGAAGTAGGCTATTAATACATAGCCTACCACCTGATAAAATATGTATCATTGCAGCTGAAATGACGTTATTCTTAACACAGCAGTATTGCGTTCATACAGCGAGCACTGCAGCCTCTGTGATTTTAGGGAGGGATTTATTAATTAGGCTAAACAACGGGACAGTTTCAAAGATGTAGCCCATCTGTAGGCTATTTTTGAATTACCCTAACTGTTTTCACATAGCCTATTTAGATTGATTAATTTACGTGTCCAAAACGTATGGAGCCAGGGTGGGGGTTAATAAACCGAGGGAAAAAAATCTAAGATGACAGAGGTAAATTTACAAGAACAAACATCGGAAATCCCCCGAAAGTCACAAAAAATCCAAATCACTGGTGTTTTGTTATGAATACTCACAATCCATGGCAAAGTCTCTAAGGTGAATGATTGTAGGCTATAGTGATTGTGGGCTAAACTCAATATTTCCTCACTGCTAAATCTGATTGTGAAGTCTAACATTCTACTTCATACATAATAAATGGCAGAGGGGTGTGTGTGTGTGTGTGTGATGTTGCAGTCTTGCAAAGTGAAACGTTGTGGTTCCTTGGAAAAAAAAAAACAAACACTTTTTTTTGTCTGAATACAATATATTCAAGTTCACCAATATATTCAAGTTTGTAACTTGTAGATTTGTGATTATTAGTTTCTTGTAAATCTACCACATTAATAGGCCCTATTGGAAATTCTTTCCCCCTCTCCCCTGGCTCCATATTTTATTACAATGGACATAATATGCAGTTGTACCTTTACATCTTAATCATATTGGGCTACACATAAAATAAGAATTAGATCACTCTGAAGATAATTACAAATTTACTCCATGCGATGCCAAGAAGCCTCCCTGGCTTTGTCGGCCACTGTGATATTAGATTTTGCCATTAACATGTCTTAAAACTCCCCATATCCTGACACAATCAACGTGCATTCTTCTTGAGAAAATACGTTAGTGAAAAACTCTGCTTGCACGGCCGACCACACCCCTTTTATGTGATCGCGCACCAATTCCACTTAAGTTAACACCTACTCAGCTAACCGACATCAAATCCACCATCATAGTACCGTTTAATAGTTGTTGTAGCATCTGATAGTTGTTTGTTGCTTCATAAATTAAATGTAGTTTTCCTGTATTGTGCAGATCTTATTTGGTTAATTGTATTATTTTCATTTGTCTCAACAGGCAAAACTTGCAGACCTTCAGGTCAGTAAAAAGGATATGGAGGAGAAGGTGGAGGCTTTGAGAACTGTAAAGGAGGCTGCAGAGCAGCCAGAGAAAGAAGCCAAAGAGCGCCATCTGAAGGCCTGGGAAGGTAAATTAAGATGTGAAAGTATGTCACTGTCTACTGTTTGAACAGACTGAGAGCAAAACATTATAGACAGTAATGTCTATGTTATTAAAAAATGTGAGCTGCTCTATGTTGAATGGATGCCACATACACCAGTAGTACTCAAAAAACTTCACTGATGGTAGGTATGTGTGCACCATCAGAATCACTGATAACTCAACAAAAAATGTTTTTATTTGTTTCAGATGAAAAAGCTCTAATTCGAGTCCAGAAGGACAAGGCTAGAATGGCTGAGGCGTTTCTTGAACTGGATGATGACGCAGATGGCTTGTGAGTATCATCTGCACCCTCCAGAATTGTTGACACCTATAATGAGGGAAGACTTGCAGTGTTGTGAAGCTGACCAAGGATAACTTTAGGAACAAAGTTAATGCTAGGGGAAGCAATTTATTTCAGATGTATTACAATTACTGGTTTAGTGATAAACCATGGTAAAATTTTATTGTTTTTATTACCGTACACATTTTAATTACAAGGATAACCGGGTTTGGTTACCATGCTATTATAAACTTATGGCAAATACTGTCCAGCATCAACCAAAGTTAGCGACAGTCTACCAGAAGCAGACGCGCATAAGCTGTATGCAACGTGGGTTTGTTTGGCTCAATGAAAACACAAGCGGAACACAGCGCTGTGTCTAGTCTTTCTGAAGCCTGGTCATATTTTAGTTTTTATGAGAGCAGTGAGAGAAACTTGATTTGAAGAAAATGACCTTATAGGGAAGGCAGGGTGAGTTAACTTTTAGCTTTATCTTTCTGACTTGCTTACAGCTTGTAAACTGAAGCTCTAAGTGTTAGCTGCTCAAAACACTACACGTATTTCTGCTGCTGTGTCAGACATGATAACACGTTACGCACCCAACCAGCATCCATATGTAAATGCTCCGTATTTGTATAGCGGCTTTCTAGTCTTTTTGACCACTCAAAGCGCTTTTACACTCACCCCAAGGACACTGGAGGAACCGGGGATTGAACCGTCAACCTTCTGATCAACAGGCAACCCGCTCTACCTCCTGAGCCAAAGTCGCCCCATGTCTTGTTCATCTTTAATCCAGCAGCTATCAAATTAGTTGTCAGAAGTGTCAGATCAGAAGAAACGCTACAGACTGTATTTGTGTCAGTTATTGGATTCATTGCAATTACTATCACTGTCTTCTAAAGACTTATTTGTTTTAATGCAATTGAGCATGGAGTCATTGCATTACCTATATAATGTAAATCTTGATAATGCACACTTTGATGATTTTCATAAGTTTACAAAAGGTATTGGCTGTTATTTTAATGTTTATGCAAACAAAATGGCAATTTTATTTGTAGTTTTCAACATAAAACTTGTTGGAATCGTTTCAGTGTGTGTTTTAGTACATTTAAATTTTTTCCGGCATATTTTTACAGTAGCGTGATAATACTGATAACCATGATAATTTTGGTCACTATAATCGTGACGTGAAATTTTTTTAAATGTTTCACCCCTACTTTGGAGGCAGGCCTGAAGGCAGGGGGTGGGATTTTTTCAGTTTGATACTTAGCTGTCTCTTGCTAGTTTCTCCAATGTTGCCTACCCTAGCTTTAATGTAATAGTGCAAAGAACAAATGTAACATTTTGTATGTCAGGACCCATATTTATTTTAAGTTAGCTTATTGAGCTCTACCTTAGTTATTCTGATGCCTCCTCCTAATAGTATGCTATAGAAATCACTACTTTCTCTAAGCAAATATGGGCACTTTGGCTGAGCATTAGCGGGACAGGAATTTGTGTTTTTGTAGTTGGCCTCATTGACTAACTGTTGGAAATATGTTGTTACTATAACTCGGTTAATGATGTATTTTTGCTGCATTAGGGTTTCAGCAGCTGAGCTTATGTCCCATCCTGAGCTCGACCCAGATTCAGATGGCTCATTTACAGAAGCAGATGCTCAGGTAAATGTTTTTTTTTGTTCCTATGAATCCTATTGTTCCTTTAACTGCTGTTAAAGTAAATGCAAGTATTTATACATCTTAAGGAGCTGAACAAATCAAAATGTCAATATTGTCTTGTTTTGTATAGGGATTGTTGGGAGGAGTGGACAGTGTGGACACAGTAGCATTTGAGTCTGTTTGGAATAAGATCAAAGAAAAATACATATCAGAGGTAAGAACCTGGTTGATCTTCTTGTAAACTCTGTGTGTGAAAGCCTCTGCTTCTCTAAATTTGAGACTTTCTTGGCGTTAGGCCAGTGTAGACACCCCTGCACCAGTGGAGACTCCCCAGGAAGAGATGAGGGAGCCAGTCCCTGACAATGACTCTGAGCAGTACCCTGAAGATGACATCCCAGAGGAAGAAGAGGAGGAGGAAGAGGATGAAGAGGATGATGATGACGACCCAGATGAGAGAGACTATAAGGTTAGCCCACTAAGTTTCTCCATAAAACTTATGCTGGATGAAGTTTATTTGAGTGAGTCACTCTTATTTGTTGTTGTTGTTTGATATGCAGAGTCCACCTACGTTACAAGAAAAGAAGGATGACGATGATGAAGGGACTATGCCACCCTACGATCAAGAAACGCAGAACCTCATTGATGGTAAGTGTGTGTATAAAACTGAGTGACTCAGCCATTCGTCAGCTTTGAGTAAGGGACTTACTGTTAAATACCAGAGAAAAAGCGCAGATGTGATGAGCTGCGTTTCGACCAAAGGAACTATACCCCGGAACTAGGAACCTTTGGAGGAACTTGCATTTTCACAAAAGGGAACAGGGTCTAAATTTAGTTCTAGGGTCTCAAGGGGAGGGGGGGCTTGCCTTGCAGTGAATTTGTAAATACTGGGTCTGAGGTTATTTTAAGTTTTCATCAGTCAAGAAGTTTTACATGGAGCCGAAGAACAGCTGATTACAGCAGGTAATGAACCTTATTAAACATCATGTTCCTGTAACGCGACACAGATGTGAGAGCTGCAGATCAGCTGCAGCTCTTGTCAGCTGGAAATGTTGTAATAACCTTCCAAACTGTCTCAATTTGATTTTTGTGTTGCTTTCTCTGTGCTGGAGTTATTTTAAGATCGTGATGGTTTTATCCAGTTTGTTATCCACACAAGTCTCGCTGATGTCCACCTGAGATCGTACGTCACCATTAAATGTATTGTTCGTAAAATAGTAGCCAGCGTGCAGCTGATGGAGGTAGCCTATGCTAAATACTGGGTCTGGAGTTGTTTTAAGCTTTCATCAGGCAGGAAGTTTTTACACGGAGCCAAAGTCCATCTCCTCTTTCCCAAAACAAGCGAAACAGCTGATTACAGCAGATACTAGGCTCGTTAAAAATCCTGTTCCTCCGACGCAGGTGGACACAGACGTGCGTATGGCCAGCTGATCTCCAGCTCTTGTCGGCTGGAAATGTTTTAATAACTTTCCAAACTGTCACAATTTTTATTTTATTTTATTTTTGTGTTGCTTCCTCTGTGTTGGAGTTATTTTAAGAACTTTATGGGTGTTTATCCAGTTTGTTATTGTGTAATGTGTAACAAACTTTATCGTGTGTCTCCATTATACTTTCACACAAAAAAGCTGCTTTAATGGTCTATAGTTTTTCATTATATTCCAATCAAATCGGACGTTCATTTATAAATTTAGCTCATGGATAGTAGTTACTAAATAATGATGCTGCTGCATCCCTTAGTGTGGCATATAGGCCTACAGTCTATGTCAGCTGGTTAATTTGCCTGATCTTCACAGGTCTTTAGACCACGGTGGAAACGCACACAACAGTTGGCTGAAGGAACCTTTCAGTTCCTTGAAAAGAGATTCGGGTACTTCTGGTCGAAATGCAGTTATAATGTCCACATCTATTAGTTTGAATTTTTACATGCTAAGTGAAACTAATCCCTCATTCTGGTTGCTCAAATTAATTATTAGAAGAACAGAGGCATTCATTGAACAGAACTTTTATATGAGAGAGATCTATTGCTTATCTTTTATAAAAACATCAACATGAAGGCATGATTTGCGCAGCCATTTTATATTTGTGTGTGTATGTAAGCACACGTATATGTATACGTGTGTGAATTTGGCTGCGATGGACTGGCCAGGGTGTACCCCGCCTTTTGCACAATGTCAGCTGGGATTGGATAAACGGTTGATGAATGAGTAAGTGAGTGTGGGTTTGGACTGAATTTATTTTAAAGTTAAATTTGATTCCCAGTTGCTCAGAAAGCCAGGAGTGAGTTTGATGAAGCTGAGAGAGCTCTCCGGGAATTGGATGATCAGATCAGGTAAGTACTAAATCTGAATTTGAAGGAGCTTCTTTGCCAATAATTGTATCATTATTTACAACCATAAGTGCAGTATAACCTTCAACTACAATGGATGACTTTGTTGCACAATCAGTGTGTTGTTAGTTGAAGACTGTAAAATTACTTTTTGTCTGCAGGAACCTTGAGAAGGAGATCTCCTTTGACTTTGGACCCAGTGCTGAGTTTGCTTACCTTTATAGCCAGTGTTACGAGTTGACAACTAGCGAGTATGTAAACACTCTGACATTAGCTTTGACTCTTTAATTTATGAATTTTTATTTCTTATTTGTTATAAGTTCCTACCTCTGAAGGACTAAGTTAATTCCTTTGCTTTCAGGTACATCTACAGGCTATGTCCATTTAACAGGGTATCCCAGAAACCCAAGTATGGTGGATCAGAAACTAACCTCGGGTAAAAGAATAACTGTTTTGTTTGCTTGTTGGTTGTATTTTTGCATTTGTGGTGTTATTTTTTTTTTGTCCACACTTGACTCGTCATCCTGTACTTCACTGTGTGTTTTTGTAGAACATGGGGGAAATGGGCAGGTCCTGAGGATAACATCTACTCTGTGATGAAGTATGAACATGGAACAGGATGCTGGCAAGGCCCTAACAGATCCACCATGGTGAGTCTCACTGAGTCAACCCTGACTTGATATTTTTCTTGACCTGTTTTTTTGCCACATGTTTCTCATTGGACAAATATTATTTTTGATCTTTCAGGTTAAGTTAACGTGTGGAAAGGAGACAGTGGTGACATCTACCTCAGAGCCCAGTCGTTGTGAGTACCTGATGGAGTTCATCAGCCCTGCTGTCTGCCAGGAGCCCCCAAGCCTGGACTCAGTGATTCATGAGGAGCTCTAGATCCATTTCATTTGTGAGTAACTCTTAACTTTTCTGTGTTAGTTGGCAAACCTTAAAAAAGAATTGCGATAATCTTGTACTGCATATACAGTATGGTCTGAGGCAGGACAATATCTTTTCCCCAGTTGGAGCTTAAATGTCCACCAATTGGGCAAAGATTGTGTAGAAGAGTCTTGTTTTTTAGTAGAAAAATACACTTCACCCTGATCATCATTTCTAAATGGTACTTGCACAAGCAAAAAAAAAAAAGTCAGTTTAGCATTTCAACATTTTTTTTTGCGAAGAAAATCCCCAGTGCAGTTACAGCCTCCCTTTAGAAGAAGAGCAGGACAGCAGCAAGAGCAAGGTAATGGCAACTTCATTTTAGTTAATAGGGGATTAAGAATTATTGAATGGTTACATTTTATTCATTCGATTTATGGGTGAGACAAATGCATATTGCAGCCAGTTTAAACTCTAGACTTGTTCAGAGGTTTGTGACAGTTCAGCCTTTTGCATTTTTTTCCCAAAAAAAAAAAATCAATGGAAAGCATTTCATAATGCATAGCTGGCAATATACTGCGTATCATAGAAAGTTTTCTTGCGAGGCCCCGCCCTGATGCTCTACAGAGTGAATAAACGAGGACTGTAAAAGACTACTGTAACCTATTTAACTTTTCAAATGGATTTGATTTGTTTTAAAATATTATTTAGCTCCACTCTGGTGAAAGTGGAGGTGAGAGTTTTTGGGACAATAGAATTGAAATGTTTTTTTTAATGTGTCATCATCTAACCCACATATAAGTGCCAACTCCAAAATAACACAAGAAGTCGATAGATCACTGGTATTAAACGCTTAGTCCTCGGAAATTAAACCTACAGGGATTCATTGCAACTAAATTTCCTTTCCCTTTAACAACTAGGAAGTCATGACAAACAAACCGTTTAAATTAAGGTGTATGTGTTTGCTCTTGCAGGTTGTTCTTGAGGGACCACAGGAACTGCAGCAACATGAAGTTGCCATGCCATGAGTGGCGTTGATTAACAATCAACAATAAATGATGCAAATTCCAATGAGTGGTTATGTCGTCGACACATCAAATTTTCCCTGCTACCTGTTTTATTTTTCCAAATTCTGTCAAATCTAGTCATTCCATTGTTTTGAAATAAAATTCATTTTTATCATCTTCCAAACCTGTGTATTTTTACCTCCAGTATAGCCATTGTGTCATAACTAAGCAATTAATACTGGCGAGTATGATAGTAGTTGGTTAATGTATTTCTAAAACATAGTGGAAAATAAAACATTTGGAAGACCTGTGTAGAAAACTACATTTACAGTATTCTTTAAGACAGTGCTATTTTCTTGAGTTATTTCTTTCATATGCTCCAAACATTTAGCATAGTACTTAGTTGGCATTCATTTTAAAGATATTAAATACATTTATTCATTTAGCTGCCGCTTTTATCTAAAGTGACTTATAATTGCCATATATGTCAGAGGTTGCACGCCTCTGGAGCAACTAGGGGATAAGTGTCTTGCTCATGGGCACATTGGTGTTAGTGGGAATTGAACCCAGTGTCTCTCACACCAAAGGTCAAAGTGTTTTATCTGCTGCTCCACCCTCAACAAAAATTAGTTGTATCGCAAGAAATTCAAATTTTTCTATGTGCCAACCAAACCAGCGTTAGTGAGTGTGAATACATGAAAATGATTTTAATATATTTGATCATAACAATAATATTGTTTTGACAGTCAATAAAAATTGGGTCACTCAGTATTTGTAACTTTTATTTTATTTTTTTCTGGCATGTAAAGTACAAATAATTAAACAATTCCATGAAAAAGTCTTCAAGCGTCTTCAGCTGAAATCCCAGTAGTAAATATCCTAGACTAAACTGAAAGGTTTATTTTTTTTTTCTTTGTTAAATTTTGACATTGTTCATTTGGTCGTGTTTGGAAGTATGAGATTTTGTATTTCTTCCACTGATGTTGGTGTCAGCAGAACTGTTTTGATCATTTTCACCTTTTGATTTGTTCTACCATTCCAGGAAAATGTAAGAAAAACATCACTAAGTTACTGCGTCCCCTCTTCTAAATAAATAGACACAAAATACAGTTGGTTGAGAAACAAAAGGACCACTCACCCCTTTACTACCCTAGATACTCCCAAGAAAACTTTCCTGCAGCTTTTCTGAGCTCTTATATTTTCCCCGAGCTCATGGCAGGGTTTCCAAATGCATCTTGGTGCTATAGAACATCTTTGTTTAAGTAGCACAAATTGATATTGAAATTGATACAGATGATCTCGGCATTACAATGCTTTTGCAGAAACAAACCCTTTAATATCTTTTTTTGAAATATAAATCAACCCATCAGCATAAACAGGAAAGCATCTTGTGAGCATATCAAATGTAGGACAGCCCCTTTGTTCCTGGCTAATTGCTGGACCCTCCAATGGGCTGAAGCCTCACTACAGGGGTTGTCCCATGTCTCAGGGGTTCATCGAGTGGTTGAAAAAACAAGACTGTGATTAGATTAAATAATTAAAAGATTTTCATTTAACAAGACAAACAGAACACAGGCAGTAAAGGCATAACATCTAGCACACAGCATGTATGTTTATACACTTCAATTAGTTAAATATAGCAGTGCATTCTTTGACTATGGAGAACGTTTCCAAATCGTACTTCTAAAGCTGTTTTTCTATTTGTCCCCCTTTTTAAGAAACGAAATGGTGTAACCACAATTTTGGCAAACTTAAAATCTTTTAAACTTGCAAATATAATGAAATAAACCATAAATATACACAAAACATACTTTGTACGAGGCAATAATAATAATCATAATAAATAGTTTTTAAGTTAACAATAAGTTAAAACTACAAGCTTAAAGTCGCCCAAATAATACAAGTTTGTTGGCGTTATTTTGAATTTTTTCAGTTTAAATTATTTTATGTTGCAACAAAAGCTACCACAGACTTTTACAAACACAATTGAACACAGTTTGATTGAAATAAAAAAATCTAACTAAGTCTAAAATCTGCATACACTGTAAAAACTGCAACTAATTAAATAATGGAAGAAAAATAAACTGTACCCAATCAATGCAACCAAACATAATCTTTGACCCATGTGTGTTCTCTATGGCAACATCAACAACACAAATACGCTAATTTAACAAGTGAGTCTTGATATGTAAATGAAATCAATAAATTACAGGAAAAAAATTATATTTGAAATTGACATGGGCTAAAACTGATGATATATTAGACAGTATTCCTTTCAGGGTCATTGAGAATTGCTCTATTAAGTCAGCCAAATATGCAGCTGGTTTGAGCTTGCATGGTCAGAGCACAAATTAGAGGCTGAGGAAGTGATAATGGAAATTTATAGATCAGAGCTCTCGTTGCTTGTTTGATTTTCTTAATGAGTCTGTTCGTGTAATGTTTTTGTCTGAACTTTTGCTCCTTTCACTATTCCACAAACCTTTTCAGTGTGACGTTTAATTTCTTTTTTAAAAAATATATATCATTTGTTCTCAGTCAATATAAAAACAAAGCACATTGCACTTACTGTTCCATAGGAAAGTTTTTTTGTCTTTTTAAATGATTATTGTTGTTGCTCAAGCAGTGTAGTACTGTTTCCTGCCATGGTCCTTACTGTACATTAGGTGTAGGTCTTTGTATAGACTGTGTTTAGAAGGTCATTTCGGGCTGTGGGTTTGGTTTGTGGGTTGACTGTACTACATCGGACATGGTCGGATAAACAACTCCAGCTGCAGTTCAACGTGGCCTGTTATCTCGTTTGTTCCTAACATCTATCACTGGTCTCACCAAGTGCTCAGTCCTACGTTGGTATCTCTTGCAAATTGCTTGACCCAAAATAGCTAGATTAGTCCTTTTATGTGGTCAGCTCTGGACACAGCAGCAGCAATCATTCAGACTATTTCGGGGGATGAAACAGTATGAGTCAGATCGAAAGATGCCACAGTAAGTGGTGCAATGTTAACGGTTTTAAAGTATTCAGTTGGTCACAAGACAAAGCAAATGATATAAATGTTGGGGGAAATACATTATATGAATGCATAAAATTTTGCTGATTCATCATCATTTATTTTTGATATGCCTTTTTTATCATTCGGTGTCTGCATGAAATGTGTGCAAATTAATTGCAACTGTTTCATTTTAGCATTTGGTTTAGTGGGTTTAGGATTTACAAATGCAAACTGATATGCGTAACTTAGATATTCAAAAGTAATGATAACTGAAATTGTAGAGGGTCCTTATTCAATAAATAACATAGATTTGTACAGCAATTACTCAGGGAATAATATAGTTAGTCTTAATTTATCCTTCTTGGTACTGACTTGCAAAGCAATTCTTTGGCAAAAAATCAAATCTATCTAATCATAAGGAATCATGCTCAGTGTTCATTATGAATCTGCATCACTGTTGGAATCTGCCTTTTTACCTTTTTATTTGCAAGCAGCTATTCAGTTTTCCAGCTTAGCAATGATACAGTCTCACTGCAGCTTTGTCTGGGATTCTCAAGTCAAAGAACGTCACTTCACTGCACCATCATTGAAGCAACACTGTACACAACTTCAGGACAAGAGATGAGAGTGTGTCTAAGCACTCAGAAGTATAGATGTGTCTGTCAGGTTATACCCTGTTATAACTGTTTAATTTTCCTTTTTTTATACATCAAATTTGTTTTTGTTAAGTTTGTTTCACTTGTTTTGATGTGGTTGAACGGTTAAGTTTGTATGAGATACAATGTTCCTTCGCCCCCTCCCTAAATCCCCACCCATACACCGCATGCTTATTCCTCCTTGCTCTGCAAAGATCAGAGGGTTTAAAATAAAGCCATGCGATGTCCCAATTTTTCCAAGCTTAAGAATCTGTAAAAATTCAGCACAAGGTCTTGTTCCTTTGTATGTATAAAAATAGATTTATCTCTAATGTAATCCTTTCAAAGAGATCGTCCTCTTTGGCTAACACAGCGTCATTTAGAAAAGCAAAAGCAAAAATGTCTTGAATATACTTGACCTTATTTAATCTATTATCATGTGCAAATGTCTTGATATTGAAAGACATTAGCTCTCCCCATGGTACATCTGAAGTCTGGTCTGTTACAGACATTTCAACTAGACAGGTTGGCCTTAATGCTTCATCAAGGGTGCCATAAATAATTTTCATGCATTTGGGTTGGGGATATTTTGAGAAATGCTATTTTTGTGTAGTGCGAAACAGATCTGAAGCCAATAAATAAATACCTTTCTGTTGTAAACAGAAGTATAATTATGACACTTATTTGCAGGCTTGATGTTGTATGGTCATCTTTTGAGAGGGCACAAGTTCAGAGTTTCTGGGAAACTTTTAAGGGAATAGATGGGCTTTTAATAAAATGAGGAGCATTTGGCAAAGCTGGAGGAACTGGTAATCTTTCTCCTCAAAGGATCAGTGATAACTTTGACATTGCCAGATATCTTTGCTCACATGTGACTTAAAGTCAGTTGTAATTGTTATGTCATGTCATTCGGAACTGCAGTCTTCATAATCTGCTCTATGCATGTTGTTACTGTAGAGCCCATGTTTTCCGCTGAATGGTAAAACGTTGACCTAATTTATTCTGGGAGCTTCTATCTGTGCACTAGACTGAAGAATAATACCGGTGCTCTTGAGTTTTTGCTCATCTGTGTTATTTCTCAACAGACCTGCCTAGACCATTGTTCAGTATACGGGGTGTGTTGCTTAACATTTTCTTCAGAGTTACTTTTTGAAGCTACATTTATCTAAGGAAATCTGAAGGCATGACCTGGTCTTGAGTACGGTAACATTCACAATCAAAGCGTGTCAGCTAGAATAATAAATAATTTGGGTGTTTTTCACTTTTTATTTGCTTTTTTCTCTTGACCTGTTAACACCAGGTGGCCTTTCAACTAAAAGGATATCACACCACAGCATGGCTGATAAAGCCATGCAAAATAAAATGGCCTGTGGATAATGTAAAATACAGGTGGAATGAAAAAATGATGCAAAACTTGAAAAAACACCGGTATTTTCCTTTGACGTGGCTGTGTTATGGTGAAACGGTTTTCCCTTCGCACTCGTCACACCTTCGCCCACCAGAGAATTACTAACGAACGCTGTCACCATGGAAGCACTGCCACTCTGCTCTAAGTCCACAGACAGTCTGCTTGCATTGAATCCATCCTGAGGATAGATTAAAAGAGAATTTTTTGTTGACTAAATATGTATATATCCTCTAGTTATTGAACTGTGTTTCTATGATATATAAGTGTACTATTGTGTTGTTTGGTGTGAGACTGTGAGGGAAAGAGTGATTCTGATGGCCTTCGGACTACTCTTTTCTGTGACCAGTATTCATTGGTTAACCTAAATCTTATTGGGTCTGAGCTACCAAGCTCACATAGGGTAGAGAAACTGCCTTTACACTAGGCACCACCTAATGCAGGTCAGGAAACAGTAGTCAAAGTTTCTAGAAAATGCTTACATACTCGGCTATTATAACCACCTTAAATATTGAATATATAGTTATATTTTAATAGATGTATATAAGAGAACACTGTTTTTTAATTTCATTTTCTTTGATCTAAAAAAATCGCTGATTCAAAATGCCCAAGTGTAAAAAAGTGACTACATCCTCTCCAGCAAGATAATGGGAGAGATGGTGGGGTAAGAGTTTTGGGTAAATTGCACATATTCGTTCATTTAAAATTTTGATCGTTTTGTTCATCAGTTGTCATTATTTGCCTGAATTCAATCAAAGCACTCAGTACACATTCTCTGTCACATTCGTTAGACTGTCTCCTAAATAGATAGCTCTTGCTCCTACCCAACAAACCAGCTACGTACCCCTTCTAATTCAATCCAGGCAAATATAGGGAAGGACTAGCATGTTGTGTAAAGAGAAAAGAAAAACTCCACTAGTATGTTTGTTTGAAACTCTGACTTGTGTGTATGGATATGTTTGGTTATGTGTTTGTGTGTATGTGTGTATGTGTGTATCTGCATGTCCGTGTTTACGATAATATATTATGAATTTGTGTGATAATGTGTCAGAGAGAGACTCAGTCCAGGCCCATGTAGAGTGATGGCACAGGGAGCTCAGGTTGCTCTCCCTGCAGGTCGAAGGAGCTGGTGCCAGCAGCCTCTCTCTCAGGCCTTGTGCTGCTTGCTGGTCTTGAAGGAAACCTGCAGCACACGGTCACCCAGGCGGTAGCCATTAAGGCTAGCGATAGCCATGGCGGCTTCATCGTAGTTGGTCATGGTGACAAAGCCAAAGCCCTTACATTTGTTGGTGGTGAAGTCACGGATGACCTTGACGTTGGTGACAGCGCCGAAGGGCCCGAAGAGCTGCCACAGGACGCTCTCGTCCGCCTCGGGGGACAGGTTGTATACAAAGATGCACCAGCCGGCTCCAGTTGGACCAGTAAGGTTGACCCCGGCCAGGCTGGTCATGCTGTCAATGGTGATGGGGGAGAATCTGGGGAAGAGAGTAGGAGAACTACCATGGGTGTCATTCTGAAGTTCGACACGGAATTTAGTGCTCTATACTGTTTCTTATGGGCATGTTTCTCTGTGAGAAATGATAAAACATTGTAGTCGGGTATGGAGTCGGAGGACCACATCTCCATCCCCTCTGCTGTACAGTAAGTAGATAAATATGTGTGGGCACCACAGTGGCTCCAAACTACTTGCTTTCATACAGATGACACCATGTGCCCTGAGACACACACACCCACACAATTTGCATATTTTCTCATTTTCTCTGCTGACCAAAGCCTCTGGAAGAATTAAACACATGAATCACAATGTTCAACAAAAATCACAGTATTGAACAAAACACAGAAACCTAGAGAGGGATGAAAAGCAAATTGGAATCAAATCATACACAAACTGGAGCAAACAGAGGAGACGCAAACGGAATCTGGTATGTCCATGCTGGTGAAAAAAAGGGGACATTAAAGCAACTGAAACTGACAATGTTAGTTCATAAATAAATACATATAAATTATTTCTATTAAGTAAAAGAAAAGAACGAAAAGGTTAAACAAAGCCATGCCAGAATACCCTGCTTTCAGAAGGCTGCGTCATTGCTTATTGCAGTTACAGATAGTATTTTCTTGTCTGGGCTGCTTCTGTAACATGGGTAAATGGGCAGTGGGCATTAAGAATTATGGCCATTATATCTGATTTCGAGATGAAGTCAGCAGGTGGTATTCCAGGCACTTTGTTTGAGGTTTTATTTTGGCATGGATGCTTTTGAAAGTACACCTTTGGCATTTACCTCTTGACTCCGTAGCTGGCGTTTAGTAAATTGTCGAGTCTGCAACGCAAGAGGGAGAATGAAGGGGATGCAGAAGTTAGTTATGAGTTCTACAAGGAAGGGGGGCTTTCAGTTAACATGTTGCTCCTTCACCAGCTGGCCTCCAGAGGGCATCCTTCACTGCAACGCTGTCCCAAACCATCCAACCACAAACTGATGGTGCAAAATAGTCCTGTGTCTCAGCTGGTATTTATTGTTCATTGTTGCTGTTTAAGCTCATATAGATTCTCCTTTAATACTTTAAATATAACATAAACAAGGCCTGTATCCAAGATCATTTCACATGTATTTATTAAAAAATATCCATACTGACTAAGTGAGTATTCCAACCTGAGAGGGTATCTACAGTTGTTAGTGAGGCTCCATGAAAATATTAAATAATATTGACTTTCAAACTATTTTAAGCTTTATTCAAAATTACCCATGTAGATGTGGCCAACATCTCACATTTGCACTCTTGATGATGCCTATAATGCCTATTGTAGTATAGGCAACATTTAAAAGTTCAGTTTTATTCATCTTAAACCAAGTTTTATTTACCTTTAGTTTTTTTTATTAGATTTGGAAAAATCTGGTCTCTTACATTGGTTTTGAGCTGTTATTTGGATCTGGTCCCTTTCCAAGTGAAGGGATCATGCTGCAGTTTAAAAGAAAGTCAGAGAAAAAGAGTGAGAAGGAGGGACAATACAGTATTGCCAAATCCTTCTGTAATATGAAGCAATAGTATTGCTTAAAGGAACAGTTTACTCATAAGGTGTGTTAATATTTACAGAAAAGGCTTTTTTGTTTTTGATACACATTTTCCTTATTATAGAACTACACCACATTTGCTGTTTTTGAGGTGTGCCACTGATTTCCCTTGTATATTTACTCTTAGCTATTCTCTGGTCTAGCTGAGGCTTAATGATTGTCAAAAAAAACTTTTAGAGACTTGACTTTGACTGTTGACTGGATAATGATAATCCATGTCATACTAAAACAATGAAATGTTGACATGCTTAAGAGCTTATATTGAGTTTGCTTAAGCAAGGCAACTCAGTAGGATGGCCCGTGATTTGGTCTGATAACAACAGCTTTTTACAGACTATCTAGTGATTAACTCGCAGGTGGTGTGAGGTTGGTAAAGGTTCAGTACCTGAAACGCTGAGTCTGGTGGTGCAGGGGCCCCGTGTAGCGGCGGGCAGCAGTCTGGTACAGCTGAGTCAGTAAGGCCTGTCCTGTCTTCTGGCTGGGGTTGTTGGCGAACTTGACAGTGATGGGCTCGGCGGCACCCAAAGGCTTCTGTCCATTCAGACCTTTGATGGCTTCCTCTGCCTCGTTCCGCTTGTCAAACCGGATGAAGCCCACTCCGCGTGATATGCCTGCTCCGAATAAGAAAACAGACCAATGTTACTACCTTGGCATCACGGACTGTTGCTGTCTACCAGTCATTCGGAGAAATGGTGCTTGAGTGACAGCATGAGAAGTGAAATAAGGCTATACCTGTGACTTGGTCCACTAGGATGCGGGATGTGATGATGCGACCATATTGGGAGAACAGCTGTTCCATGTCCTTCTGGCTCATGGTTTTGGGGAGTCCACTCACGTAAAGGTTTGCATCGCGAATAGAAGCCGAGCTTGGCCGGGCATATGATACCTACAACAACGAAAATCAATCAGTCAATTTATTTAAAGTATAAAATCACAATCTCAAAACACTTTACGTGGCTCAAACAACAATATTTAACAATATTGTTGAAGATGATAAAAGGGTGTCTATTTTTGATGGTCAAGCTTTCAGAGATAACACAACCATGAAATCAATAATTATATTTATGTACCCCAAAATCACAAGTGTGTCTTAAAAAATGGAGAAAAGCAAACAGACCAACTTAAGAAACATGTTACAAAGACCTGATGTAACTGAACTGAAGTTCCCAACAAGTTTCCAACTAATTGTCTTCATATTGACTCATGATTTCTTATTCACCAACTCAAAATAGCAAACTGACTCTTTTCTGTGTACTTGATCAGTGCCTTTAAGCTCCCACTCACCCATAATGAGAACATCACAGACACACTATGACGACTATAACCATTACCAAAACTGATACCAATCATTAGTGACTTGTGTCAGCTTTGTTTTCCACAGAAAAGCATCGGCCTCAGTTGATGTATTTTTCTGAATTCACTGGTGACTTAATTAGTGCCCAACCATTTTTGATGTGCCTGTGTATTCCTTATGGTTTTTATGTTGGTCTAGTTTCAGGACATTTTACATCTAGTGCTGCAGAGGAATATCTGATTGTAAAATAAGTCACACAGATGTTGTTTCTCTGGTTTTGGAAGCGTGTTGAGCACATGTGTGATAGATAATCCAGTTCAGTGCATTGTTGGCAGTGCTATGTTTGTGTGTGTGATGGAGAGACAGTGTGAGTGTTGTCTAAGATAGACTGAGCTGCCCTCCCTGTCCTGCCTCCTTCTTTTGTCTCTAGCCTCTGGGGGAGAACAGCTCCACTGGCAAACAGCAAACAATGTAAGTGCATCACAAGACTTGCAGGATCCTTGGCAACTTATAAACATAGACACACACACACACTGTTTATATCTATATGTATTTGTATGACAAATATAAATGTTAATTTTAGTAATTTTTAGAAATATTTGTAGCATTAACGTTGATTTTGCTTCTTGCACCAGTGTGAAGAAAGCTGTGTTACAGCTAAAAATGACTTATATTATCTTTCAAATGAATACAGGTGTTCTGATTTCATCCATCAGTATTAAGCACCAGTGTCTATTGTGTACACAGACAGACTGTATGAGCAGGAGGGTTGTGTGGTGCAGTGATTAGGGTGTTCTGGACAAGTCAGGGGGGAGTTGCAGTGTTCGGGGAGCAGAGGCTGCCCTATAATTAACCCTCTCCCTCTCGCTCCCAGAGTACAGATGGTGCCTGAAGCCCATATGGCCTCTAATCCTGTCATTGGCATTCTGCTCTCTAAGCTACCCCCTACCCAGCTACTGCTGCCCCCTCTCTCACAGCCTCAACCCTTTCTATTGAAGCCTCTGGCAAAATCAGGAAGATAAAACTATGGTATGGACCTGGAGTTATTTTTTAAATTCAAATAAAAATTAATGTCATAACACAAGTTCAACAATGTAACATAATAATTATCATGACAATAAACATTTTTTCTGCATGGTTCCAGTAATTCCAATCTTGTGCATACTGATATGCTACTTTAAACATAAGCATGCATATATTTGTTCTTTCAAAAAGGAACCAAATTAAACCAGTATTTAACTTTTCCTGCTTTTAGCTCATTGTTTGATCAGTCATTAGTCAGAATTAATGCCCCTATTCATGGACAGCTGTTGGAAGATCACCTGCTTTGCTCTCTAGCAGATTCGATTTCTCAATCCTGCAGTTTGTCTCAATCTTTGATCTACTTTGATCAGCTTGGGGGGAATGGAAGGACGTAGTGTTTAATAATATGCCCCCTCTTTCCTTCATCTGATTTTGGTACAAAGAAGCCCCCTAATTAGCCTAGATTGGAGGCAGATGGGGTAACCTGGACTGACCCTTGTGCACCGCAGTCAGCCTTCCTAATTACATTTCCATCACAATAACCCCTGCATGCTGTCCGCCCCTTGCTTTCTGACCTCCACTCTCCTCTTTTCACTCTTTCTCTCACTCTCTTTGTTCTAGCCACTGCTCCCTTCTGTGTCCTCCTCCCCATGTTCCTCCCCTCCCTCTGTCACGTCTGCCACCACCTCTCTCAGCAACCCCCCCTCGACAAAATCCCCACTTCCTTTTTTATTTTTGTCTAGCACATCGTCAGGAATCAAAGAATTAAGAGTGAATATTGTAGAAAGCAAAAGTCTTTTCACCTTGATTGTTTTAGTCTGCAGTTTAAGACCATTGAGCGTGTTGATAGCCTTATCTGCATCATTTGGATCCACATAGTTTACAAAGCCATATCCCAAACTCTGTCCTGGAGACAAAGAAAGAGCCATAGTGGTGTCAGTGATTCTCAAAACCAGTTGTAGTGAAAATATTTTTGTTCAATGTGGAGAAAGTACCTGTTATCTTGTCTCTGACTAGCTTGCAAGACTCAATCTCTCCAATGCTACCAAACAAACTTTTGAACTCTTCCTGGGTCATGTTCTGAGGCAGATAGTTGACGATCAGGTTGGTTTTGCTGTCGTCTGTGGAGCCGTTGGTGCTAATGACTGGACCATTAGGCAGACTGGTTCCGCTTGGACCGTTGGACACCTGGGTTTCCATGGTGCTGATTATCTGCTGAGGAAGAGGGTGGCGTTAGATTGATAATTCACAAAGAGACACAGCAAAAAAACACAGCGGTGATATGGTTGTATAAATGTGTGCATGCTTATATTTAACATACACATACAAATTATCATTCACACAACCACACACAGACTGCCTACTTTGTCACTGTCAGAGGTAAAGGTCAGCAGGAATCAACATTGCTAAAATGGAGATGGATACAAGGTCTGATTTATCTCCCCCCTTCCCCACTTTCAACCAGTCTTTCCTCCTCTCTCGCTCCCTGCCTCTGGTCCTGCAGATGTCACAGTCCCTTTTTCCTTACTTCTGCCCTCCCCCTACTCTCTTCTAGGGTCAAACACCATTACATCATTACACAGGGATGGATAATAGTGAGGTTGATGTGTGAGGCTGGCAAGAGGCTGGGGGAGTCAGGAGTGGCAGGGGTCGAGATGACAGACAAAAGGGAGAGTGACATAGTTAAAAGGATTTTGTGCTACAATAAATGAGGAATATCACGGTTTGGTAGAAAAATAAGTTAGGATTACACGTTTGTTCTTCTGACTTTGTTAAGGTTTCTTTGTGGTAAACTGACATTTATTTTTTGTAAGGTTGTGGGCTAGTGCACAGTCAGTAGAGTTTGTGTCTCCTGTGTTGCTCTGGAGTAACACCGTGTTGCTTAATTTGATCCACAGGGGATTCTCAAGGAACATCTGTGTGGTCAGAAACAAAAATTTCCTTTTTCCTCGCACTTAACACCTAGTTCTCTATGTTGGGATCATTATATCCAGTGTAAATCTACATGGAAAATGACTGCAATTTCTGTTTTTGTGGGAACAAAAGACAACAAATTTCAAGTTAAATTGTATGTGGTGTCGTCGCTTAGTGTGATACTGATGTTATGTAGCTGCACTGCTACTTGTTATAGAAAAATATCTAATATCCTAGGGGTATGTACTGAAACAATTTAATTTTGCATCTATTTTATGATGCACAAAGTAAATATAATGGGATGCATTTTTTTCATTTGCATCTGTGTTATTTTCATGGTCACACATTCTAAGATTTAATTTATGATTTATTGCACTTGTCAAAGTAAATAATTGCGCATGCTTAGAGTTTAGGTCTCTTTGTTGACACATGCAATTAAAATTAACCTCTATGACATAATCATGTGTGTGCATTTGCAGTACATTTTGCAGAAGACAATTTGAATTTTGATGCAGTTCAATGTATGTATTCCTATTCACAAACATAAGTGTAAGGTACAGTACATTGTGCTATTAGTGCTGAAAGGTAAATGATGTCAGGTTGTAGGTTTGAGCTCTTGCAGATCTCTAACAGGTGGGTGTTAGGAATGTCAATAAGGCTAAATGAGTCTCCTCTAGAGCTGTAGGGATCTTAGAATGTAGTCAAAAGCAACAAAGCGACTGAATTAAAGAATCTTATGTTATCTAAAATATATTCAGGGAATTTCCTACATACGGTCACTGAAAAATAACTTACTAATTACTTAATAATTACTTATAGCGGAAAAATTTACCTGGTAATTAAACCCTATGGCTTTTTGGATTGTGTCCTTTAATCAGGCATAACTAGCTTTGTTTTAATTCCCAAAAGAGGGGGGGATTTATTCTCTGTTAAGTCTTTTCTTTATTGGTAACCAAGGGATGATCACAGACAGGATGAAAGTTATTGACACAGATGAGGAGTTTCTGTCAGATGGTTCATTTCATTGACTGCACACGAATTTATGTAAATTCAGCAACGTTTTGTATTTATACAGGCTTATTTTCCGCGTTATCACCATGTTGCTGGAAGAATTCACATGTTGATTTGTGTTTCCAAATCTACGTGCCAGTTCATGTGCTCTCCTTCTTTTCTAGTGTCTTTGAATGAGTCTGTCTAACCTCCCCCTCGTCTCTGTAACCTGCTGTCTCGCTTTGAGCCTCACCTCCACTCAGGTTGCCCAGGTAACAGTCCCTCAAAGACTGCATTGTTTCTAATGGCTGAATGGCTTTCTTACTTCAAGCTCAGTGTGTGTTTGTGTCTGCGCTTATTAGGAGCAGATATACAGGTCAGACATTTTTCCTCCGTGAATAAATATTATATGGCTTTGCAGGAGCAGGGAATATCAGCAAGACAAATTGATAATGACAAGGGGGAAAGGAGCACAGTTAAGACAGTCTAAAAATAAAATACTTCAGACACACATCTACGCACAAAGGCAGTGCAACATAGCTAGCAATCTGTCATGTTAAGATTCTGATGCACGGCTGAAATGTCTGCTGACTATCTTGTTCATGCTATTATGAATTATCATGGGATTATCAAATGTTGACCAAACAAAAGGTGGAATCAAGGTGTATTGCTGTATTCACTGTAATATTAACCTAGTGAATTGTTGTGTGATGTAATGCAGCTGAAAAACAGAGTTATGAGCAACCAAACGTGTCCCAAATGTGGCAAAAAGCATTTTGATTGAGGGAAAAGAACATATTTGGGCAAATTTGACTCGCCAACTGAAATAACCCTCAGCGTGGCAGAACACACATCCCCAGTGAACAGTGTGAAGTTATATAATTCACAGACCCAATGAGTATGGGCTGGGCACTGAGATTGGCTGACACAAGCAGCAACTAAGATTAAGATGTTCATACAGAAACAGGGGAACAGCATGCTTTGAAGATATTTGAAACAAATAGAAAAGATAAAACCCACAGAGGATTGTTTCATCTTTATGTTGTCATATTTCATATTGTATACCAACAACGAAAATCGAATTGTCTAGAGTTTGGTTTGCAGTAACCCAATTACTATGACAGAGAGACTGAATCAGTGTATGTTGTAAGAAGACCTATTATACATGCCCAGTATATGTCTACTTCAGCTTTAGGCTCCAGACATTTTTAACTACTGGAGACAATAAAAACATTCACTACAGGGGTGTTCTTGCCCTGTATAATAGCTTTCTCTTCTCTCAACGTATTTCATGTCAACTATCTAGGACGAAAACATGAGATAATGATAATCATTTAAAAATCTTATTTTAAGATTTATCAAAGATTCCAGTTGTTAGGGTAGCACTACACTGCTTTTTTCTATTTAGGGGTTCTGTGAGATCTCCCTAAATATTTAATGTACTGCATCAGCATCGCCCACACATGGTCCCAGACTTGCACGCAAACAAGAGCCCTGCCTCCTCTGCCAAACACATGAACCCAGACTTGCACGCAAACAAGAGCTCAGCCTCCACTGCCAAGCACACATACCACCTACACTGTACACAATTAAATTACAAAACACAGAAGCATTGCATGAGTAAATGTAAAGGCAGTCAGAGTTCTCTGTCTTCTGATGCATATCTACAGCTTTCCCAATTCAATTCTGCACCATATGCACCACAGCACTGGAGGCTATAATGTACAGAAGAATAAGAGTTTCCCAGTTTGAGTCGTAACATGATATTTGCCACATGACATGTTACAATGCACCTCCATGAGATATAATAAGAGAGACAATGACAGTCACCATCGGTATTTTGTTTGCCATAATGTGCTAGCAAAAATGGAATTAGGTTTTGTGTTTGGGAATTTTAGGCTTAGTGTAGATTTAAATTAAATTGCTGTATGTGTGTAATATATATATGTATTTTACTTCTCTCAAAACTAGACAAAACTAGGCCTAATCGTCAATGAATATGCACATTTGAGAAATCCACCTGAATATGTTCAACTGACAATTATAATAATTATAATAATAATTTCTCCTTTTTAAAATATAACCTTGTCTCTAGCACACATTATGTTGCATTATATAAATACCTTTTTTTCTGAAAGGCATGAATCAAAACTGAATGCTAGGCTGAAGTGTAAATGAGCCTTCTAAATAACACAGATTACAGGATTATCCCAAACAAAGGGCATTAGCCACACTCTCTGCAGCTTAAGGGATCATGGTGGCAGCTGTAAAACAACAGGACGACAGGAGTCACAGCTCATGTCAGCCATGAACTGACGCTCCATCCTATTCTCCGCTCCGCAGACTAAAAATAAAAGATTTGTAAAAGATTTCCCTGAGTGTGTGCAGCTTTGATAAGATGGGAGCAGACAACGTCAAAGGCTCGGGGAGACAAATCTGTCCTGCAAGTCCTTGTAGCATGCGGGGCGCTATCCAGCGTGCTGAAAAAGGGAGTGGCTTTCGGACGGTCTCATGTGAAGCCACAGAGGGCCATAATCCAGCAAAGACCACCATTTCGATTTAATTTTATAATTTATTAACTTTAAAAAAACGTTTTAATTCGAGTAATTAAGAGAGAGGCACAATATACTGTTACCATATGACAGGTGCATCACACAATCCCTCGATTTCTCCGTTTCTCTTATTTAGCCCCCTTTTTTAAAAAGGCAAGACTTGTGAGCTCTGCAGGCATTCATGAACCAGAGCGCCTTTTTGCTGAATAAACGTATTGAAACGACCAAACAAAAGAGCCACCCGTTCCTCCTCTTCTCCCTCGCAGAGGCTATGGCAGCACTATGAATATTAATGTAAACAGTGGCGCTTTGTGTCGTGGCCAGGGGCTGCAGGACTCTCCGGGAACAATGACTGTTACAGTCGCCAGCTACAAGTCAAAAACGCCACGATAAGTCAAATAAAAAAATCGCAATCTGAGATAGTAATTTGCTAATTTGACTGGTTTTCTCTAACAGAATTACTACTAGTCGTGTATTTAGCGATTGTTGTAATAAAAAAGCATGGATAAACTCGCGTTAACTCTGCCAGCATTGGCGTAGCCTATTTAAGGCGACTGGCCACTAATACGATAATCCTCACAAAATGATCAATCAATATTAACGCCAGTTTTACGTGCCCTGTGCAGGGAGGTTAGATGATCAATGGGCTACGTGTTACCTAAAAACATGATTGTAAGAAAAAGCAGTCTAAGAGATTCATTTTGCAGTCTCAGAGATGTACATTATCTTTCTTCCCCACAGGCTTTATGTTTTTGCTGATAATTAGGCCTACATGAAGTCATTGGCAACAGCAGGGATATCACCGCTTACATAACACAATAGCATTTATATGAGTTAGACAGGCCATGTCTTAACTGTAAAAATATAACACAACATAATTGTTATTTCTTTGACAGAGACTAAAAAATGCCCGGTGACATTTGAAATCATCGGCCAAAAGGATTTACATTTAATTCTATATCTTCCCAGCATTGTTAACTTAACATCAAACTACTGTTCGGACTGGTTTACAGTGAGGGCCTCGCTTGCCCTTGTCCTTGAATTGTGTAAGTGCCTTGGATAGGTTATCTGACTCAACGCTTTTATTTGCTTGGCACTGCGGTACAGGCATGGGGGACTGCGGACCATGTGAGGGGTGCTACGGCCTCTGTCGGTGTGATTCTGTCTCGGCCTGCAAGGGACAATAGGTAACGTAGGCCTACAACAAAGAGAAAATGAAATTGGAAGTGGAAATGTGTCAAGGACGGTTCGAGCCTCACAGGTGAAATCCACCTCCATTTTGCATAATTCTCCCAAGAAATATTCGGACCTTTTGAAATTCAATGAAATGAGATCTTAAAGCTCGATCTCCCACATCCTGTTCCTTCTATGTGTTGAATAATTAATTTTGTGTTCCTGCTATTAGTCATAGACTGAACAGCCTCACAGTTATCACGTGTAGATATAATCACAATTTTAACTGCTAATTTCAACCTCCGCCCTCAAAAAAATAGAATAGGCTAGTTTACGGATTTTTATAGCCTACGTCACTTTTAAAAACAGGGGGTTTTACACCTGCATGTGCAAGGTTGGACCGAGTATCATCCACGCTGATTCTTGGTTTCTAATTCATTTCCTGGCTTCTATATAATTTAATGGAAATGTATCTGGTCTTAATTGGTCTGCTTAGATAAACGATCTGCTGTCAAGAGGTAAAGTAGGCCTTTTGAGGCTTTAAGGCCCTCGTTTGGTGCTTAAGTGCAACAGAGACACGCCCAGTCCGGCCGTCGGCTCGGGGGCGGCGAAGGTAATTTATCACCGCTTACATCTCCCTTTATCCGACAAGTGCAATGCAAGCATGGCCATTTTGTACGTATGCGATGTGATACTTGGAGAAAATGCGCTTAAAATGGAGATGTCCGTGCGTGTCCTTACTGTCGCGGCCTCAGAGATTTCCAGCCCATTTACTCGGTTGCATCGCAACGAGAACCCTGAGGAATTTGGACTTTGTCTGATTCAATGCAAACCGATGGATGCGTAATTTCCCTCCTCCCCTTCCCCTCCCAGAGTGACTCGACCCTTTTTCCCTTTGCCTTGCTGGATGGGCCCTCAGCCTCCGAGGCATCATGTTTTGTCTCAGAAACCCGTCTCCAGCATCCTTGTGCTGCACCAGGCAAAGAAAACAAGTCCTCCCCCCACTGAACCGAGCGCCTCGCCGCCTTTCTCCCTCTCCATCACTGTAGTCCTGCGGAATTCCTTAATCTTGACTTGTGCATCGTTTAGGAAATATAATCAAAGCTGCGACATTTAGGCAGACGGAGTGGACGTGATACAACAATGTAAAGACTGTGCTGTCTAAAATGGCAGGATTAAGACTTTATCCATCGCTGATGATGACTGCAGGCTGGAGCTCAGCCGGCATGGCGCATCACTCAGCATGAGATTGCTAATTGCCACTATCGATCGTTAATCTTATCATAATAATATGGCAGTGCATATTTCACTATAACATAGGCAACTAATCCCAAAGCTCCTCAATGTTTTGGCATTTGGGTATAGCCTTTGAGCTCCATTTTAAATTACATTTGTCTGCACTAAAGATATATCAGTAAGATCTGAAATAATTCTGAGTATGGCTACATCACATGTGTACATGTAGTGGATAACAAATACAGCATAAAGGGACTGAGATACAATCTAGGCATGCTGCTACAACATCCCCTCCACAAATGTAAGATAAATAGAGTCATACGTACAGTAACCATTCTTGACGTACAATGAAAGAAATCTAGGTCCTTCTTTGCACTGGTCTTGAAGCTGAAGGCTGAGTCTCTGTATGCTCTTCGGCCTTATATTAAATGGCCCTTATGTTCTGTCAGGAGTCCAAATTAAAAGAAAAAAAAAAGAAAAAAAGGAAAAAAATACAATCTTCGCCAGGGAATCTCAGCCCTCTGAGATTGTAGGTGTCCTCTATAGGTTGAAAATGAGGAGAAAGGGGTTTTCTACTAGATGATGATGAGGGAGAGCGTTCTCTCCGAGTGGCGTGGGCGATGGTTCAGAAAAAAGAGAAGCAGTGATCCTCAGCAGGGTGTGTCCAGGGGAGGGTGTTCTGGTTCTGCTGTTTTTATGTGTAATTCCCTGCTCCTCTCGCAGTCTCCTTCTGTGCCTCTGCTGCAATGTTCTTCTTTTATGCGTCCTCCTGGCTGGCAGAGCGTGCTGCTGATTGGCTAATTGTGCAGGGAGGGTACTACATGGCAGCCATTGCAATGCGCTCCTCTCCCATTATCCCCTTCAGGAGAGATCACCACGAGTCCCCCCCACAACACCCCACCCTCCCCCTTCCATCCCTGCCCTTCCATCTCTCCACTCCCTTTTTCTCACTCCCCTTCCTTTCTTCCTGCCCCCCTCTTCACACACACGCAGAGCGGATTGAATAGGCCTCCACCTGCACTTTTAGAACAGATGGGTGCAGCAGAAGACAGCAGACTTGTCTCTCCCCTTCCCCACACTTTGCACTCACTTCTCCTTCAGCACAACCCTTTCCTTTCTCTCTTATTCTCCATTTAGGCCTGTTTGAGACCATAGCAAACAACTTCACGCCTTAGGCCTTTGTCTTTGCAAATAAAAGCAATTTTGAGTGTAGATCGGCAGACTTTCAGAGTCCACATTCTCGGCTGATAATCAGAGAATTAAAGCAATGGGGTGGGGGGGACCCAAAATATGCAATAATTGGGAGGGAATTGTGGCTAGAAACAAAGAATTAAATCCATAATACCACTAATGATTTGTGGACCTCTCATATGCAAGGCAGATGGCTAGCTATAGGGTCAGGTGCAGACATGAGAATAACAAATTAGATACCCTGAATAAATTCATGTCTTTTCAGTGAAAGATTGAGAAAGGTGCAGTTGTAGCTCTGATCAGTCTATGCTGAATGATCTCTTTTCTTTGCTTTACGAACAGAAACGTGGCCAGCAGTGATTTTTGTCTTACTTTACGACATCCCAGTATCCCCTTCCTGAGGAGTTCTCATCCCTCTCTGCCCACCTCCTGCTGCTCCCTCCTGTGTCTAGCTGTGTGGTGAGTGCTCACTGAGACATGCTGTTTGAGCTCATCTATAATGCATCCCATGCCCCGGGACATTATGTGTGACAAATGACCTATTTCTGTGCAGACCCCCATAGGGCCTTGACCTGGGGGTGGGGGGTGGGGGTGGGTGAGGGGGTGGTATGCATGCGAGTGTGCATAAATCAGTGTATGTTTGTTTATTTGAGTCTAGTGTCGCTGTATATGTGAGGAAGTGAGATAGTGACGAGAAGAAGGTGGAGAGCTTTATAGATAATTAATGGCTCCTGTGTGTGTTTTTTATCTCTGTGAGTGGACAAGTGGTGCTGATGTGAGCCCTCCTGCAACAACAATCACTCTTTCAATTGGTCTCCCTACCTGACCTTGAGGAGTCCTCAGACGTCTCTGGCTGTAAGGAGTAATGGGGGAGGAAATTGTTTGCATTATTGACACTGACCACTTCTCTTTGATGCATGTGTGGATGGATGTCAGTCTCAGATGAACATATAGTGCAGCAGTCACAAGTTACAAATTTCCTCAATCTGTATGTCTCGTATTGTTGCTCCCACCTTGCACTTGCTCCTTCCCAGTTCCTGTTGTATACCCCCTCCTTCTCTCTGTCATTGTCCTGCAGCTCTCTTCCAGTCAGATTTTGAACATGGGCCATGTCTGATATTTTACATAATTACCTTACATAAGTAGCAAGCTCGGCTCAGAGCTTGGATGATATTAGTGGAGATGAATATTGCATGAGGAAAGCACTCGTTAAGCGTTAATAAGAGGATAGAGATGGAGCCCCACTGTCAGTCTGTCTTAACCCCGCCCCCCACCGTTCTGTCAAGCAGTGACTCAACGCAGCCTGGATGCGTTGGAGCCTTTGAGTCAGTTTGTTAGAGAGGGAGGACGAGTGTATGTCTATGTGTGCATGCGCACACGTGTGTGTGTTTCTGCTGGTGTGTATGAACGTCTGAAAAGAGACAGCGAGATTCTGTCATTAGGTGCTTGTGTTTTTCCCGTCTTTGTTTGCTGAATAAAAGCGGCTCTTGTAACACAAAGGCGCCCAGGTCCGTCAACTGACTGCAGCCCCACTTACAGTTCACACTTAATGTGAATAAATGGGCTTAATTGTGGCCCCTCATTAGAGCCCCGGTTAGTAGCACGGCAGCTGAATCCTCCCTGTGGGTAAGAGGGCATTTGAAGCGCCTATTGTACATTACTGAATCAAAGGATCAAGCATTGGTTTTGCCCAAAAGGCTTTTTTGTTATTCTACTGATTATTTTCTTATTGTTAAGTGTCCCTCTACTAGTGGTGATTAGGAGTTTTGTTGCAGTGGTCCTTTTCTCTTGGCATATCATGGAATGCTCCTCGGTGCCAGAGGGATGAACTCTAAGCATTTACAAAATTAGTTTTCTGATTTTGAAGTTCATCAGCCCTCAGACAAAACATACTACACACTGCTAACTATGCAATTATCACAGAAAATACAGTAGAAGGAGCAGAAACAGGCATCCGTTTTAAACAGCAGTTTGTCTCTGCTGCACTACCGGAACAGAAAGAATATGCCATGTGAATTACAAATGTATTATGTATTTAAACTATGAATAGTAAATATATAATGATACTTAACTCTGTAAATTGCAAAAACCCTTTAGGTATGAATTCCTTAGCCTAGCTTTTTTCTGTTTCTCATCTCTATTATTCCCATAGTATTACGTCAAAATGAATGCCTGTTGCCATTGCCCTGCGGTAAGGTAGTGGCCTTGTGTGTGTGTGTGTGTGAGAGAGAGAGGGAGAGAGAGAGAGAGAGAGAGAGAGAGCGAAGGAGAGAATGAGAGAGTGACACTATGACAGTGTATTGGGGGGATGGGTAGGATGATTCAGCCTCAGGTCTGGTTAATTCTGTGGTCTCTCCACTAGGCCTGGCTCTTGGCAATTCAGGGTTTTGTGGCAGCAACAGCAGCAGTGAAGCAGTTATTGCTTTCAGGAAAGGATCCAAAATTAAATTAGCCTCTTTTTAGAATGACATTTGTTGATAATGGCAACTGGCCTAATTCAACCCTTTATGTATTATTTGGCAATTTTCTTGTGGTCTCCCTCATGGGTTCACTCTTGCACTTTCTCGCAGTCTCTTTCCTCTTATTCCCTCTATATCTTTCTCTCCCTCTGTCTGTCTGGATGTATTGTCTCTGGGCTATTATTAGAGTAGACATGCTGGTGGGAGGAAGTCTCAGAAGTAGACGCTCTTGTCATCTTTTTATTTATGGATTATATTCTGCTTTCCATATGCTCTGTTAATTAAATATGTTTAACCTTTCCAGGCAATGTTTATGTGTCACCTTCTCATTATTTGATTAAAGATTTTTTTTTTTTAAAACTGGCATATATTAATATGTCGTAACATTATCTGTGCCATCTATGTATGTTCGTGTGTGTGTATGAACAATAGTTTAGGTGAAGCAGGTCTAACCTTCTTTACAGAGACCATGTTTTCCTCAAAACCTTTTTAGATTTAAAGCCGTGGTTATTAATCTTTCATTTTTTCCTGTCTGAGTTGGTATCTAGGGAGAGACCTTAAATACACAAAGCTCTTAGACATTCTCTTTGTTTTTCTCTCGTTCCTTTTCCTGCTGCTCTTTTTCTATCTGACATGAGAAAAACATATAAATGACATACACAAAACAAATAGATGAAGTTCAAGTATGCCTGCTCACGTTAAGCTGAGCTGTTTTTAACTTCATGAAATGTGTAAATGACTTTTGAACAATAAATAATATATAACACACTTCCTGTCTCATCCTGAAATGTGCTCATCGTGTTTTCACTTAGGATTTGTTCTGTATTTATTTGACAGAGAAAGAGCAGATTTTTGAATAGATAGCATGCATTGTACAAATGGAATATAATAATGTTTCCTAGAAAAAATTAGCGATTACACACTGTTTTCTCCCCCTCCATCTTCATCCTTCCTCCTCTCCTCTTTCAATCTCTTGCTCTCACTCCCTGTAGTCCAGCTCTCTACCTCTCCCCGTTTCAGTAATAGGAGACTTGAAATCAATAGCACATTAGTCTGGCCGGAAACTCTTGTGGAATTAAATATGAATGACTGAGATTGCAGCTCTACCTGCTGCTGAGAGAGATGCTTGAAGGCTCTTGGGGATATGGGCCATTTTGTGCTGTTCTTACAGCTTACCGCATCACTGAGCTACCTTGTTTTGTCGGAGATCAGTGTGCAGCACTGTGGACTTTGATAGGTATTGTTGGAGTTTTGTCATTTTGTCCTCTGCACTGAACAGCGAACCAGACCGATAGTATAATTTGATAGAGCAAATGGGATCATGGACGTCACAAAGCCGCGACAGCTCAGGAGGCAAGAAGAATCAACCAGCCACACCCATCCTCCAAACACAGCAGCAGCACCATTTGAATATGAAAGAGCTCTCTGGTTATTAGCAGATTGCATCTTACTTTTTTCAGCATTTCCTCCAAATACAATATGTGCTTTCTCTTTCTCTTTGCTTTCTACATTCATCCTGAAAGTTTTTACATGCAAATTTTGTTACTTGGTCGTGTTTCATTTTCATTAACTGCTTCACTGTGTAGAGTGGAATACTTTCTTTTACCATGCTGTTTGGCTTAAAAGCATAATTTGCAAGGTGGTTGGAGAGTGCTGGTTGGTGGGAGGAAGGTAATATTAGACAAAAAAGCCACAACGTATGCTTCTGGGAATTGGTAGAGGCTTGGACACCACTAAGCTAATACACATAGATATAGATATGTAGAGGTAGATGCATTTGTGAGCTATATTTCATCCCATCAGAGATGAAACGGTTTGTGACAGATGGAGTGATATTGTTCCCCTGTACGGCCCATGAGTGCGGCCCCTCCTGCTCTCCCTCCCTGACAGATGTAGGGGGAGGACCACGGTGCACTCTTCTTTCTTTCAATTGATTTGGGTGCTTGAACCCTTAGGGACTGGAGGGTGGTGGTGAGATGGGGGTGGTGGTAATGGTGATGGGGGTTTAGTCATTTCCTGCAGCACAGAACCTGTAGAAAGTCGAAAGCAAGTAGTTTAAAGAATTCATAAACATATTACAAACATATATATGCATATATTCAAACATGGAGGACACTAAAAAATACTGTGCTCTGAGAACTGTACACAGTGGAGCTGGAAGGGAATATTTCCATAAATCTTGGTTAGTGAGTGACAGCATCGCATGCACCCATGCATGTAATGTAGGCAGAGGAGAAAATGTGGATGTGCATACTGGTAGCAAAGCCTTATGTGCTGTCCAAGATATATTCCGTTGTTTTTTGTTGTTGTTGTTGTTTTTGGTTTTTTTTACAGTTTAATAGTGAATAAGCATAGAACTGCGGAAAAATGTTCTTGTTAACTCTGTTTGATTAGCTCAATATACAGAGGAGGGGGGTATACCAACAAGGGTGTAGGTTTGTGTGTTTTGTTGCAATTAACCAAATTTTACGTGATTAAGCAATGATTACCTTTACCCCGACCCCCTCCAGCCCCCTCAACCCTGACTGTAGGAGACATAACAGCTGTCTTGTAGCAGATGTGTTCTGTTGCTATACCTCACTCTCTGTCCCTGGAGGGGAAAGGTCAAGACAGGGGTGGAGGTGGAAGCAGAGATTCTCTTGAAGATGCTACATGTTGATGCTTTGGGAGAAACAAACAAATGAGCAGCTGCCTGCCCCTTGTAGAGGACACCACCACAGGATGGAGATTAGAATTAGCATTATTGACTACAATTTTCAGTCTGGTGTAATTCCTCCATCCTACTTTAAGAGCAGCTGAACTATGGAGATGTAGTGGCCTGTGCAATCATTTCTTTTTTTCTTTTACTTTTAAGAATTTTGACATCACATAATGTTGCAGAAAATCAGTTCTTGCATGTGTATTTTTCCCATTGTTGGTAATTGTTTTTCCTTTTGATCCAAAACATAGATTGTAGATTTGTCCTTCATTTTTAGGAGATAATGTTTTTTAAGTTTTTATTGCTGGTGGAGTAATGTCCTGGAAGCAAATCCCAGTAAAAAGTGGTTAATGATTTTAATAGGACTCCCTGGTGGGGTGGGATAGAGAGGGGACGTGCCCTGGCCACAGGCGCGTGGCGGCGGAGCAGGTGGATGACGGGCAGCTGAGTAGTGTGCTCTGGGGGGAGGATGGGGGGCTCCATTTTGGAGGACTCTTGGGGTTGAGAGAAACCCTGAAAAAAGGCAACCCCATCTGGAACTGAGGTGGGGGCTCTGGTGTGAAAGAGATCTAGTGGGTGGTGTCTGACACTCTCTCTTTTGTTCTTTGGTAACACAGCAGTGATGGTGGTGGAGGTGGGGGCTCTCGCTGCCGTGGGGGCTGGGCGCTCAAACAATAGTGCCGATCTAGGAATTGAAAGCCTTCGATGAACAGAAAGGCAAGGAAGCAGGCAAGGAAGGTGCAGACAGAAGGATAAAGCAGGTTCAGCCCACTTATAGTAGGTGGGTTTTCAAAGTACAAGGACGCTGCAATGTCACACAAACACACAATATATCAACTCAATGAATTCATATTGAAATGTTCATAGTAAATGTTTAGAAATATGTTTCTTAAGATTAGTTTAATTGGATATGTCTGAGGTGTATGTACATATAAATGTAGAGAGAAGAACAGTATTATATTTCAGTAATAAACAAATCAATTATGGAAAGCACCATTGCACAATAAATTAGAATTTGCTGAACCTTAGAGAAGCAGAGAAAGAGAGATGAGTTTTGGCATTGTGATGGAAGCGTGCCTGTATAGGGGAGCGGTGGAGAGCGTGAGCTTCATTTATTTTCATTAGCAGTGTCTATGGGCCAGACTCATGCCTGCTGCGAGCTCTTATGCTGCTGTGACTGCTGCTCCATGCATAAACATATATCCCCGAGACGTCTATCCTTGCTCGGCTACAGCCAAGGCTCTGTCACGCAAGGTTAATCTTACCTCTGTCTCCCCTCTCTCTATTTTTCACATCTCTCCTACAGTTCCTGCCATTCATCAGCCATCTCACAGAGGACTGCCCGAGTACCTGCAGCAGCTCTCCAGGGTGCTGAATGGAGGGGGGAGGGAGGGTGTGCAGCAGCGGCAAGCATTGCTATATTAATTCTTCATAGTAGGCATACGGGTTTCGAGTGATTGCAGGCAGGGAGGAGGAAGATGTGGACCTGCCATTACAATGAACTGGCAAGTCCTCTATTAGTGGGAAGAGTCACTGACAATATCATCCCCAGGGCCCTGTCAAATATACAGTTTCTGACATATTTGTTTCACCCACCTTGAAGCATCCATTTATAGCTGCTTGTTTTAAAATTGTAAATATTGTTTTTATTAGTGGGCTCAGTAGCCTAATCTGACTCTCAGTCACTGTTAGGCAGTAGGCCAGTAAACAATGGTGTAGCTATTCCTCATCTCCTTGTAGAGGTCAAATTTGAGGAGTGAATCTCAAGCAATCCCTGATGAGGCATGGCTTTCTTTTTTCCATTCTTGGTGAACAGTCCCACCTGCTGGTGTAGTCTTGATACAACACGCTCTGTTGATTTGTAATAAATGAGACATGATGTGGCCTAGTGCAAGTAGAGTCCTCTAGGTGTTGCTGACGTGTTTTTTTGTTCTAATGAGATTTAATTTGCCATCACCAATAGGACGTTCTTCAAGTGAATGTAACGAGGGAAACGTGAAATATCAAAACCTGCTCCACTCAAATAGGATATTTAATGCAGCTTGGTTTTATCTGTGTTAAAGTCGTGGTGTCCAAGTAGGCTAAAGAAATACTCTCTAAAGCAGCTCATTGTGAAAGTAATAGTCAGGCTCGACACTTCTTTGTCCTGCTTCCTAATTTTTTTTTACAGAAATGAAACCTGTGAAACCCTAAACTGAAGTGGAAATGCGCCATTATCAGCTCGCTCTACCGGTCAGGTGAGCTCTCTCATAGACTGTATGAGCGTTCTGTGTGAACAATTGGTGGATATGACATGGCCACCTAGTAAAAGTTGGTGAAATTAGTCAGAAAGAAAGGTAACACCGGAAGTAATGGCTTACACGGCGCTGTGACATTGAAATACATCAGAAGACTCGTTTGAAATTGCTACATCTCTATAAAAAGAGAATACGTCATAGAGGCTACAACACTTGTTATATCATTGCGTGTACCTTAATAGAGAATTTGTAATAAAGCAAGTAAGCCAGTAGGTCTGATTTTATTTTGAAGTTTCACAGGATGTAGTGCGTGTGTGATGGCTGACTTGACGTTAACGGTCACGGTTCAGCTCCCGGCCGCTAGGAGGAACAAGGAGGGACCCATGCCCAGTCCCAGCGTGGAGAAGGAAGCTGTCCGGGAGTTCGCATCCCCGCACAAGACGGGACTTCTAGCCAAAGCACAGTCTGAGGAGGAGGAGGAGAGTAGTTTGACTTCGAAGAGCTTCTTTATATGGGGATAAGAAATGACATCTACAGCGAGCGAAAGGAGGGCGTTTGCTCATAAAATCAACCGGTGAGACAGTAACAGAAGTTATTGTTTAACAGCCAACGATACAGTTGTGCCGCTGGCAGTGCTCGAGAGTGACCTGCTGGACAGACGGCACATATAGCCACTATGCTAGGATTTGTAAGGTACCACTGACCATAAATCGCTCAGTACTAACACAACTGTAACCTCCCTGGCATTAAATATATGTTTATTGAAGCAGTCGGAGCACCCATGAATGATCTATGACACTTTGAAGAGTTTTAAATCTTGTTTAATATATGCTATCCTAGCATCGTAAGAGCATTGTCATCAACAATGATTGAGCTACTTAGGGATAACGTTGTCAAGCCGAGAGCTAATATAATGACTGAGATATCCCGTTTGCTTGTATTAAAACGTAGTAAACAGCGATACACGTGCTTTACATATATCAAAAATGGTACCAAGTAATTAATCATCAGTATGTTTAACGTTAGTTCTTGTGTCGTGTGAACGCCTCGCAGCATTACTGTAGTAACCTGTTTCCACATGTTGTGAACATGTTTTCTCTTCATAGAGGGGTATAGTACTGCATTGACTGGAAATTTAATAAGGCTTATTATACTAAATACAAATTGTCCCTCCGTGTTTGCTACAATAGATATTTTCACACACCTTGATTTTGTCCAGGCTGTGCGTTTTTAATGCCATCCTGTTTTCAGAGTTAATTTCATTGTGTTCTTCAAGAAACAGCTTAGCCTACCAACACCAGAAAAAACAAACCTGCTAAGTCTTAACCAGAATAATACCATTGACTTGCAATAAAATGTATATATTTTTCAGTTAAAACCTTGCCGAAGTCAGGTCTGTACAGTGGTCATTATAAACTTTGGACCAAGGTGGACTTATTTTGATTTGTGTATTGCACTACTATTAGCCTGTCACTTTGTTTATATGTCTGTTGATCATCAATAACATATCATTTAGAGATACTGGCTTCATGAACCGCCTAACACTGCATTCCCCAAGTGCTGTATGTCCTCCTAAGTGGGACCTAGACTATTGTTTAGTGCCGGATGCAGGAAGGGTGGGAAGGGTGTTCTGGCTATTGCCTTTGCAGTCGATAGCTTTCCTTTTTCCTGTTTTAAACTGAGGTGTACAGAGCTGCAGAAACGGTTTCCACATCTTTTGAGGATATAGTGCTCATAAAGTGTAAAAATGCAAATTGGCTGGTTTCCAAGAAGCCTAAGTCATCAGCAGGAAGTTAAAACTTCTAGCTACATCTTGGAGATGGGAGTAGAGGTCATAGGTCTTCTACTCTGCCTTACAGTCCATGTGTATTGATGGAATTAAGCATGAACCGTAGCTATGTAATCATGAGTACCATGGCTTTGGGAATGTTGAAGCCTTTGCAGCTGTGTATATGAGAGAAAGAGACATTTTGTGGTTTTAGAGAAGCAGCTGCTTGCTTTCTCTGTGAGAGGATTGTTTTTTTCCTGCTTTGTCTCTCTTTAAGCCTCCCATTTGCCGTTAGTCCATAAAGGCCGGGACAGAGCTCTGGCTCTGTGCCTGCTCCCTGGAGCCAGATTGCCACCTCCATGTGAGATCTGCTAGAGTCTCTATTCAGAACAGCTGCTGGCCTTCAGCATCGTTACTAGTACCAGAAGCTAAAAACTCTGTGATAGGAAGAGGGCTTTACATTGTATTGTCCAATACAATCTAACGAATGTATTGGACATCTCTGAAACTTAGAGGTTGAGCCAATCAAGTGTAAATAGACCTGGAACTTCTCTAACAGAGTTTTAACACAGAATCTGGAAAATATAAATAAGGATCACTGTGTTTTGTTTGTTAATGCAGATTCCTCTAGTATTATAAGATCATTCAATTATGCCTAGTTTCTTTGGCAGTGGTTTTAGTTCTAGGACATTGCGTCAGTTTCAGTACTAAGTGGAATATGCAAACATTGGCATGATAATGAGATTTATGCATGCATCCAAATTAATTATTTTATATTTTATTTAACTTGAACACCACACATCTTGACCATAAACAGGATGTTTTGCTTTTGTTTTGCTTGACTTGCTGACAAATCTTTTATATCCTTCTCTTGCTCAGGACGGTAGCTGCAGAGGTCAGAAAACAGGTATCCAGAGAGTATGGCTCTCCTCAGCTGCCCAAGAAACGAGGAGGTGCACACCACCCTGTGAGTCACCCTGTGTTTAACCTGCTAGAGTTTCAAGCCAGCAGGTTTAAAGCTCCAATTAGCGATTAGGCTTTAAGTTGATGGGTGTAACTCTGTGAATTAGGTGTGTTTAGATGCAAAGAATACAGATGGGTGTATTTTTAATTAGTGTGAACAGCAGGCGTAAAATGAGATGGTTTTGAAACATAATATACCTGCTCTCGCTCGCGTGTCTTGTTTGAGCCAGGCAAGGTTTCTTCACGGATGCTCACCCAAAAATAGAATAATAGGTAATTTATATAAGTTGCTGGGTTTTGTAAAATGTCTGTTGTCATGTGATGTATGAATATCGCTGTGAACCAGAAACCCCTGAAAAAGTTTGAGAACTTGTTTTTTTTAATATTTCTTGACATGTCTTAGGTCACCTACATTATTTTAATAATATGAAATGTCCGAATAATAGTAGAGAAAAGGATTTATTTCATCTTTTATTTCTTTCATCACATTCCCAGAGGGTCAGTCATTTACATACACTGAGTTAGTATTTGGTAGCATAGCCTTTAAATAGTTTAACTTGGGTCAGACTTTTCGGGTAGCCTTCCACATCTTTTCACAATAAGTTGCTGTAATTTTGCCCCAATTCGTCCTGACAGAACCGGTGAGTCAGGTTTGTAGTCCTCCTTGCTCGCACATGCTTTTTCAGTTCTGCCCACATATTTTCAACTGGATTAAGTTCTTGGCGTTATGAAGGCCACTCCAGTAACTTGATTTTGCAGCATTAAGACATTTTGCCAATTCTTTGGATGTATGCTTTGGGTCATTGTCCATTTGGAAGACCCATTTGCAACTAAACGTTAACTTCCTGACTGATGTTTATATGTGTTGCTTCAATATATGCACATCATTTTTAATAATTCATAATATGGCATTTATTCTGTGAAGTGCACCGGTCCCTCTGACATGGTGCTGCCACCGCTGTGCATCACAGTCTGGATTTGGCTTGCAAGCATCACCTTTTTTCCTCCAAAAATAACAATAGTCATTAGGGCCAAACAGTTACATTTTTGTTTTATCACACCAGATGACAGTTCTCCAAAAAGCAAGATATTTGTCCCCATGTGCAGTTGCAAACCTTCGCCTAGAATTTCAGGTAATGTCGATATATGACTCGTTTTATTGAGGATATATATCATTTTGTACCTGTTTCCTCCAGCAGCTTTACAAGGTACTTTGCTATTGTTCTGGGATTGATTTGCACTTTTTACACTAAAGTACGTTCATCTCTAGGACTCATAACCTGTCTCTTTCCTGAGCGGTATGACCGCTTTTTTAAAAAATCTGTGGAGAGGTTAAAAAAATGTTTTTGACTTCAGCCTAAGTGAAGTAAACTTCCAACTTCAACTGTAGATTGTGAAATACTTTTTTATTTTTTTAACAACTTTTTATTGCATTTTCCAGTCATGGCAAAGTATTGTGTGATATATGTATACAGGAGTGCAATAAATAAAAAAGAGAATAAATAGAAAAAAAAGAAAAAAAAAGACAACAAAGGCAGCAGCAACAATAAACAGAACAGAACAGATAATAAAATAAGGAAAAATAACCATAGAGAAGTAAAGCAAAAAGCAGGGCAGAGATAATTGTAACGAATTAAGTGAGCATGGCTGAAATGCATTTCTTTCCAACTATTTATGGAACAGCGGGCATCTGCAATTGTACATTGTACGAATGTGGTCAGTGAAGGGAGTCCACACTCTATAAAAGGTACTGTATCTATGGAGCCCCGTAGGGAAAATTTAATTTTCTCTAATTTAAGGAAGAATAGTAAATCTTTGATCCAGTGTGCAAAGGTAGGTGGGTGTGCGTCTTTCCATTTAAATAAAATTAGGCGCCTGGTAAGTAGAGTAGCGAAGGCCGAGTGCCGAAAATGTCTATAAGAGGACAAGAAGCAATGTTTTTGTTAAGGCATTCCGAGATAGTACTGAAAATAACAGACCAGAATTCACGAAGCTTAGTACAGGACCAAAACATATGGGCATGAGTAGCGGGAGACAGGTTTCAGCGATTACATGGAGGACTAATTTCAGGGAAGAACCTTGATAATTTCTGTTAATCCAATGTGTGCGGTGTAGAACTTTGCACTACATAACACCCTGCTTGGCGCAAATCGAGGATGATGTGTGAACTCTTTTTAGGATAGAGTGCCATAAACCCTTTGTAATATCTACACCCAGATCAAGTTCCCAGTCTGATTTAAGATGAGAGAGGTGTGAATGACGGGCTTGCGTAATCTTGCTGTATAGCATGGAGGTAACACCTTTAAATGCCAAAGGCTGCTCTAAGAGTGCATCACAAGGATTGCAAGGAGGAGGAGCAGGGAACTGGGGCCAGGATTTGCGTGCAAAGTCTTGAACTTGTAAATATTGGAAGAAATTGCTCCTAGAGAGATTAAATTTACCGCAGATATAACGAAAAGGGGAAAACACACCATCTGAGTACAAATCAGTAAAAGATTGAATACCTCTTCTCCACTAATCTGCGAACGTCCTATCCTTTAAGGAGGGTTTGAACAAGTGGTTAGAAAGAACGGGATTGTAAGGAAGGGGCCAACCAGCCAAATTTGCGTCACATCTGCGTCCAGATTTTTATGGTTGACTTTACAATTTTATTTTTAGTAAAACTGGCAGAAGGAGCAGAGAGTGAGGCATACACTAAAGCTGGCAAAGAAGAGGGTAAACATGATAGGGATTCAAGAGTACACCATGATGGAGCATCAGCGCCTGGGTCTTCATACAACCAATGCACAATGGCATGAATGTTAGATGCCCAGTAATAAGACAGAAAGTCGGGAGCTGCCATGCCTCCATGAGACTTTGGGCGACGTAGGATGCTATTTGATATTCAGGGGGCCTTACCGCTCTAAATAAAAGAGGAGAAGATCAAGTCCAATCTGCGTAAAAATGATTTTGGAATGAATACAGGGATGCACTGAAACAAATAAGTGAATTTAGGAAGAATATTCATTCGTATTGAGTTGATACGACCTGCAATAGAGAGTGAATTCCGAATAGAATTCCGAATTCAAGCGATAGTATACATGTTCAGAAGAAGTGGGGCAAGTGTACTTGAGAACCTTTTAAAAAATTCGATAGGATAACCGTCGGGGCCAGGGCTCTTGCTACTTTGCATTGCAGCAATTGCGTCAGTCACCTCCTCTAGTGTAATGGGAAAATTGAGATTTGAGAAAAATTGAGAAAGCCACATCCGCAGCCACCTTGGGGATGGGGAGATTTTCTAAGAATTTACATTGGTCATTGGATGTAGGGTCTTGTTCGGTGGAATATAAAGAGGCATAAAAGTTATGGAAAGCATCATTGATTTCCTGGGGGTCGCAGGTAAGGCCGCTACTAGTATTAATTTTAGAGATAAACCGAGATGCAGAAGACTGCCTGAGTTGGTGCGCCAAAAGCCTACTCGGCTTGTCACCATATTCATAGTACATGTGTCTGGATTTAGTAAGCATTTCTTCTGCATTGACGGTAGAGAGGTTATCAAATTCTGATTCAAGAAGGAGTTTTTCTTTATAAATATCGTCAGATGGAGACAGTATATAGTCATTTTCAAGTTGCAGAATACGATCAGCAAGACTAGAAAGGGTGGTGGTGCGTCGCCGCTTATCATAAGATGCAAAAGATATTAACTGACTTCTCATAAATACTTTAAACAACTCCCATAATGTGCTGTGGCTTACATCAGAGGTTGCGTTGGTTTCAATGAAGAAATCAGTTTTCTTAGATACGAAGTCAACAAAATTCACAGTGGAAAATAAGTGAGTATTCAGTCTCCAAGGTGGGTGAGATGCGGACTTGTTAGTAAACTTCATACACAGTAGAAGTGGGGAATGATCGGATATGACTCTTGCTTGGTAGGAGCAGCTTTAAACAGAAGGTAATAAGTTATTATCGACCAGAAAGTAATCTATCCGAGAAAATGTATGATGAACTGGAGAGAAGAATGAAAAGTTGAGAGTACCAGGGTTTAGGTGGCGCCATATATCTGTGACGGCATAGTCACTGAGAAATTTATGTATTGCTTTCGCAGATCTGGAGCCTGCAACTGTTCTATTGGAGGAAGTATCCAAATTTTGGAGACAGCAGTCTCCCCCAATAGTAAGGGGATGTGAGTCGATCAAGGGTAAGGAGGAAAAAAAATTAAAAAAAACTGTTCATCATTGTAGTTGGGGGCATAGACACATGCCAGAACTAGCAAAGTGTTGTACAGAGTCCCACTTACAATTATATAGCGCCCGTTTCGGTCAGCTATTATGTTTCAAGTGATAAACGGAATGGAACGATGGATGAGGATGGCAACCCCTCGTGCTTTACTATTAAATAATGAGTGGTAGGACTGTGAAACCCAGCTCCTGCGTATCCTGGTATGGCCAGAAACATCTAGATGAGTCTCCTGAAGGAAAACAATCTGTGCACTCAAACTGTCGAGGTGATACAGAACCCTGTTGAGCTTTGTGAGCTTACCCAGACCCCTCTCCAGTTAACAAATGTTACAGATGTACCCGCTGTTCCACAGATGGGACCATTACTCACTGAAGCCTTTCATAATTCAAAACAAAATCAGTAGTAACAAAGTTGATAACAGAATCAAAATCCCTGCCAAGCATTGCTTTAAGCCTAATGTCACATATAAAAACTCAGGTAACAACGAACAGCACAAACCAAAAACGCAGCCCCCCCTTGTGAAATACTTTTCACTCAGTTTACAGGTGCTCCATAAGAGCAAAAGATCCCAAGGAGAATGGGTTAAAGGTTAATATTGCTGAGACAGTGGATTAAACTATAATCTATAACACTTAGTGGTTTAACATACAGTAAATGGCTTCTAGCAGTAGTGGACAAATGAAGGTAAGTGTTTCGAGAAAAACTGAAAACCAAAACTGAAATGTTATCATATAACATACCATTCAAATACAACATTAATCTTATCCTTTAGTATATTGGGAATATGTTCATGTATAATGTACAATTCATGACACTGTTTAGTCAGAAGTGTCCATAATCTGCAAAATGACTGAATCGGTATGTCCTATTCTGCTGTCAGAAGTCCTTCTGATCCTGCTGATCATTTTGGCCATGTCATAATGTCATAATTTTTTGTACTTAATAGTCAAATGTTGATTGACAGTTGCCCCTGACGGAGGTGGTGGAGCCGGTGGACTATGAGGAGTATGTGAGCAGCCATGCACCTGGGGTGGAGTCCGGTCCCCTCAGGCAGCTTTTTGAATTCCCCGAGGATGACTTAGAGCTCCTCCACCTGGACAAAGAGTGCATTACACTGGAACCCCCACTGCCCGAGGAGGAGGAGTGAGTCCAACTGCGAAAAGCTAACACAGCTCTTCATACTGTAACGCACACAACCCTCTGTGGTCTTTACATTACCAGACACACGCACACAGGGATTATTATACATACAGGGATTATATTACTTTAATGGAGGACAAACAGCACTACAGATACTAAACTGTAGTATGTACTAAATTATTTCTGAATGAACGTACTTATTAAAAGCATGTTTTGCTCAATTGATAATGTTTTTATCTATGTAGCTCACTGGATCCCAGAGTGAGAGATGCCTTGGCAGTCTACACAGATGATTGGCTCGTCATTCAAAGAAAGTAAGTGGTGTTAGTTGTGGTACCAGTTGAATTAGCCTACGTGTTTCATTAACCCCTTCTCACTCTCAAATTGCCACATATAGATGCAAGTTCAAGGTCCCTTGGCGTCAGTTTGTAATGCACTGGGGAGCCCCTTAGCATCGTAGTTCAACACACTGAGCATTATATTTCATTGTATTAACGCTACAGGTAGGTGTGTGAAAAGTCTGAAGAAGGAGGTGGTTGGGGTGCACCGGTGGGCCAGAAACTGGACTTTCACCCAGGAGATCAGTGTTCATGTCCTGTGTGAAACAAAAAGTCAATAATTAATGTTTTCATTTGAGTTATGCAAGCTAACTTATGTGACTTAAGTGACATAAGTAATGTTGTAAGCCAAATTGTGATTTTTTTTCCCCTAAAACCGAACGAAATGTGACATTTCATGTTAACTACTAGTTTTATTTTGAAAGTCTTGCTGGGGTGTTGCATATCTATTGTTGTTTGAACGTGTAGCCCTACATGTCCAAAAACAGTGCTAAAGACCCAGGGCGTTAAAAAGCGGCGACAAGGGTTCTTCACGAAAAGTCCATATGTGAAGAGTTGGGAGAGGAAATGTGTTGGTTTCATTTACTGCTTAATAATGTACCACTTTCCCTGTTCACTGTTCATGTGATTGACAGTTACATTATTACTGACACAGTGGGGGGGCTGGGGTTCTTCTCATAGATATCAGCGCTACAGCACCACATACACCCCTCACAGCTCTGAGCGACAGAGGGAGAGGCAGCGAGGGCTGGTCAAACAGACCTTTGAACTGGACGAGGCTGCAGCTTGTGAGCGTCAGGACGACCAGGTAGCTGATGATGATGTTCAAAGGACTTGTTATCTAAGACACTGAGAGACTGCTCAGTTATTTTAGGTTCAATAAACACATTTTATTGATCTGGTGTACATACAGTGTCACCAGGAGTAAAAACATGGAAGATTTATCTCGCTCCCATCATGTAATACCTGGACAAAGAGATGGAATAGTCACCCAATGAGATGGAATAGTCACCCAATGAAACGTGTGTAATTATGATGGAGAAGACAGTAGGAGTTGTATTCTGCCCAGAGAGTTGATCATATGGAGAATGAGTAATGGATAAATGGATATACCATGTCTACTATCCGTTAGTCTCCAACAGTCTCCATATGAGTCATATTAAATGGGAAATAGAGTCTCCTTTTCTTACTGAAACATCTGCAGTGAACTCTTTGCCTGGAATGAAAAAAAACCCTGTGTGATCTCACCACTCTGTCTCACTATTCTGTGCTTCAGGATGACGCAAAGAGGCGTTCAGTCAGCCTTGATGAGACTCCTCGGGGCAGCTGGGCCTCCAGTATTTTTGACCTAAAGAACTCCTCCCCAGATGCTCTCCTGCCGTCTGTGCTGGAACGTACAGCAGCAGAGGACATGGATCACCGCAACACTGAGGCACGCCTGCAGGGGCGCCATAATGACCTGCTGGGCCTGTACCCTCCCCCTGATGAGGTTCGTATTAAACCACCTTGTTATCTGCCTCTGTTGTAGAACAGGTCTATCATATAAATAAGTATTCTTCATGCTCTTGATCATTGGTTTAAATTAAATTATACAGTTTCTTAAAGGAGCTGTGAGCAACATTCACTGCCAATAAAGGTCTCACTAGAGCACCAGCATCTCAGGCCAAAACAAGTGTGCACTACAGCCCACCAGCCTACATTGAGAAAAAGAGTAATTTTACCTTAGAGATCACTGTAAAACGCACTTCATTCAAGCAGGAAAAATTCATGGCGTTAGATGAGATGAGACACACTTCTCATTCTATTTAGAAGCAAATATAGTTTTTTGATACAAATTAAAGAATAACTTGCATTTGCAGCAATTGTCACTGAACAAACAATAGCATGTAGCTGTAGAGCTCACCACACTGATGACTGAGATCACTCTTATCAGCTCAATTGTGATACAGAGTACATTACTTCCTTGTTTATTAAAGGACAGCGAGAGTCACAGAAACAATTGTAATGTTATAACTCCATCGTAAATAATATGTTGAGTTATTATCCTTATGTACAGAACTTGTATAGGCTGGTTTTGTACTGAAGTGAATATGATAGCTTGAGTAGCAACAGCACAGAACATTGTGGCCATATGAACAGTGATGCTTGCACTTAGTGTTGTACAAACTGATGTGCCTTTGAACAATGATGCGTTTAACTACTGACGCACATACATAAGTGCATTTGAATGGTAATGCGTCCACTTAGCTAGGAAATAAAGTGAACCGACTGCATAGTGAATACAAATCTTAGAAAACAACTGAACTAATTGATTTGTGATTTTCAGCTCTTCCAGTTTACAGAGTTTACAGCACCGGCCACACAGATTGATTGCAGACTAACCACTACTTAAAACTGCAACCAGCAGAACACCACAATTGTGGTCAATGTAGTTCTCATTTGTTTGGAATAACCTTATTAAATGTTTCGATAAGGTGAATACCCATAATGTCTGCAAACCCACTTCTAGAGAATTTTATGCTTTCCTTCCTCTATGTTGTCACTTTCTCGGTCCATCCTTTCTTTATATCTGTGTACACACTGGGACTTTCTCTGCTGCTACGTTGCCATGACATCTATGTAAATGTTATGCTGGTGTGTGTGTGTGTGTGTGTGTGTGTGTGTGTGTGTGTGTGTGTGTGTGTGTGTTGTACATGTCTATGTGGCAGGATGAAGCCGTAGAGAGATGCTCTGTCATTGAAGTGCCCAAGGAACACTGTGGCCAGAGGATCATGGTCAAGTGTCTGTCTCTGAAGTGGGTAACATTTGGCATATAACTGACATTTAATGTCTTCACGCTTTTATTCATTATTGGAAATTCCTGCAATGCTCTCCATATATAACAGAGTATTTTGTATGTCTTTCAGGTTTGAAATAGAAATTGAGCCAATATTTGGAACACTTGCCCTATATGACGTCAAGGAAAAGAAAAAGGTATTCTTCTTGTTTCAGTAGATCTCTGTCTTTGGTACAATGAGTATTCTTCCAATGACTTTCTCTCTGTAAAACCACTTACGTAATGCTGAGCTCATGCTTAACTAATTGAATTTCTCTTGTCTCAAAAAGGTCTAAGTGGTCTTGCGGTTTAGATCACAGAGTCAAAACTGAATTAAAATCCTTTGACGTGATTTTCCATTTTCGTCTTTACTTCCCCTCCCTCTGCTGCTTCCCGCTTATCTCAATTTTCCCTCCAACAGATCTCGGAGAATTTCTACTTTGACCTGAACTCGGATCAGATGAAAGGGCTGCTAAAATCCCACACACCTCACATAGCCATTTCCACACTGGCCCGTTCTGCCATTTTCTCCATCACATACCCTTCTGCCGATATCTTCTTGGTCATTAAGGTACTGAGAAAACCCACTTTTACACAGAATAATCTGACTAAATTTTAATAGACTAAAATAATTATTTCTTATTGCCTGATACAGAAGTTCTCTTTTTCTTTTGATTTGGCATTTGAAGCATATTTAAATTTACTTGAATACAACAAGTCAAGTTAAAATATTAGTATGTGGTTAAAAAAAAACAAACAAGTGCTTTAATGTATTAACAACAGTGTGTACGTATTTCAGCTTGAGAAAGTCCTTCAACAAGGAGACATTGGAGAATGCTGTGAACCCTACATGGTCATGAAAGAATCAGATTCCTCCAAGGTAATGGAGCCAAAAATGTGTTTTTAAACTGTTGCAATGCTCAGGGATGTCAGCCAGCATTGCGTGTGGGACCCTTTTACTGTCTAGTCACAAGCATTACTCAATCCTGTCTGTGTAGCTGCAATATTTACCATCCTCTTTAGCAGGTCAACTCTGTTGGCCCCTGCAGATATTTTAACCGTTCTTTATCTTTTTTTACAATATTATGTCTACACTTTGTCCCACTTTCAGCACAAGGAGAAGCTGGAGAAGCTGCGTCTGCAGGCAGAGCAGTCATGTTGTCGTCTTGGCCGTTTTCGCATGCCTTTCGCCTGGACGGCCATTCACCTTCTCAACATCGTCAGTAGTGTGGGAGGTCTGGATCGGTCGGACCCGGACTCTGACTCTGGTACTGCTGTCTTCAAACACGTCCACAATTTGATACAGGGTCACACATGCACGTAGACAGAGCATTCAACTAGTGACAAAAGTATTGCATAAGTAACAGTCATGCACATGCCTCTCTAATATTATGCGTTTTTCCTTTCTGCCAGAACGAAAAGGTCATGGAACGTGGAATGAGAGAAAGAAAAAGGGGTTTGAGCGGATGAGTGTTGGGGATGACATGTGTAACTTTGCCACTTTCCGTCCAGCAACACTGACCGTCACCAACTTCTTCAAACAGGTCAGAGTCTGTCTAGTGGTAATGCTTATGACTCATTTAGTAATTGATGTTGTTACAGTTATCCTGACTCTGATGTGTGATGTAATGTGGCCAATTACCAATGATTGATATGATAATGATAAAGCAGGGTATTGTCAATGTAGTGACAGAACTTGTACTAACAATTAAATAACAAAATTAGTTTATTAGTGGTTTGAGTTTTGAGACAAGAGGATATGACACCAGTTAATATGCATTAATACTACTTTGGCCATTAACCTGGGAACAAAATGAAACATTTAGCTTTTCTGTTTGTGTACATGAAGGAGGGGGACAGACTGAGTGATGAGGACCTGTACAAGTTTCTGGCAGACATGCGCAGACCATCTTCTGTTCTGCGACGACTGAGGCCTGTCACAGGTAAACGTGAAATGTCCACATTGTCAAGATATTTCATTGAAATTGTTTGAATTCCTATAAAATGGTTTATGGATGATTTGTGATTAAGAGTTTTTATTTCTTGTTGTTTGTCCATGGTTTAATTTGTCCCTCAGCCCAGTTGAAGATTGACATCTCTCCAGCTCCGGACTCGCCTCATTACTGTCTGTCACCAGAGCTGCTTCATGTGAAGCCTTACCCGGACCTGCGCGTTCGCCCAACCAAAGAGGTGCTGGAGTTCCCTGCTCGCTACGTATACACACCGCACACCACGTACAGGTGAGAGTGCACCTGTCCCAAACACACTGCAAGAACAAATAAACGTTCACCCGTTCGTTACATGCGGCTTACTGTGTTTGTTTAGATATTCATTTTTGACAGAGCCAGAGTTTTTCTGCTGAAGCAAAGAGGACAACAGGTTCTGAATGTCAGATTGAAACACATCTTTATTGATGTCATTATTTTGTAAAATATATAAATACAAAAACAAGCTATTATCTATGAGTTTTCCTGTATATGTGTGTACAAATAACTCAAGATACCATTTGGTGACATAAAATCTTTCATAGGTTTTTATGTCACCAAACAGTATCTAGAGTCTTTAATCAGTCTTTAATAAGTTAACAAATCATTTTGAATGGCTCTTTTTAATAATACAAGTTGCAACTATAAGGATAAAATCACAAGAGTACTAACAAAAAATATTTTCTGGCCATACTGTAGATCTTTAGCATACATAGCAGGGTTGGAAGGGAGTGCAGTGACGTTACAGAGTTTAGATCTGGATGAAGTGAGAGACCTCAGAGATGAATCTTTAAACAGCTATGTCATAGCTTCACTCTGGAAGAAGAAAATAAAACAGTTCATTTATTTAAATGGAGACATCCAAAGTTCAAATGTTGATCAAACGCTTTAAACAAGTTAATTTGACTTACCATCCTCTGCAGTTTGGAGAGCTGCTCATTCTGGGTCTCAATATTCTCTTTTTGGAATTGAGTCAAGTGCTGTAGCCCTTTCAAGATATTAGAGTGCTCCTCTGCTCTATCCTAAAAACAGGAATATAGTTTAAATAATACATTTACCTAATATGTCAATAAATCAGCGACTGGCGTTCAAATATGGAAAGTTGCCTAGTGACTTTTAATCAAAAGGCACTGTTGGCAGGCTGGTGTTGACAGTAGGGAAACAAACCTTGAAGTAGGGTTGTTTCTTCTATTGGTAAATTATAACTAGAGAGAGGTTTTCGGCTTCTGGTTACCTGCAGCTCTTTCATGTTGGTGGGTATGAAGTTGTTGAGATACACCTCCAACCTCTTCACTTTTGTTTTTAGCTCCACCTCTTCCTGCTCCATCCTGGCCAGCCAGTCTTTAGTCATCTTGGTCTGAGCCTGTTGCTTGGCCATCTGGGCCTGTCAAAAAGAGCATCTGCCCATATTATCCTCTTCCCCCAACATTATCCCAGTGCAGCTGGCAGCCGCCTGCCCCACAGTGGAACATGCAGCTTTCTAATGACACTCTCACTCTCTTATCTCAGATAAAAGAGTTGGATTGATCCATAAACATCAGGGGAAAAAATGAGGGATCATATGCTGATCATGGGTCTTAGAAACGTAAGAGTGAGCTTCCCAAGCATGAATAGTTACAGAGGTTTTAATGTAGACATTGCAGAGACTTTGTTGCATTGTGTAACATTTTTGCAAATCAGGAAAGAGCTGCTTTTTGTGTCTCTTCAGCAGTTGTTTCTCCTGAGAGCTGAGAATCACAGTAGTTTAATGTGATGGGGACTTTAGATACTAGACTACTACCTCTATCTTCCTCTGCTCCTGCATCTGTTGCCTTTAAGATCTGCAGTTTGATTATAATTCTCAGTGGTTATCTCTCTTGTAATAATACAACTATTCAACAGCATGCAGGGAATTTGTTGTTTACATTTTTGTGTGTTTTCTTACCTGTAGCAACTGTATAACTTCTTTCATCTGTTTCTCCACCTCTGCCGCCTGCTCAGTCTGCCTCCCCAGCGTTTGAAGAGTCCCCTCGTGGCTCTTCAAAGCCCGACTGATTCTCGCTATCTTTGCCTCAGTGGTTTCATATACATAGTTGAGAGATTCGCTGAACTGTATCACACCAAACATAAGCACGTTGACTTCTTCCTGTGGCGCAGCCTTGTCTTCCATCTTGCCAGTCCTGACCGGACTTGCATGGACTGCTCTTAAACCACTGGCCAAACAAAGCAGGCAGAGGCCCCAGATTCTCTTCATGATACCAGTCGCTTACAAACTCGCTGTAGTCTAGTGTCTGTTACACTCAGTTGTTCAAAGATTTGTGTTTCTTTTCCAACAATTCAGCAAGTTAATGAGACAGTTTGATTGATGTAAAATCTTGCAAATGAGGAAGGAATACTATAATCTTATATTATAATATTATCTGTTACAGCTGTGCAGAAGTTAGCATCATCAGACTGAATCCAGTGGATGATGACTTTTGAGAGTAGTCGGAGTGCCTTATATTGGATATGTACATGCAATACCATGGTAAAACATTAGCTAAACTGTGGTTCAATGACAGGTCTTCTCCGTGCCCTTAGTCTCAGTGACCTTGCCTTGAAGTTTAACCCCCTGAGCTCATTTTCTCATTCAGACATGCGTAACAATGTATGGAGCACTGTTGCGTTTGTCACAGGAAATGTATGAGCACTATCACAATCTGCTCAGTAAGTTTTATTTAATGTAATTTTAAAGAAATGTGATTTTGTGGTACGTCATTGCCTCTAGACAAGTGGATAAAATCAGCTGTTTCAAAATATGAACAACAGGTGCCTCTAATGTTTGATTTGGATAGGAGAAAGGTGACCTACACCTTGCAAATACAGTACTGGATCACACTCTTCCCATGTGCTCTCTGAAACTCTGATGCAGAGCGATGTGATATCAAGCTGAAACCGTGGTGTAAAACCACCTGCCCACATCTACTATGTTATGAGTGTGGTTTTTATAAGTACATATAAGTATATTAAGTACAATTAATCAACAAACAGTTTTCCTTAAAAGCTTTTTTTTTGGTCCTTGCCATCTTTCCCTCTTTTTCATTCTCTGCTTTGTGTTATTTTGCGTTTCAGGAACTTGCTTTATGTTTATCCACAAAGTTTGAACTTCAACAGTCGTCAGGGCTCAGTGAGGAACATTGCTGTGAAAGTTCAGTTCATGGCAGCAGAGGACCCCAGTCAAGCTTTGCCGGTGAGTCACAGTCAAGGGATAAACAAGTGACATGACAGCGATGTTCAAAAGAATATGAAATTCCAGTAACAAAGAACGTCTTGAGGCAGTGAAATACGATATGCTGTATTCTTCTAAGAGTGAACTTATTCAAAGGGGCGTTGGTTTTTTTGCTCAAAGGAAAGGAAATTCTAGTTACATTTAGTGGTAAGTCTTTCGTGTTATAACTCTGATTTAATTTTGTTTATTGAATATCAAATGGCTAAAAACACAGTATGGCATGCTTCCCTAAAGTGATACTCCGCCCAAAATCTAACCTTTGAGTATCAAACACTCAACCCCAGTAAACCTGAAAGGCTAAAACTTGTAGTTTGCATATTTATGGATAACAAGGCTGGGGTGGCAAGTCAAGGCACAAATGGTATCAAAAACATCCATATAAACTTCTCAAAGCTATTATGCCTCTAACACAATCCACTTCCTCTGTTGTCCACATGCTTAGTATATTCAAAACACTAAATTTTGCCAAAACACTGTTAAATAAATTTTTGGTGGGTTACAATCTTTTCAGCCACCTTTCAAGTCAACAGTTATACGATACTCAGAATGTTAAAGTTATTGCCCTGTGTAAATATGTCTTCATTTTATCTATGCAAATAACATAAAAGGTAAAGAAATATATAAATATTGCTTATAAGGTTTTTGGAAGATTTTGATTAGATTAGAAGTACATAAATGATTGCAATGAACTTTTCTTTTCCCTCCACTGTAAAAACATTTATTATTGCTGCTTCTCTTGAATATTTGACTTTTATTGTGCAGAGTTTATCACTGGAAGGGCGTCTGTCTAGTAGTTTAACACTTTAAGTGAACAATATTACTACATTCATAGATTTATACAATGAAGGAATCGTGTTTTTTGTGTGTGAAAAAACATTATCATAATCATTATTCCTAAGTATTATATCTTTTAACACATGTCTGGAGGGCATCTTCAAGGTTTAGTGTTTTTTGGCTTTCAGCCAGTTTTTAAACTCAAATCCGATATAAACGCTGCAAAAGTGCTGTTCATTTTCAAATGGTTGTAGATAGAAATGAAAATATATTGATGGTGGCATTCTTTCGATTGTTGACTGCATTTATGATGATTATGTCAAAAAGGTTCCCCTATTGGTTAAGGAACAATCATATTTATTCTTTGCCATTTGACCAGGTCATCTTTGGGAAGTCAAGTTGTTCTGAGTTCATGAAAGAGGCGTACACTCCTATCATCTATCATAACAAGTAAGGCTCAGTCTCCTGTTGACCCTCGCTATTGACCTTCCACTGAAGTCTGTCCAACTTCTCTAATTTCAAAGTGTCTTCCTTAAACATTGTGGGTAACTCTTGCTTGAAAGGTGTCCTGAGTTCTATGAGGAGATAAAGATGAAGATTCCTGCCAATCTGACAGACAACCACCATCTGCTGTTCACCTTCTACCACATCAGCTGCCAGCACAAACAGAACACTCCTCTGGAGACCCCTGTGGGCTACACTGTGAGTACATGCCTTCTTCTGGCCCACATTTAATACTTACACCCACACACTTTCTTGTTTGATAGCTCCGTCTTTTGTCTTGCCATCGGTGAAAGATCGCGTGTCTCTCTTTTTCTGTCTGTAGTGGATACCTCTGATGCAGCATGGCAGACTACGCACCGGCTCCTTCAGTTTGCCTGTCTCTGTGGAAAAGCCTCCGCCTAGCTACTCTGTGCTCACCCCTGACGTGAGTGTGTTTAAAGAGATTCTATGAAATATCAGTTTGCCTGCCATTACCCGCTCCTTTGTGATGTGACTGTGTGTTAAAAGAGTTGGATGTCACTATGCTGCAGGTTCAGCTCCCGGGCATGAAGTGGGTGGATAATCACAAAGGAGTGTTCAATGTTGAGGTGACAGCGGCCTCGTCAGTTCACACACAGGTACACAAATATTCTTTATCTATTATAGCTTCTGCCTTTCCTTTTCTCTCCCACCATTAAAAACTCCATTGTTTCTGAAATTGTAATTCATTATTACTAATAACATCCATTGTTTTCATCTATCGTGAATGTCAATGGCCTTCTTTTTCTGGAAAGAAAATAAAACAAACTGCAGCATATTACGACAATTAAGATACCAACAACCCTAGAAGTTGTTTTTACAGTGTACTACTGTATTACTGGTCCGTAGGCCTACATATACAATCAGGGGTGTAAGCATTAAATGTCAGAACACTTTTACATTCACTAAATCAGCGAGATGTTGTTTTAAAAGTCTATTGGTATTTCAGCCGTGATTAACCATATTCATTTTTATTGCAAAGTTGCTGCTAGTTTAAGATTTACCCAGCTCAAGTATCAGTATTTCATATTCATTCTGTTGGTAATTCCAGGACCCCCACTTGGATAAGTTCTTCACTCTTGTGTATGTTCTGGAGGAGTACTCCTTCCCCTTCCGCCTGAAGGATGTCATCATTACAGAGGCAAACATGGAGGGGGAGCTGAAGGCCAGCATGGCTGCGTTGAAAGGGGCTCTGCTGGATACCTGTGTCAGGTTCCTGCACCAGCTGCTGAACAAGCTTATTCAGCTCATCGTCTACCCACCGGTCATTGCGGGCCAAATTGGTAAGCTATTGGACAATATAAAGAGGCAATATAAATGCACTTTATGGTTTCCACTGTACGTTTAAATCTTTCTCATTTCCAACTTGAGTGACACAAGACAGGACAGCACATATGATACCTGTTTAAAATTACACTCTACAATTATGCTTTTTTTGCCCAAACATTACAACTATAGTTTGTTTTCTCTGGCCTGAATCAGTTGATGAATTTATAAATTTGGAGTATTTTTCCCTTGGTTTGGTTTCTTTTTAGTGCTATTACTGTGTTCACATATGCCCAAGCGAATCTGCTCCAAGGCGGAAAACAAACCAGAGTCAGATTTAACCGAACTAAAAAGTGCATGTTTGACCTTATGCTCTGCATCTTGTTGCTCTCACTGTTATTTTATTTACAGTGAACCTTGGCCGGACTGCCTTCGAAACGATAGCTTTATTGGTCAACCAGATCCACAAGAACTTGGAGGGAAATCAGGACCAGCACGGCCGCAACAACCTGCTGGCGTCCTACAACCATTACTGCTTCCGCCTGCCAACCGCCGAACCCGCACCGCCCCCTACAGGTGAGTCACCAGTCTGAACTTTACCGTCTGTATTTGAGAAGCAGGAAAACTGCCTTTCACCGGACCACTGGCAGTCATTTTATTGGGCACATTGCTGCTGACTTGCTAATATCCCCCATGTGACACCTCTATTCATCCATCTCAATGAGTAGCTGGCACGCACGCCTACGAGATGCCTATGCAGTACGCCACCTTATCAAGAGCAACAGCCCGCCCGAGCAGCCTGCACCTGTCCCGCTCCAAGAGTATCAGCAACTCCAACCCAGACTTGGCCACCACACCAGTTTCTCCTGACGAAGAGGTGCAGAGGATCATGGGGAGCAAGGTGAATTACGTTTGTCTTTTGAAATGTGTTATTTTTATTGGAGCTATACAACATTTGCTGTTGTTAGTGTATTTGGAAGTTCAGGAAAAGCCTTTGTAATTTTTGAAAGTCATGAAAGCAGTTAAATACTTTATATTCGTGAATGTACTGGCTCTAATGTGTGTGTTCTTGTAGGCATTTCTTTAATAATTTGCACATTAAATGAATTTGCAAATTGTCTCATGTTATTTGTCTAGCATTAAAGGTCTTATTGGTTAATAATGAATACCCATCTTGTCATACCCCCGTTTATCCCCTTGTGCCCTAATCCCACTTCTTGTTTATCCACTATAAGTCAGTTATTTTGTCTTAGCTCTTCGCAGTAGATTGACATGAAGCTAAGGTTGACTGAGAACTCTGTGGCAACAGTTAATGTTGCTTATCTCAACAATGCAATAATTCTTTTTGCCTCTGTCCCTTGTGTTTCATGCAGTACCTCCAGCCTTTCCTTTTGTTTCTCCCCTTCAGCTTCACTTTTCTCCACACCCCTTACTTTTGTTTCTTCCGAGTTTTATCCTTGAAATAATCCTGTGTGGTAATTACATTCCCTTTACTCACTGTGCCTTTGCCTCTTGCCACACTATGTGTGTTTTTGTACATGTTTTGTGTTGTGTGTTTGTGTGTGTGTCTGGTGGCTTATGGTAGGGCATTGACCGCTCCCACTCCTGGGTAAACTCTGCTTATGCCCCCGGGGGCTCCAGATCTGTGCTACGCCGGAATCCCAACTCCAGCTGTGAGCTCAAGCAGGTGCCATATCCCTCTTCCTCCTCCTCACCTTCACCTTCACCTTTCACCTCCCCATCCTGAACCATCTCTGATCAACTCTTTTGGGATCTGTATCTGCTTCTGTCTGCCTGTCACCTGGCTAGCCACGTCCTACCTGTCACACCTTTTTATTCACGACTACACCTTGTCCATCTTTCACAATTCATCCTTTCATCGCCGCGTAACAGACCCTATTTTTTGTGTTTGAGAGACATAATCTCTGCCTGGTGCTCATCACCAGCCGTGCAGTCATCAGAGTTCATAGAGAGAGAGAGAGTTGTCAGGCCACCCATCTATTTCCGTTCGTCCATTTTCACATCACTTTGTCCTCATCTCTGTGTGTTCACCTCACCGTCACTCCATGTCAGGCAAACGACCTCAGCGGCAATCGCATGTCTGCCTTCCTGGACAGCGTGGCCTTGTTTTCAGTTCCCACAAGGCAGATTACCAAAAAGGTAAAACAGACGACTACTATAACACACTGTAAAAGTGGCATTCTTTATACCAAACTAACACATTTTGATGTCCTAACATTCATCAACTTTCAGTGTCATTAACATTCATCATTTTAACAGCTGTGTTCTATAAGTTGTTGTGAAATGTGTTTGTTTATACATTGACATTCAGTCTACTGTCTGGGTTTGTCTGAAGATTTCAGGACTAAATCTGTGGCAGATGTACTGATTCATGTGTTTATGTTGCTATCTTTTTTAACTTAACTAAATAAAATAATATTAAATCATTTTAAAGATAAAGATTATTTTGAGGTCTTTTAAGCTGAATTTGGGACTGAATAACTATTAGACAATTAGAAACCACAGTTACAGCTCATATCTTGAATCTTGTGAAAACAAACACACACCACTTTAATCTTAATAGCTCATCTAGTTTCTAAAATGGTTTTCTCGTGTAAGGTGAAATGTGTTTGTGTTGGTTCGTATGTAGCTCCTTCACGAGGAGCTGGCATTGCAGTGGGTGGTCAGCACCAGCGCAGTGAGGGAAGCAGCGCTGCAGCAGGCCTGGTTCTTCTTCCAGCTTATGGTGAGTATGCCTTTGAATATATATATAATAATTTAAAAACCACTTTCTAAGGAGAACACTAGGAGCACAAGCCTCCAAACACATATTGTAGGAACCATTATTATAGCGGGAAAGGCAACATTTTGATTACGTGTTTTTTTTTCTGATTTTCCTTCTCCTCCAGACAAAGAGCATGGCCCATCACTTATTCCTAACCTCAAAATTAGACATTCCCAGGCGTCAGCGGTTCCCAGACCGCTTTGTGGACGACATCGCTGCACTTGTGTGTGCCATCAGTGCAGACATTGCCAGTCGCTACCACAAGGTACGCAGCCCACACAGCTACACATTTGATATCACAAAAATATTGAATAATGAGCCAGTGGTGGTTTTAGTCAGTTTTTGTCAAATAGAAAGTTACCTTATTTCGTATCAAATTCTTGGTCATATTCTGTATCATTAATTTAATAATCCAATGTACAGTGACCAAAGAAAGACGTAATGTATATTTTCTATTAATATCATATCTTCCTTTTTATCTAACCGTATTTGCTCCCTTTCTTACCCATTCCTTCCCCCCCTCTCTCTCCTCTTTCTCTTTTCTCTCTCTCAGGATGTGGAGCTTGTGGAGAGGTTGAATAGCAGTCTGGCCTTCTTCCTGAATGACCTTCTGTCTCTGATGGACCGGGGATTTGTGTTCAACCTCATCCGCTCCTACTACAAACAGGTGCCTTTTGCTCCCCTCCCTGTTTTTCTTTAATATCAAACACTTTAAATTCCAAGGCTCCCACGCATCTTTAACAAATAACAGCTTTTACTCTTTCAAACAAACAGATTGCCAACAAGCTTCACACAGCGCAGAACCCCAGCTCTCTCAATGCCCTGAGGATGGACTTTATTCGTATTGTCAGCAGCCACGAGCACTACGTCATCCTCAACCTGCCGTGCTCCACTCTCAGCCCTCCAGCCTCCCCCTCCCCCTCCACTTCCTCCACCACTTCACAGGTACTGGAGCAGGTAGCAAAATATTTTCTTATTCTCCTCTCCTTTTATCTCATCTTCATCCTCTCGTCTTTTGTTGTATCCGCAGAGTTCAGCGTTTTCCAGTATGGTGCAAGACCAGGGTGTGGCCACTATGTTTGAACTCTCCGTCCCTTTTCGCCAGCAGCACTTCCTGTCTGGCCTGCTGCTTACTGAGCTGTCTCTCATCCTTGATCCTGAAGGAGAAGGGTAGGCTCTTAATACTTGAACAAGAATCAGGATTGTCATTCATATTCCCTATATGTATCACCAGAGTTTGAACTAAACACAAGATACTGGTACATGGTACTGATCTACTTTTTTTTACCCACAGGGTTTTCTTCCTTCATAAAAAGGCCATTAGTGCTGTTCACTCCCTGCTGTGCAGCCATGATGCAGACCCTCGCTACACTGACCCGCAGGTCAGAGCCCACGTCGCTCAGCTCTACCTGCCCCTCATTCCCATCGTCATGGAGTCATTGCATCAGCTCCATGACTTCTCTGGTCAGCAGAACATATTTGTAACCCACTAATATTGTTATCCTCCGCACATTTATTTTATTTGCAGTATTGTTGTACCTGAGAGTACTTTTCTTATATCTTTGTAGACTCCTCGCCTGTTTGGGCCCGCCATGCCTCAGCCCACGCCGACGATGCTGACCCAGACAGCGGCAACACTATCAGTCAGTCTGTTGCCATGGCGATTGCCGGCTCCCCTTTGCCGCATGTCAAAGCCAACCCGTTCGCATTGCCCACAGTGGTGAGTGATAACAGCAGGGGTCAGGCTGTTCCCCTGGGCCCTGCAGACTGACAGGTCACAGATCTGCCTCTGTGTGGGAGGCTGCTGCCTCAGTTTGACAGACGATCACTCTGCCCTTTCTGTAACTCCACAAAAAAGCATTTGCATTCTTCTCACGTTCTTCATTTCTGAAGTACAGCTGCTCCACTTAGCCTGTAGGTGGCTCTCTTTATAGCTCTCTGTAAACAGCCATTTTGTACTGAGGCAATTAAAAGACTGGCACTGACATTGCATGTTTGCCTTCACCAGACTGGGCGCCAGTCCAGCTCTCTGTCTGCCGAGTGCAGCAGGACTCTGCTGGTGTGTTTCCTGTGGGTGCTGAAGAATGCAGATGCAGCTCTCCTGGAGCGATGGGTGTCTGATTTGTCAGTACTGCAAATCAACCGCCTGCTGGATCTGCTGCATCTCTGTGTCTCCTGCTTTGAATACAAGGTACAATAGCCAGGCATTTTCACTGATTTAAGAGTCCTTCATCATGTATACACCCGATAGGAGTCAAAACCAATTTAAGGATGCTTAATTTGGAAATGCCAAAGTGACAGTACATCATTACAGATGTGTCAGTAGTTGTTTCGAGAAATTTACCTGTCTTGATTATCAGTAGTGTAGCATGCTTTAGTTTATCTAAAGTGTTTAACGGGATAAAACTGACCAGTTAGCTTTTTTATTACTTTTTTACGCTGTTAAATCAGTATTTTTTTGAGGTTTTTAACATGTCCAAATATGTTTTGTTTTCTTGATAAGAGTTTTTTTACCTAAACTCTTTTGTTGTTTGTTTTGTGTCCTGTAAATGTTGATTGCTGTTGTAGGGGAAGAAAACTCTGGAGAGGATCAACAGCCTGACGTTTAAAAAGTCACAGGACATGAAGGCCCGACTGGAGGAGGCCATACTGGGCACTATTGGTGCCCGCCAGGAGATGGTCCGCCGCTGCAGAGGTAAGTTGCATGAAGGCACAGTTGTGTGTGTTTGTGTGTGTGTGTGTGTGTGTGTGTTTTAGCTGTTTTTGTTTGAGATCTTTATAAGTTTATGTTCATGGAAATTTTTATTTGTTTACTCTTCTAGAAAGGAGTCCCTATGGCAGCCAGGAGAATGTTAGGTGGAGGAAGAATGTCACTCACTGGAGGCAAAATACAGACAGAGTCGACAAGTACGTTCTTTACAGTAATTACATCAATGCCAGCCAAAAGTTGCCTGATGTGGGCACATTAAACAGAACAATGCTGATGAATTTATTTGTAGATTATAATTTAAATCATGAACATGGTATAATATGCTGTCTCTTCATCTAAATAATGCTTAAATGTGATACTGATGATTGTGAAATAACACATCTTACAGGACTAAAGCTGAGGTGGAGCAGGAGTCTGTGGTGGATGGAAACTTAGCAACTGAGGCCTCTCTGATAGTACTGGATTCTCTGGAAATTATTGTCAAGGTAAAGCAATGGAAAACAAACTTATTTGCCAGTTGTTCACACACAGTGCTGTTGATTTTACGTAGCTTGCTGTAATTTGTTGTGGTTTTCTGTCTGTCCTCTGTCAGACTGTGGTGGCATCAGAGCTAAAAGAAAGTGTTCTGGGTGGAGTTCTGAGAGTGCTCCTCCACAGCATGGCAGGAAACCAGAGTGCCCTCTTCCTGCAGCACTGCTTCACTACACAGAGGGCTCTGGTCTTCAAGGTAATTAAGTGAAATGTCTCTAATACAAATACTGTTAATGTAGCTTGAAATATTGTTACAGTAACTCCACGCATGTATATTTTTCTCCTTTCTTGTAATCACTGTCTCACACATTAACCTAGTGACTTATTTTAACAGTTTTTAGTGGAAACAAACAACAAATACGTTCATGTGTGGATTAACTTGTACAACAATCTTGAATTTTAAAGAAACAAACAGTAAATCAATCCTCATATATTTGCATAAGGAGCATACAAAGTGAGAGAGAGAGTGTGTGTGTGTGTAGTTTCCAGAGATGCTGTTTGAAGAGGACACAGAGCTTTGTGCAGACCTGTGCCTGCGTCTCCTGCGTCACTGCAGCAGTAGTGTCGGCTCTGTCAGAAGTCACGCCTCCGCCTCTCTGTACCTGCTCATGAGGCAGAACTTTGAGATTGGAAATGTAAGTCTCAACACTGTCTTTGCATTGTAGGTCATTTGTAATTTGATGTTCTGGTAAGAACCAGGGACATGCCAGTAAAACAAAATTGATTTACAAGTAACAACGCAGGATGGTGAGGAATAGATGCAATATTACTATTGTGACACATTGCCATAATCTATCTTAATTTTGCCCTTGCACCAGAACTTTGCTCGAGTAAAGATGCAGGTCACCATGTCGCTGTCATCACTGGTGGGAACGTCACAAAACTTCAATGAGGAGCATCTTCGTCACTCACTCAAGACAATCCTGACGTACGCTGAAGAGGACCTGGAGCTGCGTGACACACCCTTCCCAGAGCAGGTATGTAAACAACCTCTGTACAAAGTCTCATCTGGAGCTGCTTCAATGAATAAGCTGTATGTAATGTGCTGTGTTGCACTTTTGAAACTGCAGGTCCAGGATCTTGTGTTCAACCTGCACATGATTCTTACTGACACTGTTAAGATGAAAGAGCATCAGCAGGATCCAGAGATGCTCATTGACCTAATGTACAGGTACTGTCATGCACATCGACAAGGCCTGCAGGCCATACACTTATTAAGTGTCACAGCTTAAATGACTGATATTCTCTTTTCCTTTTCTTTTCAGGATTGCAAAGGGCTACCAGAACTCCCCTGACCTGCGTCTGACGTGGCTCCAGAACATGGCAGGAAAACACTGCGAGAGAGGGAACCATGCTGAAGCTGCCCACTGTCTGGTCCACAGCGCAGCACTGGTGGCAGAATACCTCAACATGCTGGAGGATTGCCGTTACCTGCCAATTGGTTGTGTCACATTTCAGGTCGGTGGACGCCTCATTCTACTCACAAACAATACATGTGGGCAGCAGTATGGCAGCATGAGATAGGAGGTTTGCCCTAAAATTGGAGCATCAAGACTCAAGCTTGCGATTGTTGAAACGAGCAAACAAAGGTTTAGTTTGTTCTGACTTCTCTGTTTTTTTCCTCAGAATATTTCATCCAACGTGTTGGAGGAGTCAGCTGTATCCGATGACGTCCTGTCTCCAGAGGAGGAGGGGATTTGTGCTGGGAAGTACTTCAGCGAGTCTGGCCTGGTGGGCCTCCTGGAGCAAGCAGCTGCCTCATTTAACATGGTACGACTCATATTCTCCAACCATATGGTGACAGACTACATGTCAACAATGCACACAAGGTTACAGCATTAACATGGCTGAGGGAGTGTTACGTGATGGGGTGGTATGTGTAAAACTGGCTTTCCGTTGTGGTGTAACTCCAGGCTGCCATGTACGAAGCCATAAATGAAGTGTACAAGATTCTGCTGCCGATTCATGAAGCCAACAGAGACTTCAAAAAGCTGGCTACTGTCCACGGGAAGCTGCAGGATGCCTTCAACAAAGTCTACAACCAAGTGAGTTGACAGTTTGATCCTGAAATCACCAGATATTAACTGGGTTGTTTGTGTTGGTGAGAAAATTAGCTTTATCCTGGATTCCTTCTTATCTGTGTCTTTCCTTTCTTTCCTCAAATTTTCCAGAGTTCAGGATGGGAGGTAACAAGATCATTTGTCATATCAAGTATATTACATTTAAGGTAAAACTAATTCAACAGTTCCTTTTATTTTGTATTGACAATGTTTTCTTTCTTCCCTGTGTTCCCTTCCTGTGTGAATGGCATGTTACTGGTGAGTGATATTAAACTTTGACATAGTTGACTTGATTCACTGTTACAAAACAGTTTCCATTCCAGCCTAAATATATATTTTCCCTTTGTCCTTCAAAAGTTGCTCTTCTTACTTAATATCCTGTCATCTTTACACAGTAACAAGTCATTTTAGTCTTTTCGTCTGTTTAGCACCTCCTTTTAAGAATAAAAGTTTGGAAAAAACAAACCACAAGGTGTAGAATCTAAACAAAAACATCACATAATGAGACTACAAACTGCATAAATATAATTTTGAATAGAGAAAATCGACTCCACTACATTAAACATGACTTATTTCTCTAATTTCAGCTCTTTTTACCTTTTTAAATTATCCTAGGGTGCTAGAAAAGCCAATATATATTAATGTTATATGTAGGTCACATAACCTCCAAGTCAGCTGATTTTAATGCACTGCACTCTTATTTAATCCTGTCTTTAGTGTTTAGAGAATGTTTGGGACATACTTTCGAGTGGGTTTCTATGGCTGCCAGTTTGGAGACCTGGATGAACAGGAGTTCGTCTACAAGGAGCCATCAATCACCAAATTAGCCGAGATCTCCCACAGACTTGAGGCATGTTAATCAGTCATGATACTAATAAAAGTGTCGTGGTGATTTATGAGAAAGGTATTTCTAAAGATGAATCTCTTTGCTGCACAGGAGTTCTACTCAGAGAGGTTTGGGGATGATGTGGTTGAAATTATCAAGGACTCAAACCCAGTGGACAAAAACAAACTGGATCCAAACAAGGTAACATGGCATGTGTATACAGTGTGTGACTGATGACATATTAGCACAGCTTTCGCAAAAGTTGTAATTGTACTTGTGTACTATTTGTGCTTATGTCAGGCCTACCTCCAGATCACCTACGTTGAACCATTCTTCGACACATACGGCTAAAGGAAAGAATCACTTACTTTGACAAGAACTACAACCTGCGTACCTTCATGTACTGTACTCCCTTCACTCTGGACGGTCGAGCCCACGGTGACCTGAACGAGCAGTACAAACGCAAAACCATCCTAACAACGTCTCATGCCTTCCCTTACATCAAGACACGCATCAATGTTATACACAAGGAGGAGGTGGGTGTCTGTTGTGGATGGATCTTTGGTCAGCTATGAACGAAGTGAGTGGGGTGGAACAAGTAAGTTATTTCTGTTGTCTTTGGTTCTCCAGATTATTCTTGTACCCATGGAGGTGGCTATTGAGGACATGCAGAAGAAGACTCAGGAGCTTGCCTTTGCTACAAACCAAGACCCTGCAGACTCCAAGATGCTGCAGATGGTGCTACAGGGCAGTGTGGGCACTACTGTCAACCAGGTGCCTGTTTAGATACAGAAAAGTCTGGGTTAGTGACAGACATTCCTCAGCAGTTAGGTAACAGTTTCTCCCCCTCACAGGGCCCCCTGGAGGTGGCGCAGGTCTTTCTCTCCGACATTCCTGATGACCCAAAGCTGTTTCGCCATCACAACAAACTGCGCCTCTGCTTTAAAGACTTCACTAAGAGGTGATGATACACTCCACGGCCCAGACGCAGACCGCTGTGCAACTAATAAAAACAAATCCCAACTCTGCGTGTCTTCCCTGCTATTTTTTCGTGCAGGTGTGAGGACGCCCTGAGGAAGAATAAAGCTCTGATTGGACCAGATCAGAAGGAGTACCACAGAGAGCTGGAGAGGAACTACAATAAACTCAAAGAAGCTCTGGGTCCTCTCATCAACCGCAAGATCCCCCAGCTATACAGGACCCTTCCAGCTCAGACTACGCAAACACAACGGTAACTTGAGACATTAAACACACACAAAAACACACACGCCTACACACAGAAACGCACACAATGAGCTCATGCTGCTACTCAAACCCCATCAAGCCAACACAAGAGCAACATAAAACCTTTATCATACCGCAGAACACAGACTCATACATTCTGCGTTTGTCACCAGTGAATGGGAGTGCACAAGATTCAGTGACTTTAAAAGATTTTACATTAATTTACAAAAAACGAAGCTGGTGCAGTTCTTGAAGTATTGTGGCCTGTTTGACTATGGAAACTATCAGCATATGTTTTTTGTTTTCATCTGCTCTTGGCATCAGCTCTGTGTTTGCACGTGAGGGTCTGAGGACTGCTGGTTCATAATTAAAAACAGAGCTACAGTCAACGACACCTGTCAGAGCAATGCTTTAATACTGAGGACAAATGTGTATTTTAGAAGTAGTTGTTTCTTCCAGACTTATGAAAGTAAATGTCAATCGATGTTAAAACATGATATTGAGACAAAACCTCACTTGCTTGGAAACTGCGAGCACATAACCAACACTGAATAAAATGATGAAGTGGCTTTCCCTCATTCTTACTCTTTGAAACCAGATACACATTCAAAGTCATGCCGGCTTGTAGTGGGACACCACATAATTATTAGCAGCTTTAATGGGAATTCTTTCACTCCCTTGGTCAGATTTTTTTAATCGAAAATCAATTTAAAATAAATAAAAAATGTTTCAATATCACACTCATTGATTTGGTTTTGTGGATACACTTTTTACTTTTGAAGTAAAACATTCTATCGTCTTGCTTTTCTCTCGCAGGAACTCCTACAGTAGGTCCAGTCTCCGCAGGAGTCGACTGTTGAGGCGAAGCAAACTGGATAACAGTGCAGAAAAACAAGCTTTAGAAATTAGCCACATCTCATCCCGTCTGTTCCCCCTTCCCCAAATGAATTGCACACCAACTGTCACAAGCACACGCGCGATCGTCCTCTTCCTCGTCTGGCTTGTTATTTTACCCACCTACCCCCCTGGCCACCCAGTCATGCCTTAATCCCACCACCGCTGCCATCGCAAACACACACACACACTTCTCACCTCTTTCCCTGCTGATCCATCTCCCCCCTCACCATCACTCTAACACCTCTGTAGGAGAAAACCTCAGCTGTTTATACTGGAGAGTTATCTGCACTGTAAACATCATTATTTGGAACGAGGCTCTGACATGGCAGTGTTTTAAACCAAGCTTTTTGTGTCTCCTCACAGTAATCTCGCTGAGCTTGATCTGGCTTTAACTTAAGTTTTTACAGGACTAGAGCTGCCAAACACATTCTGCATCCAAACCAGTTAGGGGTTGGGGGGCTGTTAGGGGGGAGCAGTGTTTCTGTTTTCCTTTTGCTTCGAGTGTTTGCTTTTGAAGAGGCTGTAGTTTGTCTGTTTTGTGTTGTGGCCTTATTTAATTTGAGATATTTTCTAAACTATGCCTGGTAGTATTCACTGCCAGACTTAGTTATTAAATAGTCCCAGGGAGTTTTCTTTGTTATCTACAGACCAAATAACTGACATTCCTTCTTCCTAAAGTTGTCATAATTATCTGCTTATATCTCGCTATATAAATTCATTATAGAGTGTAGGTAGGATCATTATGTCCAAGCTCAGGTCTTAGTCCTAGTCCAGCGAGAATGAACTGTGGTTGCAGCTTTCGAAGGAAATGGATTATTGTAGCGGAAAAGGGCAGGATGGGATGATTAAATGTGTTTTTTAAACTGTGAAATTCTCTTGTAATGCACTGCAGTCACATCAGATGTTTATCACAGAAGCACTGCCGTCGGCCAGGACATCTCCCTCACCCACACAAATATGTTCAAACTGTGACATTTACTCACCCTACAGTACAGTCTGATAACTGAATACATTTTCCCTGTGTGGTATAAGACAAGTCCTCTTTTGACTGTATCTGAATTGCTGTCAAAAAGAATGTCAATGTCTTGTATGTGTCCAACACCCTGTTTATATATTCATTGTAGCTATTTCCATCGACTGTATCTATTATATTGCACTATTGTAAACAAACTGCAGCACATTAACACTGTAACTACTAAAATGTCTGAGCTTTTGTTATTTTACAAGGCTGGAAACTGTTTTTTACCAATTAGATAAACATTTTTTTATTTATTTACATTTTTTTACTGCCTTCTATTAAATTTCTCTCCTTACACCTCTAGTCTGTTATTATTTGTGAGTCTACAGCAGAAGAATAGACACTGTGGTGTCCACTTACTATTTTCACTCACTGTATAATACATTTATCAAACTGTTGAAGTGGAAATAACTGAAAATGTTCCCTTTTAAGGTTTTAGTCTGTGCTCCTTAGTAGTGACTCTATACGATTGGTATCGCATTGTAATATAGAAAGCCTGTTTAGTATCTCTAATCCTAGACCACAGTAATATTACGTGAGTGACTTTCATTTGGCTGACAGTTCTGTGTATGGTCTGTCTAATTTTTACTGTTAAATTTACTTTTCGTTTTTTTTTCCTTTTATCCGAGCAAAAGTTTTATTGTTAGTTAGTTTTTATGATCAGTTACCTTTTTGTATGTAAACAAGACAAAGACAAACAAAAAGGATATGACAGATTCAGACTAACCATACAGTAGATAGCATCACCCAAAAAGAAAGAAATTAAAAACTTAAACACACAAGTAAATTAAACAAACACTGTCTACATTTATCAACTCATGTATCTTCACTCAACTCTTTTAGTGCAATTAATGTTATTAAATCTTATTTTTAGAATAAAGAGTTAATGTCAGAGGCAAAAAAGTACATGGATATATCTGAGTGTTTGTCAATTCTGGTCCGGTAAAACCTTGTGTTTTTTTTATCTTTGCTTTGTGATTAAGAACTAACCAGGAACACCTGGTACACCTCTGTGCTAAACAGAATTCCCTTCAGTTAGTGACACAATGGGTATAATTTGTGATTTCACTGATTAATTCACCTACTGTAGCTTTTGGTAGACATTAAAACATGTACCCTCAGCCCTTAGGGCCCTGTGCTAAATCACATAGCATTCTACACACACACATGAAGACAAGGCAAAAATGTATTTGATCCAGATGTCTTCCTGGCTTTCTTTTTCCATACCGTTTGTCTAATTTCCTGTGGCAGCAGGATGATCCACATTATAGCCTTGAATGTTTGTCTAATTTACCAGAACGAATGGACCCCATATTTATAATCAGGTACTTTACAAAGACTTGCAGTGGCTCAACCAATTAGAGGTGAGGAGTTGAAGTTTTTTAGTTAACAAGATTACTCAATATAATTTTTAAAGATGTACTGGTGACTAAGATGACAAGTTTAATTGTGGGAAGGTACCATGTAAATAAGCTTCAAACTGAATCTCAACGCTTTGTGCCTAAGTTGTAGACTTGTAGATCTGAATGAGATATTTCCTGTACATAGGACAAATAGTCAGGATTGAAATCAGGATTTTATTTTTCATTGCATTTTTGTGTCTGTATTCCGCCTTTCTTTTTTGGGTGCTTGGAAGTTTGTGCAGATTCTTGGAGTTCCCATCTGGTATCTGGAATTGACTTTCTGGGAAGTTTGGTGTACTTGAAAATACTTGACTACTCTGGTAGTCATTGCAGGTCCTTGGAGGACCTTAAAGTTCTTAAAAATCCTTGACATCCTACTGGATCTGGCGCCTCCTTCCTCTGCGGTACTTTGTTGTCCATGGAAAACCTTGGAGGCCCTTTGACTTTGTTGGTAAGCTGTGAATGTCCCTGATATTCTAAGAGCTTTGAGGGCCATACAGTGATGGAAAGTAACTAAAGTTTACTGATGTACTATAGAGTATTTAAGTACAATTTTAAGATACTTCTGACTTGAGAATTCCTATTTTTCTATTCTTTATATTTTTATTTCACTAGATTTCAGACCCACATATTGTTCATTTTACATGCAACTATATGATCAGTTTATAAAATATGATGCACTGTTATTGATTAAACTATCGCCAAAAGTAGTTAAAAGCTGTAGCCTATTACTAAATGGTGCATATACAGCAATGCATCCATGACCCTGACAGTGGTCATTCTGCATAATGACTGTATTTTAATGCTTCTGTACTTTTACATATGACTTTGAATGCAGGTCTGATAGAGTAATTGTACATGGACGTAATACTTCTGTTATATTTGTAACAGATCTGAGTACTTCCACCACCACTGGGGCCCTGACAGATCCTTCTTGGAGTGGCCATAAAGGGCCCTGAACTACGTCTAAAATCACTGAAGGGAGGTGTGTGGATTTCCTTGGTGGTCCTGTCTTGTAGGTCCATGAAGAAGCATGGATCGTTTTGAAGACCTCTGGAGGTCCCTGCTCTGGCCTCGTGGCTGCTGGCCCTTTAAGAGGAGCGGGAGGGGGCGCGCGGAGCGTCTTGGCTGCGGTGTTTTTGTCTTTCTGTCAGTGAGCGCTCCTGGGCCGAGGCGGCTGAAAGGATTTCCAGAGGGCAGGTAAGAACGAATAAGTTACCATTCCCCTGTTTGAGTAGCTACTGTCTTTGTCTCTCTTTGTCTAACTGCATTTTAAAACGCTTCAGACGAGGCGCCTTCTTGTGAGTGAGACTTCTTTTGTGAAGCGTCGGTCCTGCCCATTCCCCCGGTCCTCTCCCTCCTAAGTAACGGGTCCTTTATCCTCTAAAACCACCGCAGCTTCAGTTATATTCATATTGCCGCCTGCTGTTCGGACTAATGACGACTTATAATTCCACATTTATATTTCCATACCTTACAGGGCTGTTAAACGGAGTCTCATGGTCGCTCCTCCGGTGCGTGCCTTTTTGTTCAGAGCATCATTGGAGGCTAACTCGCGCTGCACGGTGACGAGAAGCGCCGTTGAAGAAAAACCTCTATAATAATAATAATAATAATAATAATAATAATAATAATAATAATATTCCAGTATTAACTATAAGTGGGTCTGTAAAACTGACGTGCGTTTACAGTGGCCCTATATTTCATTTGGTTTTCTTATTTTAATATGGGGAAATTGTCTGTATAAAAGCTGTGCATTTTCTGTAGGCTAAAGTAACCCTGTTAAAATCATGTACAGTGTTTTCATAGAGGGCTCTCACTCAGCGATTTTGCCTCGCGGCCTCAACTTTTGCCACAATTGTTTAAAGCAGGAGTTTCAGTGTTGCAGCAAGCTTTACAGTACAGCCTACTGTAGCCTGGTCTTGGCAAATCTTCCACACCGTGTCATTTCTGAACGAGCTACACATTTGAGTGTTAGTTTGTTGCAACAATCTAACCATATAAGAATTTCTTTTTTTTTTGAAAACGAAAAGCTCGCTGAAAACTCCAGACTCAGGGGAGAGGGTGGGTCCGTGAATTCTGCAAGTTTTCATGACTTCCAGATGTTCATCAGCTTTTCGTTGCCGCTTCTTGTCCTCTAATGCGCTCCTCTCGCCGCCTGTAGCTGGTCAGTGGTCACAGAGGGGAGTTTATACCCTCAGATGGATGCGAGGTTGGAGCTGTATATCAGCTGGGCTTGACCACAGTGGCCTGATGAAAAAAACAACCTAAAACTCTTTTTAACCGCTTTTCTGCTTTTCAGATAATGCAAAAGCTAATAGGAACACTTGCTGTAAACTCATGACCCTCCTTTTCCCTTAACAAATGAATTAGTCAAGCCTTATTTGGCAAAATGCACAAATGAATGTTTTCCCCTGCATATGTAATTGGTTTGTGTTACTGAAGGATTGTTTGATTAATAACAAACTTTATGTGACAGGATGTCTCATGATATGTGTGGTAGATTGTCCAGATTGATCTGTAAACACATCAGATGTTGTTTTGATGATGGACATGCAGAGCCTGGCAGGATGTGGGGGTGTAGTCATCAGCCTGTTACACTGCATCATACAATACACCACTGTCCTGTTGTGTAATGGGCTGCTGGCTGTATTAAATCACCTACCAGTGAATAGCCAAAGATTGTAGCAGCTGCAAGGCACTCTGATGGGCTCTGTCCTGTCATTCATACTGTTCCTTCGGCAGGTTGGTGGTCTGTGGTGTAAGTGTTACATTTAGTTTTCTCATTATGAGGTGAAGTATGTGAACAAAATAACACTTTCAACAAAAAAAACAAAAAACATTATAACCTTCATGAAGTTGGGATTTTTTGATGGCTTGGTGTACCTAATAAACAGTCAACTGGATATGTCCTGTTGTTTTGAGATCTAGTGAGTTTGAGTGTAATAGTAGTGAAAACTGACTCTTCCTGGTTTGTCTGGGGACCCCCTGGAATCCCATTAGAGACCCCTGGGAATCCCCGCAGACCACAGTTTGGAAATCTCTGATCAGGTTTGTCTGCAGCTGGAGTTTCTTTTATTTTTTTACCGATCTGGAATGTGATTGTCTCATTACAGCATTTGGACCCAGGGGTGCTGTGGTGGAATGCAGGGTTATAAACTCCATTTGCACACTAGGCCACACGCCGGGCATTTAAATGGTTTAGTGAGGCTAATGAAATTGCACCCTGAGTCTGTCACTGTCTAGGGTCTACCGCTGACGAGCTATTTTGGACAGTTTTACTGCATGATGAATTATCTGTTCTGTTAAAATAATACAGCATTAGATGAGGAAAGTTAGCGATTTAATGCTGTTAACATGCCTTTTTCAGTGCATGTACATCCACTCAAGTTGTTTTTTTTATTGTGTCTGCATATACCCCTTTTTTTTGCAAAACAATTATAATAAAATCATTTTTCATGTTTCCCACCCTTCAAAGCTGCCTATAAATATAACCTTTTCACACCATCATATCAAATTTTATAATAATGATTAAACCCAAAGTTCTTAGTTGTATTAGAGGATGATTAGTTTATAAAGCAGGGATAAACCTATTGGTCTCTAATTGTGAGACCAATATCGTAGAAGTAGTATCAGCCTGATTTCGTAAAGACAGTGAGGGGTGATAGTCCTACTTAACTATATTGATTGGGCAACCAGTATAGTGATGTTTTCAGAGAACATATGGTCTAATCTGGCTTTCGAGGTAGTAGGTACAGTAATTCTTTATCTGCTTGAATAATCTGACTTCATCTCCTTAATACGTTAATACTTCAGAAAATACTTTCCTGTCCGGTAAAGCACACAACATGTTGGAGAACTTAATGTCATGGATGTTTCCCTGGCCTGTTTTCTTGTCTTGATGAACACCAAGTCTTTTGATCAACACCTCTTATTGAATCAGGAAGTAATTGATAAGAGAGGGAACCACTTAACTACATCGCTGCTGCAGTAAGATTACTTCCTCTGCTCTGCAGTGCCGTCCGCTCAGTACCACAACACACGGTGGCCTGAGCTTTTAACCCCAACACTGCTGTGACCGACTCTCCACCACCCGTCTCACTGCCATCTGGACTTTGTCCTCCTCCCCTGCAGACTCCACAGTTTCCTCAAAACAGTGTAACTCCCTTGCCTCTCTGCTCCGCATCATTCTTAATCCCCACCTCCACAACTGCACAGGAATTTTCTCCTCCTTTTTTTTGTCTTTTTTTCCGGTGCCGCTCCTTGCTGCTCAGCCCCACCCTTGCTTGGTTTCCTGTTGGAGGTCAGCACAATGACCAATAGCTGACTGGCGAGTGTTTACTCTGCTCCTGTTCCAGGAGTAATGGGAGCTTGCCGGCCCCTCCCCTTGGCCGTACTCTAGCCAGGACCAGACTGCTCAGCCCAGCGCCGTCTGCTCCTCCATACCACCACTCCTTAATGTAAAAAACAGGGCTTTTTGTGAAAGGGCAGAGTCCTGCAGGGGACGCCCCATTGGGTTATGATTTCACTGTCCTGAGTTGAAAGCCCAAATTAGTCAAAACCACATGTCCAGCAGCAGCACAAGGCCACACTGTACTGCCATGTTGATATGAGATCATCTGGCCTCATTACACATGGTGAAGGTCCTGTCTGTCAGGGAGTGATGTACACTGTTCAGTCACATTATGCTTGTTGACAAATGCCTGTTGTTGCTTTCTACATGGAGCGTTCTTCAGCTGTTGGGGGAGATTTGTTATAATCTTTCCTGATTTATTATTCATTTAGGACCAGTTGGCTTAATGAAGCCATATGTTCTGCAGACTGAGGAGAACATGGAACAACCATCATGTCTCCTGTTGTGATCTTTGTGTAACATTTAAAACTCTTCTGCATGTCTATGTCAAGGTCTTTGTGGCCTTTTATGCTGAGAAAAAAAACAATCAGCTTTTTTTAGTTAGACAAAGTGCTGCTTCTCGTAGGGATTCTCTATTGTCGGCCTATTTTTAGGAGTGGAATGCAGAAATGATGGTAATCTTCTAGGCGGAGTCAATTCAAGATTATGAGGAAAGGTCCTTTGAAACTTTATATTCTCATTGTGAGAAGTTCTTGCAGCCCTATATGTGACGTTTCTTGTGTCCTTCCTGCGTTAACAGCAGCAGACAACACTCTGGTGACAGCAGCAGGATTTGCAGTGATTCATACTGGTGGAGTCCAAATCTGAGAGCAGTAATGGTCTTCTCATTCGAGAAGTTTCCATTTAAAACTCTCAGCAGCATTTCTTTTTCCTTCCCCCCTCCTCTTGCAGTGTTGCCTTTCTTTCCTCGCGTTCCCACTCTTTCTCCCACCCTCCCTCACTAACTGTACTGCTCTCCTCTGCTTTCTCTCTTCCTTTTTTCCCCTTTCTCACTTACACTCTCCTTCTCCTTGTTACTCTTTATCCTGGGCTGGGAGGAAGTGACTGAGTTGTTTCTGGATCCTTTGGGAATAGAAAGATGGAGCTCCCTTTCCTGTAACCCTTCATCGGACCTCAGACTATTGCAACATATCTCTGTTTTGTCAAATCAATTAGCTTGGTGTGATGAGTGTCACATGCACTGGCAAAGCAGTGACCATCTGAGAGTCTTTCTATCATGAATCGACATTAATAAAAGGTGCGTTTTGTCATCTGTAGTTATCAAATATTTCTACTTATTGGGGGGATAATAAATCAGAAATGTATCATCACACCGTCAGGTTTACCATCACGTCAGACAAACAAATTTAAAGCAGATAAATCAACTTGGCTTTCATATCATCGGTGCCCTTACCTGAATAAATCAACTTAAAAGCTACAGCTGTGTTTGTTGATCTGTGGGAGTCTTCAGTTCTCTGTCTATGTTGGGGGATCTGTGTGTTCTCATCTGGACTGTGTGGGAGTCGATGGGAGTTCAAGTTGTCTCCTGTAAACTTTGTCTTACTCAAGTATTTGCACCAACACACGGTTATAGCTAAACGCTCTACATAGTCCACAGTGCTTAATCCTGTCCTTGGAGTTTTTCCCATTGATACATAAGTCTCTATAATCAGGTAGGGATGTATTGATAATATTGTGTTATCTTGCATAAATAGGAACTAGTCATTTTTGGAGCCTCGGGCACTTCGAGATGTAGACATCAATCCTTTAGTCCTGCTCCTAGTATTTCCAGTGTCTGTCAGAATGTGGGTCCATAATAGCACTTCATCAACTGTTTGTTTGTTTTGAGGCAAATTTCCTTGCCACACAGTAACACACACACAGTTTCTCTCTGCCTCTCTCTCTCTGCGATGCCCCTCCTTGCTTTATATTAGAACCAGCTGTGGAACTAGAGGCTGAATGAATGGCTCTTTGTGATTTGGCTGTCGTTCCAGTCTAAAAGGTCTGTTTCTTCCCCTACCCTTCCACCCTCTGTGGTACTGGCATGACAGCAATATGAAACAATGGACTGAACAACAGCAAGTCTTGTTATGATGTTATGCAAAGGTCATCCATCAGTGTATTTGAGGCTGCGAGACCCTCCGACAAAATGTCGACCACACTTACTCAGTAGCCCAACTCAACCCAAAGTATGAGAATCAGCAGACACAGTTATGCAGCTTATCAGACAGACACACACACACAGTAATTACTGCGCATGCTTCAGGTCTGTGTTGTCCATACTGGGAATTCACTGTAAGGTTCATGAAATCAATCTGGTGACGTCTTTAAAGGTGTTCTAAGCAAATGACTGATGTTCTCACAAAAACTGGAGGGCGTGTGTGTGTGCCAGTGGATTTGGGAGTTAGTCACAGAGGCAAGAAAACAGAAAACATTGCCCAATCACATGGCAGGGAGGCTCCCAGCCATGAATTGATTAGAGAGCCTTGAATTGGAGAGAGGAATGGGAAACACTTTCTAGAACGCTGGGAGAGGAGGAGAGCAGCTATGCTTCATCCAGGCTGTGCTACAAGGAGGTCAGAGTGTGAGTGGCATTTCATGGGGGTTTATTGTTAGCATCCGGTGTGTCAGTCAAAACCACTGGAATTTTTTGGGATGTTTTTTCTTGCCCTGCAATGTGTTTATAGTCTTAGATGAGACTCTTTTATAACATGTCAAAAGTCTGTTTTTATATCTGTCTGTCAACAGACAGAGGTACACCACTTTTCTAATGGAGTTTTACTGACGTCTCCTGATGACTACTTGTCTAGATATGCACTTTTATTTTCATGTGATTTATATTTTCTAAGCTGCAAACTACTACAATCAAAAGCCGTGACTGCCAAAGTTGAGGTTTCCTTCATTCTTTTTTCCCACAGGTGCTGACTGTAAGAGTGCAAGAAAAGGAAGGGAGAGCAAGGAGCCTGGGGAGGAGAGATCCCGTCCTTGCAGCGCAAGCAGCTGGTATGAAGCGGAAAATAAATCCCTCTTTTCCTAATTCACAAACCATTTCCAAGCTTGAGCAGAATAGTAATCACCAAGGGCTGAGAGAGTTAGTAAGGCAGTGGAAAAATCCATGAAGAGCTTCTCTGGATGATGGGAAGAGTGGTATTTCTGACTTACCAATACTGAGGTCTAATCCTTTGTAATGGCAATAATAATAAGGTGACTCAATGAATGGAAGCAATGAGTTTGATCAACTTTGGAGAGCTGACATTGAAATAAACTCTGGCATCTTAAATTACTTTTCAGGGTGGTCTCGATCCTCTTGACACACCAAAGACACAAGAATCTATATACATGCTCTAAATCAAATCCAGTTTTAATCCTCCAGATAAAACATGCAAGAGTTTGGTTGTAAATGAATAAACCTGAAGCTGCCCTTGCATGCACAAAAACAAACTATTTTACCGGTTGCTGCGAGAGGTTAAAAGGAAGAGCTACAGTATAATGCATTTATTCTTATGACATATTACAGGACATACCACAGACATGTAATTTGTGCTGGATGACCTGCATTGTACCCCCCGAGGGTTGTCTTAATCTTAATAGCTGGGAATGGAGGGAGTCGACCAGGCAATGTTAACTTCCGTTAGTGTGGTATGCAGCCGTATGGGGAGGTAGGGGGGTGTAATGGGGGCAAGACATTTGTCCTGGATGAAGCTGGCCAGGGAGAATCATCTAAAGAATAGTTGTGTGGCGCTGGGGAAGGGCGCACACTGGTTTCTGTTCAGATGTCATCTCAAAGGAACTCTGTTTGAGAGTGAGTATGAGGGAGGAAGGTCAACCTCTCCACCCAAGCAACACACATACACACACAGGGAGAGTACATACACACATGCTAACACATCTGAAACACCCAATATTGGAGAAGCAGATGTGAAGCATGGTGGTGTGGGCGTTTTGAGGGGGTGATGAGGGAGAAATGGCACCCGGAGAAGCAGGAAGGAAATAGACATTTGAAGTAGAGAATTACGTGAGTTTGTCTGTGTGTAGATCTGATTTGAATGAGCAGACAACTGCATTTTGTGATTCCAAGAGGAATCAAATGGACGGTTTTGGCCGGCTCGTCTGCTGGGCTGGGCTACACTGCAGATTCTAATTATATCTCCTCAACTGTCTCCTGTCAACACTGCCCTCAAACCTCCTGTACGCATACTCTCTCACACACAGTTTCTCACACATACACATGCATGCTTTCTCCCAACCACTCCCCTTCTCTCTGCCCTGTTCTCACTTCTCTCACACACGCAGTGATGCCCAGATCGCACTGTACAAAATGCAGCACATAATCAATCTGACACTTTCATTCCATACTGGAGAAAACAGACACAACATTTCATGGAATTATTACAGATCATTTAAAGTAATTGACATCTAGGACATCTGATAAATTCCTCTACTATAAGCTAAAACATAGTTGGCTTTATGTCGGTATTCCATAACTTTAACAGTGTAACCTTTTCTTATCACAATGGAGTGACGAGTATTTTTAATGTCAATGTTAAAATGGGTCAGTGTGTGCATGCAAACAGTATTTCCATGACTCACAGTGTGTGGTGATCTTGGTATGAGAGGGTGATGAAGGGGCACAGATAAGGGGAATCACATCGAGACATTAAACTGACTACTGGACTTCAAAAATACCAAGTCAATTTGGTCAGTGTTTCCAAAGTGCCCTACTTTTTACAAATGAGCAAGCACTGTCAAGGGTCACAAGATAGCGAGAGAAAGCTCGACTTAGAGAGAAGAGAGTTCTTGCCGAAGAACCAGAAAACCAGTTTTAAAGTGAAATGAACTGAGTATGCCCGACAAAACAAAGAGGAGGTTTGCAGTTCAAACTTATATTAGCTTTTAAAGTAATATAACAATGTCCGACTGGCTAATGCTGTGGATGGCTTAAACATTACATCCTCAGTTCCCACAAAGTGATGACCTAGAAAGTTAATCTTTTCCAAGAGGACACAAACTCAGAGACACTGGCGTTGTGGGCTCTCTGTAGTGGCTGGCACTGTCTTGCTCTCTGTGGCAGGAATAAGCACAATTTTTGTTTATAAAGAGTCAAAATGCATTACCTCTGATATGAAAAATGCATTATTCTCAGCAATTCACTATGCTTTCTGTGTTGAAGCAAAGAGCAAGTGAACATGGAGGGAATGAGAGAGAGACAGTGACCAGCTGAAAACCTCCTGATCGTCAGCTGACGTTGAGAGGGGGAGAAAGCACCAGAAAAACATACAAAGACGACAAATAGAGAAGGAAGAGGAGGGGGAAGATGTGGAGAAAGTGAGGGAGAGAAAGACGAGAGAGTGTCTGTAAATCCTGAATTGCGAGGCGAAGTTAGCGTGCACAGATGATTCCTAATAAGGTTGTAACTGGCAGTCTCAAACCTCTGTCCTGGAATTAGCTGCCAGGAAACTTTCCCCTGTTACTCCTCATCTCTGAATGCTAAGAACAGAAACAAACACACAATAGACTGTGACCCACTATGCTCCGAAAAATGAACGGATCAAATTAGACAGGGAGGCGGGAGGGTGAAGTAGAGACCATCACACAAAAAGAACAAATCTGTCAAAAAGAGCAACCATTTATTGCTGTAATGCAAACAATATGTAGTGGATTACTCACATGCATGTGGTCAATTTATAACATGTGCACACTTAGGCGCACACACAATCATGCATTATTGTATTAATGTGTATTATCACATTCGGTATCCTCATTTATGTTTCTGTCTCTCAACAGGTGAGAGTTAGTTGGAGACTGTTAGAATAGCCGCCACAGGCTCATTATGGCTCAGGTGCTACATATGGACCCCGGCTTCCCAGGTGCATCTTCTATTTATTTTTTACTAATATTACTCCTCATAATAATGAAGTTATTTTTAGATAATGTGTTCTTTTTCTTAGGATTCAAACAACATACAGGTCATTTAATAGTTGTACTATCCAGACACTTTACAAGGTCAGGTTATAGTTACTGTGCCATAGCACTTTGTACCTAATTTGGTGATTGTTTCTGAGTACGTTTCATACGGAAATACACAGTAGCCTGAAGTAAATACAATTTTCTAAAGTCTGAGCCTAAGATTAGACGCAGATTTCCGTTTGTTTAAAGTTGATTTCCTTCCCCCTCAGGGAAACTCAACCCGCCTGCTCCCCCTTCCCTGCACGGCAAAGAACAGGAGGCGCCCTACTCAGTGGAGACCCCCTATGGCTACCGTCTGGACCTAGACTTCCTCAAATATGTCAACGACATAGAGAAGGGAAACACTATCAAGAAGGTCCCTATCCAACGCCGGCCACGCTATGGCTCTCTGCCCCGTGGCTATGGCTATGCCGGCTCCTGGTGGACCTCCACAGAGTCTCTTTGCTCGAATACCAGCATGGACAGCCGGCACTCATCCTACTCCTACTGTGCCCCAGGCTACCACACGTCACAGAGGCCCAGCTACAGCACTGCCCGGGTGGAGAAGACCCTGTTGGATGCACGCAGGAAGCTGGAGGAGGAGAAAGAGGGGCGTAGATTCTCCAACCTGGGCAGCATGCACAGCAGCGTAGCAGGATCTAACACCTCTATCAGCAGTGCACACAGCTTCAACCGAGCCCAGGGTGGAAGCGGATCCTTCACCCCAATGAGTTCTGGCCTGTCCACTCCAGTGACCCCAACACCAGCACACCTGCAGCATGTCAGGGAGCAGATGGCTTCGGCTCTCAGGAAGATAAGGGAGCTAGAGGAACAGGTGAAGACCATTCCGGTGCTGCAGGTCAAAATCTCTGTGCTGCAGGAGGAGAAACGGCAGCTCAGTGTCCAGCTTAAGAGCCAGAAGTTCCTGGGCCACACTCTGGGCTTCAGCCGAGTTCGTCCCAGAGGAGAGCTCTACATCGACATCCCTGAAGAAGAGATGAGCAACGGAGCTAAGAGCAGCAACAAGCCAGCAGAGCCACCGTCTCCCACCACACCTGGGGGCTCCAAGCAAGACTCTGGGTGTGAGATTGAGGACACAGTGATTGTGGGTGGAGCACGACCAGATGCAAAGCGGGAAGTACGCACCATCGGAGTGGGACCAGAGGACTTGAGGGGCAGTCGTCAGGTGGGAATCGGGGTTCGGGAGGAGGATCTGGGACTGCTTCCAGAGACAGAGGCACTTAAGAATCAAGTGGGTCAGCTTGAGGGCCAGCTAAAGAGGACGATGCAGGAGCTGCAGGCCACACAGCAGCAGGTTGTAGCAGTCCAGATGGCCCCTCAGGCAGAGCATCCAGTCATGGCTACCAGCATGGGCTGGCAGGAGCCACAAGGCTGCAGCCTGCACACTCTGGTGAGCTTCACACAGATGCCCCAACAGAGGGAACAGAGAACTGTGGGAATCCAAGTGTACACACTGGAACAGCCTACTGTGGTGGAGGTGGGCACTCTACTCCGAGCAGAGACCTGCAGCTCCCCCTCCCTTCGACCAGCTGGTGGAGTAGTGGAGGGTCACCACAGAGGACTATCTGAAGGTCAGTGTTTAGCTGGTAATATATAACCTAGAACACTTGAGTTACAAATACATTTGTACTTTCCCTGAACAGTCTAATGCAGTCCAATTCAACAGCCCTCTGTGAAGCAAATAATGTTCAGTATTTGTTGACTGTCTCAGAGTGTTGAGCCAACAGCTTTCAGCCCCTGATGTAAATTGCACCATGTAAATTGCAATGGACAAAACTTTAGAATCACTTCTCAAGTCCAATACTACTCCACATCTAACTGCAGCTGAAAACATACTACATAGCTGATTCAGCACCTATCTGATACTAAAACTTTACTATTATTATTATTATTATAAGGCAGGATTTATTGCAATGGCATGGTATTGAATTGCATTAGATTGTAAAAGTGTAACCAATAAACTGACAACTCTGGGATATGTGAGCTTGTGTTAACAACTTTTTATGAGTTGGAGTCATTTCTGTCTCACAGATGCTCCAGTTGAGTTGCCGATTGCAGTCAGCTCCAAGCAGGTGCGCGATGTCCTGAAGAGTGAGTTGTCCACTTCAGTACCTGTAACTAATCCAGTCATCGCTGTAGGCGCGTCTGGTAATCAAATTGGTTTGATGCATTCTAAAGAAGGAGAGACACACCTGCATACGTCCACAGAGGCTGTCCAGTCACAAGAAGGCCCTAAGACAGGTAATGGGACTAAACTTTGTTCAAAACACCCCTTAAACATCATTCTAACTTGTTCTAACCACATGACGTTTCTGCTGTTTCTGTATGATCACTGGTATCTTTTCCAGCCTCATCTCCCCAGTCTTCTCTGAGGTCCATTATGAAGCGGAAAGCATTAGGAGAACCAGGATCTCCCTCTACAAAGAAAAACCTACAGTTCATTGGAGTCAATGGAGGGTAAGTGTCAGGCTGTTACCCTTCCCTGGCAATTGCATCTCATCACAGATTTGTAAGAGAGTAGTGAATGTTCACACATAGTCTGTCCTAGCCAAGTGTTTACTGTCAGAGTTAAAAAGTGCTAATGCAATTGTACTTCCTGCATGTACAGTGATAAAACAACAATTGAGACTTGAAGCTGTTTCACAGAGTCCACATCTTGTCTTGCAGCTATGAGTCCACATCATCAGACGATAGCAGCAGTGAGAGCTCAGATGAGGGGAGTGACTCCAGCGAATATCATGAAGCCAGAGAAAAATTACCAGAGTCAACAGTCCACCACCAGCAAATAGCCCACAGCAAGCTTCCAGGAAGCAACAGTGTACCTCAACAGACTGTCGTCAAACTACCAGCCATCATTCCAGACTCGCAGCAGAGTCCCAACCAGTCTGCAACGGTAGACACAACACTGCCAGACAAAGCCCCCCACTCACCAGCGACCGACACTGTTGTGCAAAAATGTGCCTCACAGCCACCAGCATCTGACTCCACTCTAACTCTTCCATGTCCAGCCAACAATTCTGCCTCTAAAGAGACTGTCAATCAGTCATCAGAAAAACAGACAGTCCCGCAAGAGATCACCTCCACATCAAGCACTGAATCCACTTCTGAACAAAGCTCCATTATGTCCTCAGTTACTTGTTCTTCATCGCTGTGTGTCACTAAAACCACTGACATTACCAAGCGGCAGTACACCGTCCAGTCAGAAACAGCCGTCCTCTCCAGCCAATCCGAGTCAAAGCCAGCAGTTGAAAGCATCGCAAATGACACAGCATCTGCCAAACAAGTCAGGTAAATCTACACATGGTTAACAGACAGACTGCTATAGTTGTAATAGTACTATCAAGCCTGTGTGTGAGCATCAGTGACTGATCTCCTTGTCTGTCTCAGACTGGACCTAAGTGATGGCCTGATGTCAGCTCTTCACACCCTGCAGAAAGCCCTGGGGGATCCCAATGCCTTCAGTCAACAAGGAGCAGTAGGTGTTAATTAAATTCACTTTATTTTCAGGATAATCCACTCAGTATCAATACCGCTTTCTGGGAAATCCAGAAGTGTCCTTTTTATCATAAAAACAACAACAAGCAGAAGCAAAAACACAGCTCTTCATAAATTGATTTATCTTAAGTGCATACAAACATTTTAGAGGTTATAGGTTTTCAGCAATAGAATACGTTCTTTGATATACGTTGATGGTGTAACCTCAGGTCTAAACAGTATCAGGGAAGGTTCAGTGAATGGAAGCGAAATAACTATCCTCAACAAAATTATAAATGCAACACTTTTGTTTTTGCATCCATTCATCATGAGCTGAACTCAAAGATCTAAGACTTTCTCTCTTAATTTTTGAATTTGTCAAGAAAACATAGTTTAAGTTTTTGTAATACAAATGGCTTTAAAAAACGAGAAAAGAATGTACTGTGTCTGAAAACTTTGCTCTAGGCCCAGTGTTTCCCCAGAGGTTTGGTTTCAAACAAACCCTTCTCTCGCACTATATTTTGATATTTATTATGGTCAGTCTGCATGCCTGAAGTGCTGTGCTCTTGCATCTCTCCAACAGTCTGTCAAGTGTGTGTGTTGTGTGTGTTTCTAATCGTCCTCATTGTGTCTGATCTCAGAGGGCAGCATACACCACAGTGTTGCAGGAATGGCTGCGTGTGTCGTGTCACAAAGCAGCAGACACTGCTGTCGTCAAGGCCTATATGAGCGCCTTCTCCTCCATCTCCCCTCAGCTACTGGAGTTTGTGATCAACATGGCAGACGGCAACGGGAATACAGCGCTTCACTACACCGTCTCCCACTCTAACTTCCCTGTGGTGAAACTTCTGCTGGACACTGGTGAGCTGTCTGTGCATATGTGTATGTGTGTGACTTTGGAGGTCCGTAGGAGAAAAAAGTAATGAGAGAGACAAGATAACACAAACGTGATTACGTAACATGTTGAGGTGGGTGATATAGGCACCAAATGTCCATATTCAAAATAACATAGTTCAAAGTTAAACTAATGTTCCATCCCACTGAGTCAGATGTTTCCTGTATTCACTAATTAGGTTTGAGTGTTCTAAAATCGCTGTTGTTCGTGTTGCTGATGTATCCCCTGTCACACTGATTCCCCTATATACCTGACAGGCATGTGCAATGCTGACAAGCAGAACAAGGCGGGCTACACAGCCATCATGCTGACAGCTCTGGCCGCCTTCCACTCCGACAGTGATCTTCAAACGGTCCTGCAGCTGCTGCGCACAGGAGATGTCAATGCCAAGGCCAGCCAGGTGCACCCTCTACTGCTCATTAAGTTTTACTGCACCTCTAGACACAATCTAAACCAGGGGTATTCAATTAGAATTCAAAGAGGTCCAGTTAGAGAAAATTTCCCGAAGCAAAGGTCTGAAACATCATACCGACTAACTTGCGTTATCATTCACTGCCATATCAACATATATGTTTTTAGTCAACAACTGACAATATTTCAACAATATTCAGTTTTCACATCACACTGGAGGGAAAATAAATACTCAATAATAATAAATTCTAAATTTAAGTATACTAAAACAAAGTGCCTTTTTTTTAAGAAAAACTGAAATAAAGCTTGAAGTGATAGTCTTAACCAATTTTATAATAAACACTCAAACATCATCAAATGAACTCCTCTTCTCTTTCATTCCCTCTTATAAACCACTTTCCTACTTTCTCTTGTTCAGTGAGAAACGTGAGCTCTAACTTGTCCTGCCAGCTAGCATTGGAGATCTATGAGATATTCTGGTTTTGAACTGCCCGTGGGAGGAATGTACATGTAAAAATCTCTACAGTCTTGTGAAATGTCTTTTCTCTTTGCCTCGTCTCTCCATGTGCAGTGTTTCCCATACGTTCATTTATTTGTGGTGGACCGCCACAATATCAATGCTGACCGCCACAGATTGATTTTCCGTTTTTTTTTTTTTTTAAATAAGCCTATTTAAAATCGTATTTGATTGCAGAGCGCAGTAGCCATTTGCGCAGCACGTCCTCTCGCTCGTCCCTCTCTCTCTCTCTCACACTCTCTCCCTCTCACTCACCCCTACCTCTCATACCTCTCTTGCTCTCTCTCCCTCATGGAACACCGCTGCATAAATCTGTCCAACACAACGCTGTCAGCGTCGGAGACCCAGCTTAAAAAAAAAGTTATTAACCAGCATGCAGGGAGCCGAGCTAATAAGGAGAGCTAAGTTAATGTTGGAATGCAGCTGGATTTTGGAGGCTACCACGCTGTATAGCCTAAAGCTGGTAGTCAATATCCCCTCCCCACAAGTACATTGTCATTCTGTGGGAAACACTGTGTGCGTTTCCGAAACGTCTCCGGTGTATCTCACTCGCGGATGCGGACTCGAATGCACAGATTTGATTGGCTGAGCAGTATCACATGAGACGATGCGATTGGTCTGTGAGTTTCCCGGGCCGCTAAACCAGTACAGTAAATGCTAGAAAAGCTGCGCGGGTTAAAATAGAAACGCTCCGTCTCGAAGTAGTAAGTCTCAATAATAAATCGGCTGTTGGTCGGCGGTCCGGAGAGGACAGCGGCTGGGTCCGGATCCGGACCGCGGTCCGCCTATTAGTGACCTCTGATCTAAACCATGTCAGATCTGGACTTAAACAGCATTTACATGTGCTTTTCAGAACTCTGCTGCTAATGTGTCTGATGACACTTCAGAGTTCGCCACAAGATGCATGCTGCAGCATGTACACATATGCAGTCTAAATGACAGCAGTTTAGTTCTGAAATTGGATGTTTAAAGATTTTGAATAATGTGTGCTTGTAGGCCGGTCAGACGGCGCTGATGTTAGCGGTCAGCCACGGGGCGAGGAGACATGGTGCGGGCCCTGCTATCCTGTGGGGCACAAGTCAACATCCGGGATGACGATGGTTCCACAGCACTCATGTGTGCCTGCGAACACGGTCACGTGGACATTGTGCGTCAGCTACTGTCTGTGTCAGGCTGTGATGCCACTCTCACTGATAATGTAAGCATACATTTATTTCCCTTCATTCTTTTTTTCTCTGTCTTGTTTTTTGACAAATCCTGCCTAAACCCATCATCTCACCACCCTCTTCTCGTTTGTTACAGGATGGCAGCACTGCTCTGTCCATTGCCCTGGAGGCAAGCCAGAATGACATTGCTGTGCTTCTGTATGCTCACCTCAACTTTGCAAAACCTCCATCCCCTGTGAGTACTTTGATACACAGCCAACACACATGTACTGTTATCATAAGCATCTTCTTTTTATAGTAACCATTTTGCACTAACATTCAACAGTCATACAGAGAAGATATTTGTGACTGAATTGTCCATTTACAGTTGTCTCAATAAGGCACAGGGCAATGCAGCCACAGTGCTTCTTTTGTCTTCAAAGCAAGTGGAGAAGGTTTTTCTTGGACATGTAGGAAATCACTAACTGAAGAAGAGGTAGATAAAGCAGAAAAAAGAAAATAGCACATAAAACAGAACTCTTGGAAGAGACTAAACATTACAAATTTAATGCTATGTGATATAAAGGTAAACATATCTGAATATAGGATTTTTTTCTTAAAGAGGTGGTATGTTCATTATTCATCATAAAAAAACACCATATTTTTTGTTATGCTGCACATTGCTGCAGCTCCTCTTTTCACCTTGTGTTGAACACTTCGTTTTAGCTATGGAGTGATACATCTTGTCTCTAAATGATCTTTGTTGGGAGTTGCACATGCGCAGTTCCTAGTTAAGGACTAGTAGCCAATCAGAAGCAGAGAAGGGCAGGTCAGTGAAAAGCCGGTAATAGCCAATCAGAAGCAGACAATGGCGGGCCAATGAAAAGCCTGTAAACAGGCTTTGTTTCAGCTGTACATGTTGCCGAACAGCTTAGCAACATGGACTGGAGCATGAGTTTCAAAGTGGTGAGTTATTACTCTGTAACAAATGTATATTTCATCCATAAAGTTTTAATTGAGCTCTGTCTCTACATCACAGTAACAACTTTATGTCCACTGACTGCCTGGAGGGTAGCTAGTGTTTGGAAGGGAGAGGAGAAGTGTGTGCTGCAGCTCAGTGTTTTTGAGGGTGTGTCGGAGTAGCCGCTTGGCAAGTGTTATATGACACTTATTTTGCTTTCATCCCTTTGTCAGAGTTTTCTGTGGGAGATGGGAACTCCCTTTGGGCTGGACTTTGCGCTTTTTCACTGTGCAAACGTATTACATGCACAAAAAAGGTATAACTCAATAAAGGAGAGTGAAAAAGCCAAAAAGCATAATACCACCTCTTTAAAAATTCACACTTTAGCTGCATTTTTTTCCTATAGCTTTACGGCGTCTGTAATTGTAACTACAGATCAAATGAGTGTTTGTTTTCGTTCTAAACCGAGTCTACAGAGTTTTTCCAACAGTTCATATGCAATAAAAACTTCACCTTTGTATAATCGGGTACCTGCATAATACTTGGTCCCAGCTAAGGATTTATGTAGGTGAACTTCAAAATCTGTTTTCCACAACCATACCTTGTTTTTTACCTCTTCTAGGTTTCACCAAAGTCTCCTCTCTTGGGTTCCTCTCCTCCTGGCGGAGAGACAAAATAAAGCCTGCTCTCCTGCAGATAACAGCAACTCTACAGCCAATCCACAGCAACTACCCATACTACAGTGTGATTTTCTTTTTTTTCGACTGTGTAATTAAGAGAAACAATGCGTTTGTTTGTGTGTTTTGTGTTTTCACTCTACATAATTTAAGAACATTGTAATGTGCAGATAAATACGTGACAGCTAGCACCATTGTTAACCATTGCTTTTTGTACACATAATTTTTTTTTAATCATAGTGATGGTTGAAAACGTGGATTTCTTGTGTGGTACAATCTGAAAAACTGAACAGCTAGTGGCTGTATAGACATCAGTCTGGTCTTGCAATGATCCAGTTTTCAGCCCTGTTTTTAGTGGCACTTCAGTTCATTATTTTACACTTACACTATTCCATATGAATCTTGTAGTAGTTGCTTTATAGAGCGATGTGTCTTCATTGTAATGTGTACAATAGTTCTTCCACAGTTGCATCATTACTGTGTGTTTGTGTGTGTGTGACCACCATCGCAGTCATTTGGAATAACAAAAGCCACCCTCTCATGGATAAGTGTCCTTGCATCAACTAGCTCTTTGGTGCTACAGAGTAATACAAAAAAACACCACATCGACAGTTTATCAAAATTTATACACAAGATCTATTTACTGTAGAGTATTTTTATATAGATTTTTTTTAAATCTGACTTAATTCAGAATTTTCAAGTATCCTGATTTCCCCGACAATGTTAAACTTATCACCCATTTTTAACCCGAGGACAAAAATGTATTTGATGTGTCACCACATTTCCCAAAATAAACCCAAAGATGTATCTCTCCTATCAGCTCTGTCAAACTGTATATTGTGGTGAGAATATTAACACAGGCCTAGGATCATTGTGAAGGAAGAAAGAACTTTTTCTGTGAAGACTACGGTACAATGGCCTTTGTATTTTTTTATGTGAAAGTATTTTGGATGGTTTTAAGGAAAGATTAGAGTGTATCTGTGTTTGTAATATTCTGTGCTTAAAGATTTAACAAGAGTTTGTTGAGAAATAACTAAAAGCACAGGTAAAGGTCACGCTGGTAAGATTTGTCAGGGAACCTGAAAGTGACTGAATGGGGTCTCTAAAAGAACGTGTCATGTGAGATGTGAATATCAAACTAATATATGTCAATATAAACTGGTAGTTATTATGCCTAAAATCAAATTCCTTGAACTTAAGTGCATAGGCTATTGATGTCAAAATATCTATTACTTTGAAAAGATTTTTTCACAATTTTCATATTCACTTTTAAGCAATTGAATTTTTATAAACTAAAACTTTTTTTAATTTAAGTATCTATCTTTTATAGGTTTCGATTTTTTAAGCTTGCACCTACTTTATATAATCACACAGCTCTTTAGTTTGTGTTTTATGAAGGTTTATGTAAAATTCTAGATTCTGTTTCTCAATGAATTAATAAATGTGGACCACACTGTTTCTACTGTATTTATTCTATATTACAATTTTTTGCATGTAAGTTGTCATCTGTGATGTAAACAGACTTCAATCAGTAATCAGTAAATCCATAGTTCACATTGGTAGTACATGTTAGGAAATCTCCACTAGAGGGCGTTCTAACTGGTAAGTTAGTTCTTCCCTCAGTTTGTGTCACATCCCTGTTGTAAAACAACAACATCCACTGTACCACCGGTATCTTCTTGAGGCCTGATATCATCAAAACTTTCCTACCTATAGTGATCAGTTTTATTTCATATGTACACATCTATTTCAGTCTCAACGGTATTAGAAATATGATTTTGAGTTGAATTTTCCTGTGATGTTGCCGGTGTATTACATCCTCATTCCTCTGGAAAGCTACAGAGGAATATGATGGTGTAACCTCAGGTCTAAACAGTATCAGGGAAGGTTCAGTGAATGGAAGCGAAATAACTATCCTCAACAAAATTATAAATGCAACACTTTTGTTTTTGCATCCATTCATCATGAGCTGAACTCAAAGATCTAAGACTTTCTCTATATAGGCCTATTTATCTCAAATATTGTTAAAAAATCTGTCAAAATCTGCTGAGATAATCCATCCACCTCAGGTGTGGCATATCAAGATGCTGATCAGACAGCATGGGTATTGCACAGGTGTGCCTTAGGCTGAAAATACAGCAATATAACCTATGCTTAAAGTTGTGCTTTTAGGCATAAACACAGGATTTGTACAGAAACAGCAAAGCAATTTAATGATGAGACAGGATAAACCAAAAGAGGTTTTCCACAAGTTGCTGAGCCATTTGGCGGAAGTGAGTGCCAGCAGGATCGTGCAGAGAACTTTGGAAGGGCAGGTGCTCAAAGTACTTGAATGATGTCAATCATATTACTGTATTTAGTGTGGGAAATGTGTTATAGTTCTTGCCTGCTGAAAAAAGTAATATATTTTTTAACTTGTTACTTCTGTAATATGCTGCCCCCAACAACTGCTTCTGATGTAGCATTAATTGCAATGTATGATATTGTGGAAATAAAGTTAAAGTATAAAAGTGGCACAGGGAAGGATTTAAATAGGGCTGTTCTCAAAATATTGTTACAGAAACATACTGTGATGTATTCCTTGCTGATATGCGTATACAGATGCTTCTGTATCGATACATCAGCAAATACTGTGACGCAGTTTTGAAAAAGAAACACAGGGAATACCCAGCTCTAGCTTTAAAACACTGTGGGCTGACAGGGATAACTTACAGGGAACAGTTGCTGGGTATGTTGCTGGTGCTGCTGCTGTTGTTGTACTACTGGAGGTGATCTGTGACTAGAGATATTAAAACAAACATAGGATATTTATTAGCATATTAAACTATTATGTGAGCATGAAAAGATTTAAATACGTAAAGATGTTGAGTGTTTGGAACTGTCTCACAGAGACTGACCTGCTGCTGCCAAGGCTGAATGCTTCCAGAAAATCAGAGGAAGACACTCAGAGACTGCTACACACCAAGAGCTGCAGGTAGAGGAAATAATGCCAGATTCAAAAAAAAAGTGTGGGTTCAATCTGAGAAATAAACATTAATGGGAAAAGGGTGAGGGTGGCCCTGAGGGTTAAGAGTGAGAGAAACATCTATCAATCTATAGACAGAGGTGTGTGTGTCTGTGTGTTGCTTGCTTGTGTGTCTATAGCATGCAATATTGTGATAATGATTTTATATACTGCATTGTGAACCTGAGATATATTTGGATTTTATTGACTATATGTCTAATCATTCACTCTTTACTTTGATGTCAGAAATATCATTTATTTTACACTGACACTGAGGTTATAAAGTAGTTTTACTGTTGTAAACACTGTTGCTGTTAAAATGTCTATCTATTTCAATGCTGTTCTGATCATTTTAAAAAGGGATGATAAGTAGGCTATAAGTCGGGGGAATACTAAATATCAATAAGCCTGTTTTACCACTGTTGTTATAATTAGTTTAAGGCACAAAGCTTATATTAAGTTACTGTAATGTTCCAAGTTCAAGTGAGAAGTTTTTAGTTACATAAATTACATTTAAAAAAGACTCTCGACGCCCGTGACACTTTTCACCCATCAAACAGAACGAAGTAAACCTTTGATTATCTGTGTAGAAGTAACGTTAGCTGTTAGCATAGTGTTAGCCGGCAGCTAACGAAGTAACGTTAGCTGTTAGCATAGTGTTAGCCGGCAGCTAACGTTACTTTTACAGGCGACAACTACTGTGCATGCTCTCTTTGCATCTTATTCGTAAAATACAAGCAACAACCCACAACAATGACACTGCGGCAAACCCCACTTACCCGATGAATCGAAGGTGTCCTGTAGAAAGAGGTGAACGGCGTCAGAACGGGAGGGCTCCTAACGATGAGGCCATCGGGTGAAAGGTCATCATGTGTGTCATTTTATTTACTGCGAAATTATTATTCATTCATTTTACTAAAAGGGGGGGGGGCTTTACATATTTAAACAAAAATAAAGGAGATTTTGCATTTATAAAAGGACTCTTTAGGCATAAAAGGGCAGCTGCTCAAGCACCCAACGCACCCCCCTCTGCACGTGTCTGAGTGCCAGCAACAGAGATAACTGGCAACATTTTTAATGAAACCTGTTACAGTTGCTCTCATAAGCACAGCAAGCCCCACTGTGGTACCAGAGTCCATGCCAATGCCCCCTGATACCTAAAAATGTTCCAATAAGGTATGTTTAAACACAGATCAGTCAGAAAAAAACAGGTTGTCTGGAACAGCTAGGCAAGCCATAGGTTTTAACCATGCCTGAAGCCATGTGTATTCACATATTAAATTCAGCCCTTTACTTAATTTTTCTCTTTCAGTGGAAAAGTTACCACCTTCAAAAACATGACATTCAGGCCCATTTGCAAAAAAAGGTTTTATAAATGTTTTTTTAAATAAACTTCAAAACCAGACAAGAAGCAGGAGGCCTCAGAACACTGATCATGTGTCAAAAATGGTTCAACAGGCTGATGTCTCATCTCCAATTTTGGCCACCATCTGAAAGAAAAACACTTTTCATCACAGCAGCTGGTTTCCTCAAACAGCTGATTGTCTATGGGAGGAGTCGGTAAAATGACAAGTCAATCTCATCTGCACAATGTATCTGTCTACACCAGTGGTTCTCAAATTGGGGAATAGAGCCACTTCAGGGATTTGCAGAGCATGAGCAGATCTAAAGTTGCATAAATATGTGATGGCATGAACAAAAGCGCTCTGATGCTTGCAGGGGTATTTTGCGGACCTGAATCGCGTTTACTTCAATTACCTGTATTGTTAATGATTAATACAAAGGAAATTCAGGTGAACTCTCTTAACTGGACTAATTGTGATCTTGAACACAATGAAACATGTGGCCTCATTTATCTCTTAATTCTGTTTACATACACAAGCCTTTAGCTCTAAAACTATTTCCAGTTGTGTAAGGCAGCAGCTTATTACTTCTCAATATATATGTCAGCTGAACTTAAAAAGAAAACAGCTTATCTGTTTGATGAGTGGATCCACCCTTACAGTGCAGTGGGTTAGATTAGCCTTTGAAACACAACATGTATTGGCAGGATACACAGAAAATTTCTTTAGTCATCTGTTACAAGACTTCCAACTGATTAACACATCTTTTGATATTCATTGATTGCAGAGCTTAGATTTGAAATCTGTTCGAATTAGATCGGTTTGGTCTCTGCATGTTTGAACATTTTGAACTGAGAAATGCCTTCAGTTTGTTATATCAGACAATAATAACTGCATTCTGACACTAAAATGAACCCTATTATTTATTTCATCTATGGGTAATGACTGAACATGTTCTTCTGGAGTAAATGCTGAATGGGCCACTTTTAACAGATCTTGTGAAATACACTATTTGTAATTCCTTATGCGTTGATCTGCTCAAATAACACTTGTGATCGTACATGTTTGCCTACAGTCACCATGGTATTGAAAAATTTGAGATATGGTTAAAGAGGCACCCTGGGAAGATTTTTTTTATCTCACACAAACTG
>JALXJV020000007.1:16384602-16424043 GCA_024633595.2 Lepomis macrochirus | reverse complement strand
CCTATCTTGGAGGAGGTCCTGGGTGTGCCCCTGCTCTGTTTCAAGCATAAAACCCTCACAGTTTGGGCTCATCACCGCATTCAGCTATAGTCAAACAAAGGCAAGATGACCAGTCTCTCTGCTAAGGACAAGGACACAGTCAGAGCCTTCTGGGCCAAAGTGTCTGGAAAGGCGGAGGACATCGGTGCTGATGCTATCTCCAGGTAAATATGAGCCCAAACTGACTGATGTAACCTGTTCCTAAAAGTCTTCTTAATTTTTAAAATCAATGTGTTTCTTACTCGCTTATTCACTTACTCACATTTCTTTCCCAGGATGCTGGCCGTGTACCCGCAGACCAAGACTTACTTCTCCCACTGGAAGGACCTGAGCCCCACCTCTCCCCTGGCGAGGAAGCACGGAGGAATTGTGATGGCTGGAGTTGCAGATGCTGTGACCAAAATCGATGATCTGAAAGGAGGTCTTCTGGGCCTCAGTGAGCTGCATGCCTTCACTCTGCGTGTGGACCCTGCTAACTTCAAGGTGCACAGCCTAAGTTATTAAAAGATAATAACCTGTGATTTGTATGAAGTGTTGCTCAAACTTAGGGGTTCGGGGTTCCAGACTTGCTACAGGTCCGTCTGCTTTCACCATGCATGCATGTCCCCATGTGCTGTGTAGATGATGCCGTTCCATTCAGATACACCTGTCGTTGTTCAAACAGGCCTATGTATATGAAGATTGGACTGAGCATTAAAATGTTACAGCCAAAGTATTGTGACAGATGTGTGATGTTATCTGTAAAATCTGTGTGAATGTCCTCTGTTCACAGATTCTGTCCCACAACCTCCTCGTGGTCCTGGCCATCATGTTCCCCAGCGACTTCACCCCTGAGGTCCATGTGTCTATGGATAAGTTCCTGGCTGCCTTGGCTCTGGCCCTGTCTGAGAAATACAGATAAACAGCAGGAGAAGATGACGGAGACTGCAACATGAGCTTTCTTTGCATAATGATTAATAAATGCAAGAATGCAAAAAGCAAAACAAACAATTGTTTATTTCTGGTTTCTTTGTGATGATGTGTGTCCTGTGAGAGGAGATCAAATGTCAACTATTACAGCACAAAAATAACTTAAATCGGTTATCATTGTTATTTTCAGGCAAAAATTCAAAATATCCTTTGCTTCCAGTGTCTCCAATGTTCTGTGTTGTTGATATTTAAATATCTTAGGACTGTTGGGGTTACAAAACAAGACATTTGAAGAGTTACCTCCGACTCTGGGAAGTTTTGATGGACAGTTTTCACCATTTCAGTTCATAATTATGGACATTTTATGAACTAAATTATTCATTGATTAAAAACAATAGGGTAAAAAAATAATAAAAACAATCGTTAGTTGAAGCACAACTTAAAATAAAGTTGAAATTATAGAGACATTGTGATCAGGTCTAACATTTTTATATTCACCCATGTTTTATAAAACAGAGAATTAAAAAACACATAAAAGTGTTATATTAGTCGTCTCTTTGCACAAATCCTAAAACATTTTTAGTGAAATCAGCATTTTCTCCAAATATTGGAATAAAGGGTCTCTCTGTGTGGCGTTAGTTAAAATCCCAGTAACTCAGTAACATGTGACAACTGACAGCCATGAAAAGGAGTTGTTGTTAATTAAGCCTATTGTTGTTGTTGTTGTTATTAAAATTAATAATTAAATCAAAAATATGAAATATTGAAATATTTGTCAAATTCTTTATGAAACAGAAGATCACAAGGACAACTGCCTGAAAGAAAACAAAGACTTTAAATATAGTAAACCTGACATTTTTTCAACTTTTCCTTTTAAATTCAACTTTTTAATTTTTCAAAAGCAGCATCATAAGGGGAGTTATTGATCTATATATGGGCAACCTACCCTCTAACTATAACATTAATAATATATTTTTTTAAAAACATTGTTTATTTATTTCAGTCAGAGGTTAGGAAATGGTGGTTCAACTTCAGTAGCTCCAGTTTGTCATCTGGAATATCTTTTTTAAGATAATTTATCCACTTTTAGCACATTTCATCAGCACTATTGTTCCTCTCTATACTTAATTTGGATTAAGGCCAGTCTTGAATATTTATTTTTAATTATTATTTAATCAAAATTAATTATGTAATTTTTGTTTATTATAAAGTCAATATTTTTCATGTATACATCTATTTTTATATAAACAACTTATTGAATTTGTTAAATGTTTTATTTGCTTTTGAGACAAAAACAAATACATTTTAATATATAGATAAACCCATTTATTATACACATGAAAAATGTTTATTGTTATCATTATATTTTCTAAAACATTACATATGGTCAATTTATTACTAGACATACCAGTCATAAGTGGATGTTTCATATTTGGTGTTTTTAATTAAACAAATTGGCATATGTTATAAATCAAATAAGACTGTTTTTGCTATTATTGTTATAATAATTATTATTTTTTAGTGGTGTGGTACTAGTATTGTTGTTGTTTTTAATTATGATTACTAGTTTGAAGTAACAGAATGGACTATTCAGAATTAAAATAAGTTATTAGTATTGAAATGATCTAATTCATTTTGGACATCAGCACAGACAAAGAGCTTGTTGAATTTGCAAAGTGTTTTATTTGCTTTTCAGTCAAAACCAAAGAGCTTTTCAACAAATGATCCACATGTGATGGTCTTCTGCTGCAGCTCTCTAGTGGTACTGCCTTCCCAGGGAGGACACCACCACAGCCAGGAACTTCTGAAAAGCTGCCTGGACTTCAGATGTGAACTCTTTGCCCAACTGAGCAGCAACCACAACGGTCAGGCAGTCAGACAGCAGCTGCAACACAACAAGCATCAGAAAACATCAACAACATGAAAGGTGGGGCTCTTTTTTAATAATAGCTGAATACTAAAAAGTAGTCCAGTCTAATTTAATCCTTGTAGCATTACCTTGAAATTGTCAGGGTCCACGTGCAGTTTCTCTGAGTGCAGCACACTCAGCTCGGCATAGGTTGCCTTGATGTTGTCCATGTTCTTCACAGCCCGGTCCAGACCGTGGAGGACAACTTTCCCGTGAGCTGCGACCATCGGGTTTCCAGTGATAGCAGCGGCATTGTAGAGGTTTCCAAAGCCGCCGAAATACCTCTGAGTCCAGGGGTAGACGATCAGACACCTGAGGAAACATGTCAAAATATAAATGTTACAAGATTAGACTAAGAAATGAAATCTGTGTGCCAAGAAAATGAACATTTGTGCACACAATACATGGAGAATAATCCTTATACATTGCTTATGTAAAAACAAAACAAAACAAGGACGTCTCACCTGCAAAGAGCTGCAGGGCCCACCACTTCATAGTCCATCTTGGAGAAGATGTCCTGGATGGTGGCACGCTCAAAGTCTGTCCATTCGACCATTTTGGCGGGTCTAGATTGTCCTGTACGGGTCTGTAGATCCTGTGCTCACCGCCACCAGATGCAGCTTTTAAAGCAAACCTGCTCCCCTCCCTGAAGCATGCGATTGTATGGGCGGTGGGCCGGACAAGTGCTGCAAATCTGCAGCAATGATAAGGATATCTGCACCCCTTAGATTGTTTCTGAGGCTGAAACACAAACTAGTTTGGGGGTAGTGGTTCAGCACAGTTATCTCTATATTTGTCCAGTTTCAATATGTTCTAAATGCTGCCATTTGAAATGGGAACGGACATGCTGCATTCTTCATTGAGTTAAATGATAGATCACTTCTCTTACATTAGCTTTATTCTTTGCCCAAGGTAGCAGGGGAACTCGCAAAACAGGACTAACTGTGATCTTGAAAATAATTAAATGTCTGGCCTTATTTATCTCTTAACTTTGTTGACATCCAAAAGCCTTTAGCTCTTGATTTTTTTCCCAGTTATGTAAGGCAGCAGCTTATAACTATACACTAGATATCAGCTGAAATTGAACAGTAGAAAAACAGCTTATCTATTTTTTTTAGGGTGGATCCAGTGTAGTGGGTTAGATAAGCCTTTGAAACACACCATGTATTGGCAGGAACACAGAAAATGACTTCAGTCAGTCTGTTGGAAGACTTCCAACTGATAAACAAATCTATTAACAATGTTTGATTGCAGAGTTTAGATTTAAAATCATATTAGGCCTGCTTGGCCTCTGCGTGTTTGAACATTAGTCTGTCATACCGGAAAATAATAACTGTATTCAGACACTAAAATGAGCCGTCTTATTTCTTCTGCAGTAAACCCTGAATGAGTCAATTGTGACAGATCCTGTGAAATACACTAGGCCAGAGGTTTTCAGTGTGTGAAGCGAGCCTCCCCAGCGGGGCAACAAACTGTTTCAGGGGAGGCAATTATGGGACCTTGGAATCAGTTGTAACATGTAAGTTTTGTTTTGTTTTATAAAAAAGAAAATAGATCTCACAAAAAATAGTTACATAAGTTGTCTCGTCATACAAATCTTAAAATGTTTGAATATATTTGAAATATTCAATTGTTTGATGAGTGTCTCACAGAACAGACCATAATAAATATCTTTTTTAAACATAATTTATCCGATATTACCACATTTCTTCAGCGCTCCTGTTCCTCTCCATACTTCATGTGTCTAAAGGTTAGTCAAGAATATGTATATATTCAAAATCAAAAAATACATTATTTTTTATGTTTGCATCTATTTCAGTTTATTTATTACAGACAAACAGATGGCTACTAATTGTTTTATTTGCTTTTAGGCAAAGACCTTATAATACAAATATATACACGTTTATTATACACATAAATATTCATTATTGTTGCTAAATAATATTCCAAAAACATAACGTATAGTTAAGTTCTAATATGTTTTATAAGGCTAAGACATATTACCTGTTATAATCGTATGTTTTATATTTTTTTTGAATAAAAAAATGGCTTATCTTATCAATCAACAGATTATTATTGTTCTTGATCTTATTAGTAGTAGTAGTTACATCATTAAACAATATTAGCCAATTTTGCCTCAATTGTTGAGTGTCTGTGAGATCAAATAACATAATCATAATCACATAGGCATCCGGGAATTCAGCGCAACTAAACATGCAAACTGAGGTTCCACCTTTTCCCAAGCTTTGTCTGAGAGGAGGCCCAAAGTCTCAGACTTTGAATATCCTTTCATTTGGCCTACATGGATCCTTATGAATTGACCTGCTCATATAACACTTGCAGTTGTACATGTTTGCTTACAATCACCATGATCTTGATAATTGGTTCCAGAGCCACCCTCGGAAGATTTTTTTTTATCTCATGCAAACTTCTGCCCATCACTTGGACCGCCTCAAGCATCCTATCTCAGAGGAGGTCCTGGGTGTCCCCTGCTCTGTTTCAAGCATAAAACCCCACAGTTTGGGCTCATCACCACATTCAACTATAGTCAAACAAAGGCAAGATGACCAGTCTCTCTGCTAAGGACAAGGACACAGTCAGAGCCTTCTGGGCCAAAGTGTCTGGAAAGGCGGAGGACATCGGTGCTGATGCTATCTCCAGGTAAATATGAGCCCAAACTGACTGATGTAACCTGTTCCTAAAAGTCTTCTTAATTTTTAAAATCAATGTGTTTCTTACTCGCTTATTGACTTACTCACATTTCTTTCCCAGGATGCTGGCCGTGTACCCGCAGACCAAGACTTACTTCTCCCACTGGAAGGACCTGAGCCCCACCTCTCCCCTGGCGAGGAAGCACGGAGGAGTTGTGATGGCTGGAGTTGCAGATGCTGTGACCAAAATCGATGATCTGAAAGGAGGTCTTCTGGGCCTCAGTGAGCTGCATGCCTTCACTCTGCGTGTGGACCCTGCTAACTTCAAGGTGCACAGCCTAAGTTATTAAAAGATAATAACCTGTGATTTGTATGAAGTGTTGCTCAAACTTAGGGGTTCGGGGGTTCCAGACTTGCTACAGGTCCGTCTGCTTTCACCATGCATGCATGTCCCCATGTGCTGTGTAGATGATGCCGTTCCATTCAGATACACCTGTCGTTGTTCAAACAGGCCTATGTATATGAAGATTGGACTGAGCATTAAAATGTTACAGCCAAAGTATTGTGACAGATGTGTGATGTTATCTGTAAAATCTGTGTGAATGTCCTCTGTTCACAGATTCTGTCCCACAACCTCCTCGTGGTCCTGGCCATCATGTTCCCCAGCGACTTCACCCCTGAGGTCCATGTGTCTATGGATAAGTTCCTGGCTGCCTTGGCTCTGGCCCTGTCTGAGAAATACAGATAAACAGCAGGAGAAGATGACGGAGACTGCAGCATGAGCTTTCTTTGCATAATGATTAATAAATGCAAGAATGCAAAAAGAAAAACAAACAATTGTTTATTTCTGGTTTCTTTGTGATGATGTGTGTCCTGTGAGAGGAGATCAAATGTCAACTATTACAGCACAAAAATAACTTAAATCGGTTATCATTGTTATTTTCAGGCAAAAATTCAAAATATCCTTTGCTTCCAGTGTCTCCAATGTTCTGTGTTGTTGATATTTAAATATCTTAGGACTGTTGGGGTTACAAAACAAGACATTTGAAGAGTTACCTCCGACTCTGGGAAGTTTTGATGGACAGTTTTCACCATTTCAGTTCTTAAATATGGACATTTTATGAACTAAATTATTCATTGATTAAAAACAATAGGGTAAAAAAATAATAAAAACAATCGTTAGTTGAAGCACAACTTAAAATAAAGTTGAAATTATAGAGACATTGTGATCAGGTCTAACTTTTTTATATTCACCCATGTTTTATAAAACAGAGAATTAAAAAACACATAAAATTGTTATATTAGTCGTCTCTTTGCACAAATCCTAAAACATTTTTTAGTGAAATCAGCATTTTCTCCAAATATTGGAATAAAGGATCTCTCTGTGTGGCGTTAGTTAAAATCCCAGTAACTCAGTAACATGTGACAACTGACAGCCATGAAAAGGAGTTGTTGTTAAATAAGCCTATTGTTGTTGTTGTTGTTGTTATTATAATTAAATCTAAAATATGAAATATTGAAATATTTGTCAAATTCTTTATGAAACAGAAGATCACAAGGACAACTGCCTGAAAGAAAACAAAGACTTTAAATATAGTAAACCTGACATTATTTCAACTTTTCCTTTTAAATTCAACTTTTTAATTTTTCAAAAGCAGCATCATAAGGGGAGTTATTGATCTATATATGGGCAACCTACCCTCTAACTATAACATTAATAATATATTTTTTTAAAAACATTGTTTATTTATTTCAGTCAGAGGTTAGGAAATGGTGGTTCAACTTCAGTAGCTCCAGTTTGTCATCTGGAATATCTTTTTTTAAGATAATTTATCCACTTTTAGCACATTTCATCAGCACTATTGTTCCTCTCTATACTTAATTTGGATTAAGGCCAGTCTTGAATATTTATTTTTAATTATTATTTAATCAAAATTAATTATGTAATTTTTGTTTATTATAAAGTCAATATTTTTCATGTATACATCTATTTTTATATAAACAACTTATTGAATTTGTTAAATGTTTTATTTGCTTTTGAGACAAAAACAAATACATTTTAATATATAGATAAACCCATTTATTATACACATGAAAAATGTTTATTGTTATCATTATATTTTCTAAAACATTACATATGGTCAATTTATTACTAGACATACCAGTCATAAGTGGATGTTTCATATTTGGTGTTTTTAATTAAACAAATTGGCATATGTTATAAATCAAATAAGACTGTTTTTGCTATTATTGTTATAATAATTATTATTTTTTAGTGGTGTGGTACTAGTATTGTTGTTGTTTTTAATTATGATTACTAGTTTGAAGTAACAGAATGGACTATTCAGAATTAAAATAAGTTATTAGTATTGAAATGATCTAATTCATTTTGGACATCAGCACAGACAAAGAGCTTGTTGAATTTGCAAAGTGTTTTATTTGCTTTTCAGTCAAAACCAAAGAGCTTTTCAACAAATGATCCACATGTGATGGTCTTCTGCTGCAGCTCTCTAGTGGTACTGCCTTCCCAGGGAGGACACCACCACAGCCAGGAACTTCTGAAAAGCTGCCTGGACTTCAGATGTGAACTCTTTGCCCAACTGAGCAGCAACCACAACGGTCAGGCAGTCAGACAGCAGCTGCAACACAACAAGCATCAGAAAACATCAACAACATGAAAGGTGGGGCTCTTTTTTAAAAATAGCTGAATACTAAAAAGTAGTCCAGTCTAATTTAATCCTTGTAGCATTACCTTGAAATTGTCAGGGTCCACGTGCAGTTTCTCTGAGTGCAGCACACTCAGCTCGGCATAGGTTGCCTTGATGTTGTCCATGTTCTTCACAGCCCGGTCCAGACCGTGGAGGACGACTGTCCCGTGAGCTGCGACCTTCGGATTTCCAGTGATAGCAGCGGCGTTGTAGAGGTTTCCAAAGCTGCCGAAATACCTCTGAGTCCAGGGGTAGACGATCAGACACCTGAAGAAACGTGTTAAAACATAAATGTTACAGGGTTAGATTAAGAAATGAAATCTGTGTGCCAAGAAAATGAACATTTGTGCATATAGTACATGACTAATAATCCTTATACATTGTTAATGCAAAAACAAAACAAAACAAGGACGTCTCACCTGCAAAGAGCTGCAGGGCCCACCACTTCATAGTCCATCTTGGAGAAGATGTCCTGGATGGTGGCACGCTCAAAGTCTGTCCATTCGACCATTTTGGCGGGTCTAGATTGTCCTGTACGGGTCTGTAGATCCTGTGCTCACCGCCACCAGATGCAGCTTTTAAAGCAAACCTGCTCCCCTCCCTGAAGCATGCGATTGTATGGGCGGTGGGCCGGACAAGTGCTGCAAATCTGCAGCAATGATAAGGATATCTGCACCCCTTAGATTGTTTCTGAGGCTGAAACACAAACTAGTTTGGGGGTAGTGGTTCAGCACAGTTATCTCTATATTTGTCCAGTTTCAATATGTTCTAAATGCTGCCATTTGAAATGGGAACGGACATGCTGCATTCTTCATTGAGTTAAATGATAGATCACTTCTCTTACATTAGCTTTATTCTTTGCCCAAGGTAGCAGGGGAACTCGTAAAACAGGACTAACTGTGATCTTGAAAATAATTAAATGTCTGGCCTTATTTATCTCTTAACTTTGTTGACATCCAAAAGCCTTTAGCTCTTGATTTTTTTCCCAGTTATGTAAGGCAGCAGCTTATAACTATACACTAGATATCAGCTGAAATTGAACACTAGAAAAACAGCTTATCTATTTTTTTTAGGGTGGATCCAGTGTAGTGGGTTAGATAAGCCTTTGAAACACACCATGTATTGGCAGGAACACAGAAAATGACTTCAGTCAGTCTGTTGGAAGACTTCCAACTGATAAACAAATCTATTAACAATGTTTGATTGCAGAGTTTAGATTTAAAATCATATTAGGCCTGCTTGGCCTCTGTGTGTTTGAACATTAGTCTGTCATACCGGAAAATAATAACTGTATTCAGACACTAAAATGAGCCGTCTTATTTCTTCTGCAGTAAACCCTGAATGAGTCAATTGTGACAGATCCTGTGAAATACACTAGGCCAGAGGTTTTCAGTGTGTGAAGCGAGCCTCCCCAGCGGGGCAACAAACTGTTTCAGGGGAGGCAATTATGGGACCTTGGAATCAGTTGTAACATGTAAGTTTTGTTTTGTTTTATAAAAAAAGAAAATAGATCTCACAAAAAATAGTTACATAAGTTGTCTCGTCATACAAATCTTAAAATGTTTGAATATATTTGAAATATTCAATTGTTTGATGAGTGTCTCACAGAACAGACCATAATAAATATCTTTTTAAACATAATTTATCCGATATTACCACATTTCTTCAGCGCTCCTGTTCCTCTCCATACTTCATGTGTCTAAAGAAAATACATTATTTTTTATGTTTGCATCTATTTCAGTTTATTTATTACAGACAAACAGATGGCTGCTAATTGTTTTATTTGCTTTTAGGCAAAGACCTTATAATACAAATATATACACGTTTATTATACACATAAATATTCATTATTGTTGCTAAATAATATTCCAAAAACATAACGTATAGTTAAGTTCTAATATGTTTTATAAGGCTAAGACATATTACCTGTTATAATCGTATGTTTTATATTTTTTTTGAATAAAAAAATGGCTTATCTTATCAATCAACAGATTATTATTGTTCTTGATCTTATTAGTAGTAGTAGTTACATCATTAAACAATATTAGCCAATTTTGCCTCAATTGTTGAGTGTCTGTGAGATCAAATAACATAATCATAATCACATAGGCATCCGGGAATTCAGCGCAACTAAACATGCAAACTGAGGTTCCACCTTTTCCCAAGCTTTGTCTGAGAGGAGGCCCAAAGTCTCAGACTTTGAATATCCTTTCATTTGGCCTACATGGATCCTTATGAATTGACCTGCTCATATAACACTTGCAGTTGTACATGTTTGCTTACAATCACCATGATCTTGATAATTGGTTCCAGAGCCACCCTCGGAAGATTTTTTTTATCTCATGCAAACTTCTGCCCATCACTTGGACCGCCTCAAGCATCCTATCTCAGAGGAGGTCCTGGGTGTGCCCCTGCTCTGTTTCAAGCATAAAACCCCCACAGTTTGGGCTCATCACCACATTCAACTATAGTCAAACAAAGGCAAGATGACCAGTCTCTCTGCTAAGGACAAGGACACAGTCAGAGCCTTCTGGGCCAAAGTGTCTGGAAAGGCGGAGGACATCGGCGCTGATGCTATCTCCAGGTAAATATGAGCCCAAACTGACTGATGTAACCTGTTCCTAAAAGTCTTCTTAATTTTTAAAATCAATGTGTTTCTTACTCGCTTATTGACTTACTCACATTTCTTTCCCAGGATGCTGGCCGTGTACCCGCAGACCAAGACTTACTTCTCCCACTGGAAGGACCTGAGCCCCACCTCTCCCCTGGCGAGGAAGCACGGAGGAGTTGTGATGGCTGGAGTTGCAGATGCTGTGACCAAAATCGATGATCTGAAAGGAGGTCTTCTGGGCCTCAGTGAGCTGCATGCCTTCACTCTGCGTGTGGACCCTGCTAACTTCAAGGTGCACAGCCTAAGTTATTAAAAGATAATAACCTGTGATTTGTATGAAGTGTTGCTCAAACTTAGGGGTTCGGGGGGTTCCAGACTTGCAACAGGTCCGTCTGCTTTCACCATGCATGCATGTCCCCATGTGCTGTGTAGATGATGCCGTTCCATTCAGATACACCTGTCGTTGTTCAAACAGGCCTATGTATATGAAGATTGGACTGAGCATTAAAATGTTACAGCCAAAGTATTGTGACAGATGTGTGATGTTATATGTAAAATCTGTGTGAATGTCCTCTGTTCACAGATTCTGTCCCACAACCTCCTCGTGGTCCTGGCCATCATGTTCCCCAGCGACTTCACCCCTGAGGTCCATGTGTCTATGGATAAGTTCCTGGCTGCCTTGGCTCTGGCCCTGTCTGAGAAATACAGATAAACAGCAGGAGAAGATGACGGAGACTGCAGCATGAGCTTTCTTTGCATAATGATTAATAAATTCATGGATTCAAAAAGCAAAACAAAAATTGTTCATTTCTGGTTTCTTTGTGATGATGTGTGTCCTGTGAGAGGAGATCAAATGTCAACTATTACAGCACAAAACAAACTTAAAAACAAGCAAGTCAATAAAACATTAGAGCTGCAACAATTAGTTAATTCATATGAATTTTAAACTATTTTGACCTTCGATTATCATTGTTATTTTTAGGCGAAAACTCAAAACATTCTATGCTTTCAGCGTCTCCAATGTTCTGTGTTATTGATAGTTGAATATCTTAGGACTCTTGGGCTTACAAAACAAGACATTTGAATAGTTAGCTAGGATTCTGGGAGGTTTTGAGGGACAGTTTTCACTAATATTATTCATTGAGTCATTTTCAAAACAATAGGGTAATAAATAATGAAAACAATCATAACATAATGCACTGTAGAATAAGTTCAGAATAGTCAAAATATTTCTGGAAACTGATTATCTCAAACTTTTTAAGTAGTGGCAGGGCTGGACTGGGACAAAAAAAAACTGGCATTTTTGGCCCAAGCGGCCCACAAATCCGTCGGACACCCCTCACCAATGCACCATTCTTCCATTTAAGGGCTCAGATTATGGGTGTATCGAAACACCCATGAGACGTAACATTGCACTAGATTGGGGCCATGACAAAACAAGAATATATTTTAATAGCCATACTATTTAGGAAAAAAATGTATTAATGAAATAGTTTGATGGGGGGGTCTGGGGGTCTTCCTCCAGAAGATTTTGAGTATTAAACACTTATTTTCCTACTTTCTGGGGACATTTTCTGCATCAGGGGGACATTGTTTTTATTTAAAAACACAAAATATGAAACTGTTTGTTTTGGTTCCCTTAGTGTGGCTGCAGTTTTTGTTTTTTGGCCGCTGCTCCCTTCTCTCCCTCACCTGCAGGATGCAGGCGTGTTAGCTGAGGGGACCTGATTACTCACACCTGCACATGATTTACGCTCCCTCGGGTTCTTGCCCTATTTAAGTGACGGCCTGACATCCTGTCTTCGCCGAATCGTTAAGTCGTATCAGTACGTCTAGACTACCAGCTTGTTAGGTTGGAAAAGTACAAACTCAGCCTGTTTGTGTTCCTACTTACTAACTTGTGTCTCCTGTGTTCAGGACCTCTACCGGACCCGTCGGCAATCAACTCTCTCTCCCCGCCTCCTGGATTTCACGCACCAGCCCACTGCCTGCCCGCTTCTCGGATTGAATCCCCTCAACCTCCCTCGCCTGCCTGTCCTACCTGCCCCGTTCTCTGCAGCCACCACCAGCTCCTTAAATAAATCTGTGAACCAGCCCTTGTCTCAAGTCTATTTCTGGGTCTTATCTGAAGCGTGACATTATTCTAGACTCAAATAGGTAACTCTTTATTTTAAGGTCCTTGTAATAAGCGGCTTGAAAAATACAAATACATCTCCATTATTTCAATTCAAGTTCTGTTTATTAGTATCATCTTCTCATATCTTCCGTCCAAAAGTGAGTATGCACAATTTTATTCCATCATCAGCACTTTTACTTAAATTAAAGGCGCTTTAAATGTGGAGTTTTATGGAATCATAAGCAACTAAAGATGGCTAATAAAGATTACAAATTGTTAAGCCAGGTAGATGAGGTAATTGAACAATATCAGGGGTTTTTTTCTTCAGCTTCTTCAGACCAACAAAAGTCTGTTCCCAAACGGCTGGAGAAATGAAGCAGGTTAACAAACATCTCCTCTTCAGACTGGAAGCTGAGCAGGAAGCTAACAGAAGGTCTTTAGTTCAATTTATAGAAAGTAACGAGCAGCTGTATTTTATTCCAGCCTACCTGTCTAGCTGAGAGAAAAAGAGGTCTTCAGCTCCATCCTGAAAAACATCCATGGGGTGCCATATTTGGGTCACAAGAAGAAGACTAGCGACTGAGACCATAAACATGTTAGGAAAGTGTTTACTGAGGTAATAAATCAGCTGAGAAGTAGCCACACTTTCTCATAGACTTCTATTTGATCCAGTGGAGTCGCCCCCTACTGGCTGTTAGAGAGAATGCAGGTTTGAGGCTTCACTTCCAAACCTGAAGGTTCCTGCTTGGTGAAGACACAAAGCTGTTTCCGCAAATCAGACACATTAAATATCAAATTTCCGTGTGGTTTTGAAACGGACCAATCAAAGAACGAGCCACAGATTCAGGTTGCCCTCACACAGAGGAGCAGGTGGAGGTGGGGCTACGTACTGACGCGCTGCTGGAGGCGCTCTCCTCCTAGTTGTTGGTGGGCAGAAGCAGGCACGTGCAGAGGGGGGTGCGATGGGTGCTTGAGCACCTGCCCTTTTGCCCTTTGCTGCCCAAAGTGCCCTTTTTCCAAACGCAAAATTTTCTTCATTTTATTTATTTTAAAAGTTGTAAAGGCCCTTTTGTGAAGGTCTGCCCGATCAAACTATTAGTAAAATAAATTAATAATAATTTCGCAGTAAATAAAATAACCCACATTATGACCTTTCACCTGATGACCTCATCCGTGACGAGCCCTCCCGTTCAGACACGTTAGTGATTCAGCAGCTCTGCCTACAGGACGCCGACTCCGCCCGGTAAGAGGGGTTTGCTGCGATGAGCTTGTTGTGGATTGTTGCAAAGAGCAGCACAGCTGTTGTGTATGTTGCTGTGTGTCGCCTGCCTGTAGAAGTAATATCAGCTGCTACCAGCCGAGAATTGCATCCTAGCATTTCTTTTCTCACCATAAATGACCATTAGCACCCGCGAGGTGCATGCAACTCTCGGGTGGCAGGCAGAATTCGGTACAACACCGGCTAACACGCCGAAGGTAACGTTACTTCTACACTATAAACTAAGGTGCTCAGTGCTCTGTTCACTTCGTTCTGTTTGGGGGAGAAAAGTTTCACGGGCGTCGAGAGGTCTGATCTCTTCTATGTATGCTAATTTGACTAAAATCTTATCTTATCAAAGTGACTTAATAAAAGCCTTGTGCCTTAAAATAAGTATAACAACATTGGTAAAATTCGGGATCCGGCTGGAACACCGTCAAGATGGCTGCTCGGTAGAGAGTCTCCCCAGACAAACGGAGGAATTATCGATTTACTCCCATTCAGCTGAGTAATATTGCCTTGCGAAAGCCAGTTAGAGGGGGTAAGACGACAACAAAGCCCCAACGACAATATAATTAGAAGAGGGAGGACGAAAATCTCCACAAACAGGTCCGGCTAACGAATCGTAGCCTTAAGCTAATAGGACGGAATGGCTAGCCTGGAAATTTTATTAGAAGAACTGAGAGGGTTTCGCCAGGAAACCAAGGAACAACTCTCGACTATTAAAGAGGAAATACGGAATGCGAACGCAAGGATAAGTGAAGTAGAGGAGCGGTTGGAGAAGACGGAGGAGCCGAACCCAGAATACGGAAGAAGTGTTAGCAGAGCTGCTAAAGTTACACGTGAGTCTGGAAGAGAAGCTGGTTGACCTAGAGAGCCGATCCAGGAGGGAGAATGTCAGGATCTATGGTGTTCCAGAGGGGGCTGAAAAGGACTGTGAATCCATGGTTGTATTTGTGGAAACTTTACTTAAAGAGGGTCTCGGTCTGGAGGACAGCGGGCCTGACATGCAGATTGAGCGGGCACACCGGGCGCTGGGATCGCCGCCACCGGAGGGAGCGCCGCCACGGTCTATCGTCGTAAAGTTTCTGAGTTTCAAATATAAGGAATTGTTGCTTCGGAAGGCTTGGCAGCGAAAGGGATTTGTTTGGCGTGAAAAACAAATAAATCTGGATCATGATTATCCACCAGCCATCCTCAGAAAGCGCAGAGAGTACACGGAGGTTCGGAGGGTCCTGAAAGAGAACGGGGTTCCGTTCCAGACTCTCTTCCCAGCGAGGCTGCGAGTAAAACATAAAGAAGGATCCAGAACCTACGACACCATAGAGGAAACCACCGAGGACCTGGCAAAGAAGGGCTACAAAGTTAAAGTCATCAGATCTCCAGCATCCCTGAAGGAGCAGATTGAGCGGCTGTCCTGGAGCAGAAAGGAGGGAAGGAAACAGAAAGGCTCCTCCGGTTCTACAAGAGGAGAAAACTACAAAGAGAGGCTCCGGGCTTTCAGAAGAACATCTCCACCTGCGACCTGAGAATTGAAGGATACATCATTTTCCCTCCTTAGTCTTTTCCTCTTACAGATAAGTGTACAGAGGGCCAATTTAAACATGATGGGATTTTAAAAAGGTTGTTTGGGATTCTCTCTTATTTGGGCGCTGCCACCTGTAAGGGCCCTCCCCAACAATATGGGAGGTTTTTCCCTTCTGAGCCGCTTCCAAGAGGCTCAACAGGGTCGAGTCAACAGACCCCCGCTTTGGATGCTGAACATGTTCTATTCTCTCAAGGTTCCTGTTTACATGTTTGTTTTTGGTTCACATGTTCATATTCCGTTTATGTCAGTTCTAGTGAGTGGTGGGGAGCTTCAGGGTCATCAGTGACATGGGGAAGAAACTTACACAAATGGGGAGGACACAGTTAAAGGTAGTTTCTCTCAATATTAATGGCATAAATAATCCAATTAAGAGATGGAGAGTTTTATCTAAACTCAGAAAGGATAAAGTTCAGATAGCGATGCTGCAGGAAACCCACCTAGATGATTCTGAACATGCCAAATTGAACAAGATGGGGTTTAAATCTGTCTATTTTTCTTCCCACGTCTCCGGAAAGCGAAGAGGGTTGCGATTTTAATATCGAGCTCCTTGTGCTATGAACATGTTGCAGAACATAAAGACAGGGAGGGTCGTTATATTTTAATTACAGGAAAAATAGATGGCATCTTGATAAGTCTTGTTAGTGTCTATGCCCCACCAGGTAGCGACTGGTCATTTTACAAGAAAATACTTGAATTAGCAGCAACAAAAAGTCAGGGTGTAATGATCTGTGCTGGGGACTTTAATATTAAATTAAACCCAAATCTGGACTCATCAAATGGGAAAACAAACTCAAAACATATCAGTAAAAGAATGAAAAATATGATGGACGAACTGGGACTAGTGGATGTCTGGAGGGACAAGAACCCAACCAGTCGTGCTTACACACATTACTCCTCTTCTCACAATGTGTACTCAAGATTAGATTATTTCTTCATGTTTAAAAAAGATGTGCATAGACTAAAAAGTTGGGAGATCGAATCTAGTCCAATTTCAGACCACAGCCCAATCTATATCTCCCTTCAACTGGCTGAAAAAAGTAGATCCACGCTCTGGAGGCTGAATACAAACTTATTAAATAGTAAAATTTTTAAGGAGAATATGAAAATTGAAATCAAACAATATTTGGAGGAGAATGATAATAAAGAGGTGGGTCCGGCAGTACTTTGGGATGCTTTAAAGGCGGTAGTCAGGGGAAGAATAATAGCCTTTTCCTCCTACGAAAAGAAAATTAGACAACAAAAACAAACTCAATTGGAGGTTGAGCTGAAAAAACTGCAGGAAGAGCACTCCAAAACGTTCGAGAGGGCAACAAGAGCTAAAATCGAGATAGTGAAAAAAGAACTGAATGATTTAAACATACAAGAAATACAAAAGAAACTTCTCTTTACTAAACAGAAATATTATGAAGCAGGGGGAAAATCTCTGAAGCTCCTAGCATTTAAATTACGAAAACAACAAGCTGATAGAACTATTCACAAAATAAAGAATATATATACAAATGGGGTTGAAACAAACCTAGAAAAGATTCAGAAATGCTTTGGAGATTTCTTCCAAACTCTATACTCCCAGCCCAAATTGAATAATGAACAGCAAATAGATACTTTCCTTTCCCAACTCTATCTGCCCAACATTACAGGCGAGCAAAATGAACAACTAATATCAGAGATAACTGAAGCAGAATTAAGATCGGTGATTAGAAAGTTGAAAGGAGGGAAATCCCCAGGAATGGATGGGTTTGCTGCCGAGTGGTACAGAGAAATGCAAGATCAGTTAGTCCCTGTTTTAGTAAGAGTTTTCAACAATGTACTGGAAAAGAAAATAATCCCTCCCTCATGGAGAGACGTAACTATTTCAGCTAATCCCTAAGGACGGAAAGGATAAGATGGAATCGCGGAAACTACCGCCGATAAGTGTGCTAAATATTGATTATAAATTATTTACTGCCATAATCGCACAGAGATTGGAAAACATCATGCCAGTGATAATCCATAAGGACCAAACAGGCTTCATCAGACAGAGACAGACGCAGGATAACATCAGAAAAACTTTGCATATTTTAAATCATGTAGCTCAACAAAAAATAGAGACTCTTGTACTGAGTCTGGATGCGGAGAAGGCCTTTGACTTCGGTCAGATGGTCCTTTCTCTACAAAGTTATGTCCAGGTTTGGGTTCCACCAGACTATAATAGATGTAATTGCTGCTTTATACAATAAACCATCTGCTAGGATAAAAATTAACGGAGACCTATCTGATCCTTTTACTTTGGAAAGGGGGTACGAGGCAGGGCTGCTGTGTTTCACCGCTCCTCTTCGCCCTTTTCATAGAGCCGTTAAGTCAGTGGATAAGACAGAGGACGGACATAGCTGGAGTTCACATGGCATCCGGGGAACAAAAGCTGTCATTGTTCGCAGACGATTTATTGTTAACCATAACAAACCCAGCTCAAACTCTACCTGTACTTATGGGGGCGATCGAGGAATATGGTTCACTCTCGGGTTACAAAATAAACATTACCAAGACTCAGGTTTTAACAATAAATTATAACCCACAGAACAATGTTAGGAGTCTGTACAATTGGAACTGGGAAGCAGAATCCATAAAATATTTAGGGGTCACATTGCCCAAAGATTTCACTAAGATTTTTGAAGTCAACTATGGGCCCCTAATTTCAAATCTGAAATCAGACATACAGAGATGGAATCTGATCCCTTTCTCAAATTTATACTCCAGAGTGGAGACGGTCAGAATGAACATTCTCCAGCTTCCTATATCTATTTCAATGTCTACCTATCCTGATATCAGAAAGACATTTCATAGAGTGGGAAAGATTAATATCTCAGTATATTTGGCAGGGAAAAAAAGGCAAGGGTGAGGTATAGTACACTGCAGTTAAAGAAAGAGAAGGTGGTTTGGGTCTTCCTAATCTACAGGTTTATTGCCTTGCAGCTCAATTAAGACCTGTGCTCTGTTTATGCTCTCCATCTTACGACGCAAGGTGGAAAGATTTGGAAGGAACAACAGTGGGAGGAAAACCTTTAATATCAGTATTAATGGACAAAGACTTACAAGAAGGGCTGAATATATCACATGGGTCAATATTACACACTATGCTGGATTCTTGGAGTAAGGTCATTAAAATTTGTAAATTGGGTAACCAGATAAAAATACTCAGATGGTGTGCATTTGATTCAGCGTTTAAACCAAACAAGATTGATGGGAGATTTAGAGGATGGATCCAAAAAGGATTAACCACCTACTATAGCTTTACCCAGAAGGGCGTGTTTCTGAGTTTTGAGGAACTTCAGAGATCTAAAAGGTTGGAGAAGGACGACTTCTTTAGATATCTACAGGTTAGGACCTATTTCAATCAAAATATAGGTGACAATTGGGAAACAGCCAAACCAGGACTTTTTAATGTGCTTCTATCCTTGTTGAAGTCAGGTTCATGCAAGAAACTTGTTTCCATACTGTACAATGGTATCCTATCGTCTAAACAAGGTGATACAAACTACATATGAAACAAATGGGTAAAAGAAGGAAATTTATCAATCTCAACTGAAGTCTGGGAACAGATTAATAAATTACACTGGATGACCTCGAGCTCCAACACATGGAGGCTGTTCTGTTGGAAAAACACTTCGTTTTTTTGTAACTCCAGTTCAGAAAAAACATCAGGGCAGCGGAGACACATGTTGGAGACTCTGTGGAACAAGCGGGGCAAATCATCATCACATCTTCTGGGATTGTCCGATTATTAAAGGTTTTGGGAACAAATGTGTTCCCACCTGAATAACATCTTTACTGAAAGGATCCCATGTAAATGTGAATCCCTATATTTAGGAAACATTTCACTTGATAACTGGACTCTGGAAGATAAAAAACTGCTGTTGGTGCTCCTGGCAGCAAGCAAAAAGACAATCACTAGAAAATGGTTGAAGCCTGAGGCTCCTACTGTCGAGGACTGGTTCAAGATTGTACAGGACATTTACATTCTGGAGAAGATATCTTTTTCTGTCCAAGGCCGAAGGGAATTATTCTTCAAGATCTGGTCTAAATGGACAAACTATATAAAACCAGTAATTCCTGTGGACTAAATATGTCTATTACCTGCAAGTACTGTCTCTCTGTGTAGTGTACTTTGGCTCAGGGTTATGGCAAACTCACGCTCTTGATTGTGTTTTTCCCCTAACATAAGAAAACTCAGACCTGCCCCCCACCCCCCCCACTCACTCTTCTGTTACGGATGTTCTGTACTGGTTGGGCTTATGTTATTCATTCTCATACTTCCAATGTGGTGGAAGCTGGATTGTATAAAACAATTGTACTTTGCCTTTCCAAATAAAAAATTAATTTAAAAAAAAAAAAAAAAAACATTGGTAAAATTCTGAGCCTATTCCTCTGACATACAGCCTTCAGCCCTTTAAAAAATCATTAAATTCAGAACAGTATTGAATATAACATTTGACAGCAGCAGTAGTGTTTACAACAGCTCATCTACAATAAAAACGCAATAACTGGAAACACATATGAAAATATCAGTGCCGATTTAAAATAAATAATATTCCTGTCATCAAAGCAAAGCGTAAAGAAGAAATGGCCTATAAGATTTCAGAAAAATGTTAAAATTGTTAAAACAAACATAGGATATATATTAGCTAACACAATTATGTGACCATGTAAAGATTGTTGAGTGTTTGGGACCAGCTCACAGTGACTGAGCTGCTGTAATACTGCACTACCACCAGGCTGACTACTGGGGAGACACTCACAGAGCTGCACACTAAGAGCTGCAGGTGGAGGACATAAACTAAACATGGTTGGTTACATGGTTGTGCTCTGTAAATTAAACAATCTTTTTATGGTCACATAATTGTTTAATCAGCTAATATATATCCTATAGTTGTTTTAATATCTGTAGGCCTAGTCACAGATCACCTCCAGTAGTATCAGCAACCCCTCAACAGCAAAGTTCCCTGTAAGTGATGTCAGCCCAGTGTTTTAAAGCTACAGTTGGGTATTCCCTGTTTCTTTTTTGCATCACAGTATTTGCTGATGTATCGATAGAGAAGCATCTGTATATGTGTGTCAACAAGGAAAACATAATAATATATATCTGTCAATAGTATGAGAAGAGTCCTATTTAAATACTTGTTCCATGTGCCCTTTTTATACTTTGAGCACCTGCCCTTCCAAAGGTCTCTGCACGGCCCTGGGCAGAAGCAAGGAGGCCGGAGCTTTACAGCGGGACTTGGGATGCTTGGTCTGGGAGTCCTCATACTCCTCCGCCAGGGCAAGCAGGTTGCGCAACCTGTATGAGGAGGAAGTGAAATTAGCTGCCGCGGTGATGTCACCTGTCAGTGTGTGCCAGTCTTGTGGACCTCATCACAGCTGGCCTGAACATGCTGCAGAGCCTGAAGGATCGGGGTCTGAGTGAAGACTGGCAGAGACAGACACAATCAATCAGCTATTAGTTAACCTCCTGAAGCGATCAATAAGCCTGTGTGTGTACTGTCAGCCATCCTTGGTGTTGCTCAGACTCAGTTTCATGTTGTCCATGAGCTCCAGGATCTGTTCCAGGTTCAGCTAAGCCAGTTTACTGCTGTAACTGCGAAGACTGAGGACGGAGACACAGCCACTGTTCAACGTCTCTGTCTGTATGTCCCCGGCCCAGTGAGCAGATCTCACCCCTGTCTCAGTCTGTCCGACCCTGTCTGACCTAAAACGAGTGATCAGGTGTGTTCATGTCATACTTCTCTCTGCGGAGCAGCAGACAGGACAAGCCAAGGCAATCACAGAGAATCTGGTCGGGCCTTTAAACTAATTCAGTTAGGCCTACTGTTTATACCAAACTCCATTTTATTTAGAGAACACACTCACACTCTGGCATCGGAAGATGTCAACAATGACTCACTGGGATGAACAATGACATTGATATGCTACGCAATTAACAAGCTCTTTTCTGCGACTTTATAAAACATAACCTACTGCTTTTGGAGAAACTCAGGGAGCAGACAGGGAAAGAGAGGTGGGGAAAGCCGGTGTGTTTGCAGTGAAAGCCCAGAGGTAATGGTGTGTGTGAGAGCAGGGAGAAGTCGAGGCAGATGCAAAGAAGGTACATTTAGTTACTTTTAACAGATATTGCAATTGTAAGTCGCTTTGGATAAAAGCATGAGTTAAATGACTCATGACATGGAATACACTCCACCTGGTTCACTACTGGCCCCACCGCCCTTTCGGCGCTAAAGTCTGCTTACTTTGCTTGGTGTGTATGAGGCAGATGCTGCAGCATTATATTAAACTAACTTACACCAAAACTTAAGCAGAGATAAAAGAACCTGTAAAGTTGCAGCTTATCAACGTCGCCACCAGTACGCCATTGTCAGTGTAACTTTTTATTTTAACTTTATTGAGTGAATTCAAGTCATTTTTTTACAGCTTGTGTTAAATGCTTTTATTATTGTGGCGACTGGGAACTCTGGAGTAGCCCACAGTTCATAGCTTGTGTTGTGCTTTATTGTTTGGATTCACTGTTATTTTGTCCTATAAAGTTCCACTGAAGAAGATATAGTGCTTTCACTTCCCCACAATGTGACAATGGTTGTATTAGGCCTACAGTTACTTATAAAATGAATCATTCAAGCATTAGAACTGTGTTTCATGCTTATTCAGTTTATAGTTAACATTTGGGGGAAAAAAACATTTCTGGCAGCATCAAATATGGGGAAAATATAATTGTCCCAGTTAACAAATTAAGGACGGGAGGCTTGAACTTCAAATTGTCTCTGATATATAATCCAACAATTTAGCATCATTTCATGGCCTATAGCTGGTCAATTAAATTCCAAATATTACCAGTTATATTTTCGAAGTTATAGCTGTTGTCTAACAAGTAAATGCAAAAACACAAACTTTCATCCACTAGATGGAGCCATAGCCTTTGTAATGTGCTGCAAATACACCAGAATATAAGCACAAATTTTTAACTAACTTGTAGTACTGTAGTTAAATTGCACAAACTTTTAATTTGCAGATTATTTAGACTATTAACTATACAAAACATAATACAACCACAGGGCTGTGGTAACATTTTGACATCGTGTTAATTTTTGATGTGAGTTTTACTGGCCCTTGTCTTGTCAGAATAGGTCTGCTGAGTAACCATTTGATGTGTAGGTGGGCATGGCGTGTGTTTGGTTTGCGAGATTGAGTGTGATGTAGCTTTAGTGTATAGACGAGTTCAAAGCTAGCTGCCATTAACGTGGCCAAGTTGTCTATATACTTTCCTTGAAGCATCTAGTTTCAGAATCTATGAACTTTGGCTGAGCAATTGCTGCTACTGATGATCATGAAATGGTTTTGTACAAGCAAATGTATACTTATTTGGGTTAGTCTATGCCAGGGGTATTCAATTAGAATTCAAAGAGGTCCTGTTAGATATATTTAGACATAACGACTAATTTGCGTTATCATTCAGTGCCATAACGTAGCTATAGTTGTATCAACATATATGTTTTTAGTCAACAACTGACTATATTTCAACAATATTCAGTTTTCACATCAAACTATATAATAAATAATAAATAGGCTACTCTAATAATAAATTCTAAATTTAAACTAAAATAAGGAGCCTATTTAAAAAAAAAAAAATGAAATAGGGTAGCTTGAAGTGATGAAGTGTTCAGGGGTCCACAGTTTCCGATGAAAAAAACGTTTTGCTACGTTTTGTCTGAACTCGCCCCAGGTGTAGGCGAGTGGATAGTGCCACGGATAACCTACCAAAGGAGACCGTCGTGTTACAGCTACGTGTGGATACGCTACTCCATCACCAGTGCACAACGTCGTTGATAAGCTCGTCACCATCAAGCTTGAATTTTTTCTAGTGTTGTGTCGTTCAATGAACATTTCGCTCATAAGACCTAATCGTGTGTAAGACTCTGGAGGAACGGGCAGTCTCAGTGAGTAATTCGTTCATTTTCAAGCATGCTTGAAGGATCTTGACTCTTTCACTCGTTCACTCGTCACACGACAGCTGCATGGGCCACCCGCCAGCACAGGAAACAGCATTGATTAGTTCATGATTCTCCACTGTCTGATTGAGTTGTTCATTTGTCATGTGACAGCTCGGCTACAGGGCTGTGGTAAGCAAGCATCACAGGAAACAGAACTGATTAGTTCACAACTCATAGCAACTGTGGGTCTCCAAGTTTGAGTCGTTCTTCTGTCACGTGAGAGTTCCTACTGTGGAGCAGGAATGAACTACTCGTTCATCGCTCACATGGATCCTCAGTCTTTCATTCATTCAGAAGGCTGAGTGACTGCCGGCGCCGGAGAATGAGAGGCAGGTCGGTTGTCAGGTACCAGTCACTGTACTGACATATAGCTATTTTGTTAATTACGTGACATTTAATAAAGCATATTATTACAGCGCAGTGATGTTGTGCTAAGTTATAGTTTTAACACAGCCGTACGGTAACTTTAGTCCTGCTAGTGTTAAAGCTGATGTGAGCTGTTCGCTCCACTTCAGAGCCCTGACAGGGTTATAATTACCTCCGAGGACGTCTCCTCTCCAAAACAAACAGGCTCGGTCATTAAAACATTAACACAACCACATAGCACCGTTAGTATTAGCCCTGTGGTGTGTTACAGCTGATCCAGGCCCGTCAGTGAGCGCAACGTAACTCTTACTTTTTATTTACCAACAGAGCCATGCTGTTGTTTCACAGCTCCTGTCCTGTGAACAACCTGGCCGTGTTTGAGGGGATGTGCTCATGATTGTTTCTCTTTCTCTGCTGTATGCATGCATGCGCGCACACACACACACACACACACACACACACACACACACACACACACACACACACTATGTGTTAATAATTCTTTGTTCCTTTGTTTACTCCTTTCTTTACATAGTTGAATGTGCTGACAACAAAATCACACAAAAATTATCAATGGAAATCAAATTTATCAACCCATGGAGGTCTGAATTTGGAGTCACACTTAAAATCAAAGTGGAAAACCACACTACAGGCTGATCCAACTTTGATTAATGTCCTTAAAACAAGTCAAAATGAGGCTCAGTAGTGTGGCCTCCACGTGCCTGTATGACCTCCCTACAGCATGCTCCTGATGAGGTGGCAGATGGTCTCCTGAGGGATCTCCTCCTATAGACCTGCACTAAAGCATCCGCCAACTCCTGGACAGTCTGTGGTGCAACGTGGCATTGGTGGATGGAGCGAAACATGATGTTGCAGATGTGCTCAATTGGATTCAGGTCTGGGGAACGGGTGGGCCAGTCCATAGCATCAATGCCTTCCTCTTACAGGAACTGCTGACACACTCCAGCCACATGAGGTCTAGCATTGTCTTGCATTAGGAGGAACCTTTTTATATACAGTCTATGGGAGGAACCCAGGGCCAACCGCACCAGCATATGGTCTCACAAGGGGTCTGAGGATCTCATCTCGGTACCTAAAGGCAGTCAGGCTACCTCTGGCTAGCACGGCTGCGCGGCCCCCCAAAGACATGGCACCCAACACCATTACTGACCCACCGCCAAACCGGTCATGCTGGAGGATGTTGCAGGCAGCAGAACGTTCTCCACGGCATCTCAAGACTCTGTCATGTCTGTCACATGTGCTCAGTGTGAACCTGCTTTCATCTGTGAAGAGCACAGGGCGCCAGTGGTGAATTTGCCAGTCTTGGTGTTCTCTGGCAAATGCCAAACGTCCTGCACGGTGTTGGGCTGTAAGCACAACCTCCACCTGTGGACGTTGGGCCCTCATCCTACCCTCATGGAGTCTGTTTCTGACCGTTTGAGCAGACACATGCACATTTTTGGCCTGCTGGAGGTCATTTTGCATTTTCATTTGTTAACATTTCTTGGTGGAAGCTAATTTTCAGAACATTTTTTGCAAATGCTCTCAAAAAGTGATGGGGACAAAATCAGCCATTTCAAAATGTCCCCAGTGAGACCTATGGCCTTGTCACAGAGGAAGCTGGAAGCAAGCAAGAGTTGCTGGCAGAAGAGATTTCGGATGTCACTGTTGCCCTGGAGGAACACATCATTATGTACAACCTCAAAAATGTTGCTAATACCTTTGCAATACCATAGACCAGAGGTCCGGATCCGGACCCAGCCGCTGTCCTCTCCGGACCGCCGACCTACAGCCAATTTATTATTGAGACTTACTACCTCGTGACGGAGCGTTTCTATTTTAACTCGCGTAGCTTTTCTAGCTTTTACTGTACTGGTTTAGCAGCCCAGGAAACTCACAGACCAATCGCATGTGCTCCATGTCGTCTCATGTGACGCTGCTCAGCCAATCAAATCTGTGCATTCGAGTCGAGTCCGCGTCGAAACACTGGAGGCGTTTTGGAAACGCACACGGAGAGAGGAGGCGAAAAAGAAAACATATTTCACAAGAATGTAGAGATTTTTACATGCACATTCCTCCCACGGGCCGTTTAGAACCAGAATATCTCGTAGATCTGCAATGCTAGCTTGCAGGACAAGCTAGAGCTCACGTTTCTCACTGAACAAGAGAAAGTAGGAAAGAGGTTTATAAAAGGGAATGAAAGAGAAGAGGAGGCATTCTGTTGTTGCAACAGAGCTGTTCATTTGATGAGTTGAGTGTTTATTATAAAATTGGTTAAGACTACACTTCATTACTTCAAGCTACCATTTTTATTTCATTTTTTTAAAAAAAGGCTTTTTTAGTTAACTTAAATTTAATTTGATTCGGACCTTTGCTTCGGGAAATTTTCTCTAGCAGGACCTCTTTGAATTCTAATTGAATATCCCTGGTGTAGTCCTTTTAAGCTAATGAGATTATTTTTTTTGGATTTTGATGTACGAATGAAATGCTTGTAATAATACAGAAAGGAGGTGGTTCTCATGTTGCTTATTAATATTAATTTCTTACTGCCCTGTGAAAGCTTGTTTTAATCTGCATGGACATTATTTCTGTTATTTGTAACCTAACTGCATTACACCTGCCTCGACTTCTCCCTGCACTCACTCACACATACACTTTCTCACTGTAAACACACCAGCTTTTCCTTTGTGCATTTCTTTTTTTAAAGTCATGGTATAGGTCTGAAATTTCATTCACAATGGTCTTAAGAAGGTCTTAAATTTGACCAGGTGAAAGATGCAGAAACCCTGATATTGTTCAATTATCTATACTACCTGACTTAACAATTTGCATAGTGTGGAACTTCTTATTTTAAACCATCGTTATTAGCAATCTTTATTGGCTTATGATTCCATAAAACTCCACATTTAAAGTGCCCATTCATATTTAAGTAAAAGTGCTGCTGATGGAATAAAATTATGCATAGTTACTTTTTCCACAAAACACAGTAGTAAATGGAAATTTTATTTAGCTCAAGAGATTCAAGTTATTATCACATAACACAAAAAAATCTCATTATGAATCTGGAAATAGAGAAAGTTCAACATTATTGCAAAAGAGAATGAAAACAAATTGATTATCAAAACTGTTGCTGGTTAATTATCTGGTCAAGCAGTCAATTAGTATGTCTATTGAGCTTGCAAGATGTGCCTTATTTTGTGTCTGTTAAATGTAGAAATGACGGAAGGTGTTGTGAGAAGATGATACTAATAAAGAGAACTTGAATTGTAATATTGGAGTTGTGTTTGTATTTTTCAGGACTACTATCTGAAAATGGGCATTTTGTAAATATTAAGTTGACTCATAGTAATTTTGTTGAGTGAGTTTCCGTTAGTATTTGAGTCTAGCACAAGTAGATTTGAGTAGATTAGGGAGTAGATTTCCCTCAGTAAAAGTTGTGCACAGTTACATTTATTGAGTAAAGAATTAATTTTTTTAAGCATCAGTGAATCAATGTAATTCAGTACATGGAAATTAAAGTTTTTTTAAAAATATGTATTATATTTAAGTTTACTCAAAAATATTATTACCAGTACTCAGGGCTGGACTGGTAATCTGGCATACTGGGCAAATGCCCGGAGGGCCAACGCACCTTCGGCCGGTGTAATGTAAATTATGCATTTCTACAACTGTTTTTTAAAAATGGGCCAACGACCGGCCCAATCACATCTGCCCCTGCCAGGCAGAGGAGGAGGAGACATGTGTTTAGCGAGTGACAAAGTGACAGGGCCGAGTGAGAAAGCAGGAGCAGAGTGGAAGTGAAGCGGTAAGCATGAGTAGCTCAACCTGTAGGGAGGGAGCAGGAAGGGTGGGTCATTAGCTGGAGACGCAGGGGACATGTAGGCTACCCACCACTTTTGAAGCATTTGTTAAAAATGTTCTGAAAAATAGCTTGAACCAAGAAATGTTCGAAAAGTTAAAAACAATAATAAACTACCGATTACTGCATCATTTTCTATTATATTTTTATATTCTGTATTGTCACCTGCCACCTGAATTTTGTGATTCCCTGGTGTAGAAATTAAGTATTTAATGCTCAAAATCTTCTGGGGGAAGACCCCCAGACCCCCCAATCAACTATTTCATTAATACATTTTTTTGCGTCAACAGTAGGCCTATTAAAATAGATTCTCTTGTCATGACCCCAATCTTGTGCAATGTTATGTCTCATGGGCTAAGTGTTTTGTCACACCCCTAATCTGAGCCCTTAAATGGAAGGATGGTGTATTGGCGAGGGATGTCCCATTTTGCCAGGCCCAGTCAGGCCCTGAATTTGGATATTCCGTGATGTTGTGACCTAATAGACTCTTAACAGAATGGACTATGCAGAATTAAAATAAGTTATTAGTATTGTCATAATCTAATTCATTTTGGACATCAGCACAGACAAAGAGCTTGTTGAATTTGCACAGTGTTTTATTTGCTTTTCAGTCAAAACCAAAGAGCTTTTCAACAAATGATCCACATGTGATGGTCTTCTGCTGCAGCTCTCTAGTGGTACTGCCTTCCCAGGGAGGACACCACCACAGCCAGGAACTTCTGAAAAGCTGCCTGGACATCACATGTGAACTCTTTGCCCAACTGAGCAGCAACCACAACGGTCAGGCAGTCAGACAGCAGCTGCAACACAACGAGCATCAGAAAACATCAACAACATGAAAGGTGGGGCTCTTTTTTAATAATAGCTGAATATGAAAAAGTAGTCCAGTCTAATTTAATCCTTGTAGCATTACCTTGAAATTGTCAGGGTCCACGTGCAGTTTCTCTGAGTGCAGCACACTCAGCTCGGCATAGGTTGCCTTGATGTTGTCCATGTTCTTCACAGCCCGGTCCAGACCGTGGAGGACGACTGTCCCGTGAGCTGCGACCTTCGGATTTCCAGTGATAGCAGCGGCGTTGTAGAGGTTTCCAAAGCTGCCGAAATACCTCTGAGTCCAGGGGTAGACGATCAGACACCTGAAGAAACGTGTTAAAACATAAATGTTACAGGGTTAGATTAAGAAATGAAATCTGTGTGCCAAGAAAATGAACATTTGTGCATATAGTACATGACTAATAATCCTTATACATTGTTAATGCAAAAACAAAACAAAACAAGGACGTCTCACCTGCAAAGAGCTGCAGGGCCCACCACTTCATAGTCCATCTTGGAGAAGATGTCCTGGATGGTGGCACGCTCAAAGTCTGTCCATTCGACCATTTTGGTGGGTCTAGATTGTCCTGTACGGGTCTGTAGATCCTGTGCTCACCGCCACCAGATGCAGCTTTTAAAGCAAACCTGCTCCCCTCCCTGAAGCATGCGATTGCATGGGTGGTGGGCAGGACAAGTGCTGCGGATCTGCAGCAATGATAAGGATATCTGCACCCCTTAGATTGTTTCTGAGGCTGAAACACAAACTAGTTTGGGGGTAGTGGTTCAGCACAGTTATCTCTATATTTGTCCAGTGTCAACATCCATGCTCTAAATGCTGCTATTTGAAATGGGAACGGACTTGCTGTATTGCCTATTTGTGTGAGACAGTGTCTACACAGAGTTAAATGAAAGATCACTTCTCGTACATTAGCTTTATTCTTTGCCCAATGTAGCAGGGGAACTTGCCTAACAGGATTAACTGTGATCTTGAACAAGATAAAATGTGTGGCCTTATTTATCTCTTCACCTTGTCTACATCCAGAAGCTTTTATTTCCAAAACAATTTCCATTTGTGTAAGGCAGCAATTTATCACTTCTTACTAGATATCAGCTGAACACTGGAAAACAGCTTATCTATTTGCTCTATGAGTGGATCCACCCTTACAGTGTAGTGGGTTAGATAAGCCTTTGAAACACACCATGTATTAGCAGGAACACAAAAATATACTTCAGTCATATGTTGGGAGACTTCCAACTGATAAAGAAAAGTATTAATATTACTTGCTTGCAGAGCTTAGATTTGAAATCTGTTAGAATTAGGCCGGCTTGGTCTCTGCATGTTTGAAAATTTGGAACTAAGAAATGGCTTTAGTCTGTCATACCCTCAATAATAACTGTATTCATACAATGATATGAACCGTAATATTTATTTTATCTGTGGGAAATGAGTAAACATGTTCTTCTGCAGTAAATGCTGATCCATTAAACTACAATGGGCCTACATGGATCCTTGTGCATTGACTTGCCAATATAACACTTACAATTGCACATATTTGCCTACAATCACCACAACATTGATAATTCGAGGTATAGTTCAAGAGGCACCCTGGGAAGATTTTTTTTATCTCATACAAACTGCAGCCCATCACTTGGACCGCCTTTCACATCCTATCTTGGAGGAGGTCCTGGGTGTGCCCCTGCTCTGTTTCAAGTATAAAACCCCTACAGTTTGGGCTCATCACCGCATTCAGCTATAGTCAAACAAAGGCAAGATGACCAGTCTCTCTGCTAAGGACAAGGACACAGTCAGAGCCTTCTGGGCCAAAGTGTCTGGAAAGGCGGAGGACATCGGCGCGCTGATGCTATCACCAGGTAAATATGAGCTCAAACTAAGTGATGTAACCTGTTCATACAAATCTTCTTAAGGTATTTAAATCAACATGTTTCTTACTCGCTTATTCACTTACTCACATTTCTTACCCAGGATGCTGGCCGTGTACCCGCAGACCAAGACTTACTTCTCCCACTGGAAGGACCTGAGCCCCACCTCTCCCCAGGCGAGGAAGCACGGAGGAGTTGTGATGGCTGGAGTTGCAGATGCTGTGACCAAAATTGATGATCTGAAAGGAGGTCTTCTGGGCCTCAGTGAGCTGCATGCCTTCACTCTGCGTGTGGACCCTGCTAACTTCAAGGTGCACAGCCTAAGTTATTAAAAGATAATAACCTGTGATTTGTATGAAGTGTTGCTCAAACTTAGGGGTTCGGGGGTTCCAGACCTGCAACAGGTCCGTCTGCTTTCACCATGCATGCATGTCCCCATGTGCTGTGTAGATGATGCCGTTCCATTCAGATACAAATATCGTTGTTCAAACAGGCCTATGTATGTGAAGATTGGTCTGAGCATTAAAATGTTACAGCCAAAGTATTGTGACAGATGTGTGATGTTATATGTAACATCTGTGTGAATGTCCTCTGTTCACAGATTCTGTCCCACAACCTCCTCGTGGTCCTGGCCATCACGTTCCCCAGCGACTTCACCCCTGAGGTCCATGTGGCTATGGATAAGTTCCTGGCTGCCTTGGCTCTGGCCCTGTCTGAGAAATACAGATAAACAGCAGGAGAAGATGACTGAGACTGCAGCATGAGCTTTCTTTGCATAATGATTAATAAATGCATGGATTCAAAAAGCAAAACAAGAATTGTTTATTTGTGGTGTCTTTGTAATGATGTGTGTCCTGTGAGAGGAGATCAAATGTCAACTATTACAGCACAAAACAGACTTAAATACAAGCAAGTTAAATCAACATTAGAGTTGCAACAATTTGTCGATTCATCGATTAGACAATGATAAAAAATTAATCTTAAACTATTTTGACCTTCGATTATCATTGTTATTTTCATGCAAAAACTCAAAACATCCTTTGCTTCCAGTGTCTCCAATGTTCTGTGTTATTGATATTTGAATATCTTAGGACTGTTTGGCTTACAAAACAAGACATTTGAAGAGTTATTTAGGATTCTGGGTTGTGATGGACATTTTTCACTATTTTAGTTTATAAATATTGATATTTTATAGGCAAAATGATTCACTGATTAATTTACAAAACAATAAGGTAATAAATAATGACCACAATTGTTGGCTGCAGCCCTACATAACATAATGTTAAACATAGAGGGACATTGGGATCGGATGTAACATTTTCATATTTCCTTTTTTTTTTAAAAAAACAAAGAAAATAGAAAATACATAAGATAGTAACATAAGTCATCTCTTTGCTCAAATCCTTAATTTTATTTTGTGATGTCAAAAGTTTTCTCCTAATATCTGAATAAAGGATCTCTCTGTGTGGCGTAACATGGGACAACTGTCAGTCATGAAGGAGTTCCTATTAAATAAGCCTATTGTTGTTATTAATTTTAAAAAGATAAAACATTGAAATGTTTGATCAATTGTTCATGAAACAGAAGACCACAAGGACAACTGCCTGAAATAAAACAACAGCTTTAAATATAGTAAACCTGCCATGTACAAACTTTTTCATTTAAATTCTACTTTTCTTTTCTCTCTTCAAGTGACTGAACCAGAAGCCAAATCATGAGCAGAGCTATTGAACTACAGTTAGGCAACCTGCCCTATGTTTCCTCTGTAACTATAATATCAATAATAATAAAAACAAGACATTATTTATTTTAGTCAAAGGTTAGGAAATGGTGGTTCATCTTAAGTAGCTCCAATTTCTCATCTGGAAAATCTTATTAAGATAATTTATGCACTTTTAGCACATTTCATCAGCACTATTGTTCCCCTCTATATTTCATTTGTCTAAAGATCAGTCTTGAATATTTTCTAAATCACAAATTCATTATTTTTCATGTTTACATCTATTTATATATTTGTAGATAAACAACTTGTTGAATTTGCTAAATGTTTTATTTGCTTTTGAGACAAAAACAAAGGCATTTTAATTCATATATATAAACACATTTATTATACACATAAATATTGTTTATTATTGTTGTAATTATATTTTCCAAAACAACATATGGTCATTTTTTTATTAGAGAGAACACCAGTCATAACTGGATGTTAAATAGTTTTTGTTTTTAAATAAAAACAATGGTATACAATATAAATCAAAGCATATTATTATTATTATTATTATTATTATTATTATTATTGTTGTTGTTGTTGTTGTTGTTGTTGTTAATAGTATTTCTTTTTTAAATTTCTTTACTGGTGTACTAGGAGAAGTATTGGTGTTGTTATTATGTTAATTATGATTACAAGCTTTAAATAATACGTTGGTTATTCGGTGATGTTGTGACCTAATAAACTCAGAATACAATGGAATAATTCAGAATTAAAATTAGTTATTAGTATTGTCATAATCTAATTCATTTTGGACATCAGCACAGACAAAGAGCTTGTTGAATTTGCAAAGTGTTTTATTTGCTTTTCAGTCAAAACCAAAGAGCTTTTCAACAAATGATCCACATGTGATGGTGTTCTGCTGCAGCTCTCTAGTGGTACTGCCTTCCCAGGGAGGACACCACCACAGCCAGGAACTTCTGAAAAGCTGCCTGGACATCACATGTGAACTCTTTGCCCAACTGAGCAGCAACCACAACGGTCAGGCAGTCAGACAGCAGCTGCAACACAACGAGCATCAGAAAACATCAACAACATGAAAGGTGGGGCTCTTTTTTAATAATAGCTGAATACGAAAAAGTAGTCCAGTCTAATTTAATCCTTGTAGCATTACCTTGAAATTGTCAGGGTCCACGTGCAGTTTCTCTGAGTGCAGCACACTCAGCTCGGCATAGGTTGCCTTGATGTTGTCCATGTTCTTCACAGCCCGGTCCAGACCGTGGAGGACGACTTTCCCGTGAGCTGCGACGTTCGGATTTCCAGTGATAGCAGCGGCGTTGTAGAGGTTTCCAAAGCTGCCGAAATACCTCTGAGTCCAGGGGTAGACGATCAGACACCTGAAGAAACGTGTTAAAACATAAATGTTACAGGGTTAGATTAAGAAATGAAATCTGTGTGCCAAGAAAATGAACATTTGTGCATATAGTACATGACTAATAATCCTTATACATTGTTAATGCAAAAACAAAACAAAACAAGGACGTCTCACCTGCAAAGAGCTGCAGGGCCCACCACTTCATAGTCCATCTTGGAGAAGATGTCCTGGATGGTGGCACGCTCAAAGTCTGTCCATTCGACCATTTTGGCGGGTCTAGATTGTCCTGTACGGGTCTGTAGATCCTGTGCTCACCACCACCAGATGCAGCTTTTAAAGCAAACCTGCTCCCCTCCCTGAAACATGCGATTGCATGGGTGGTGGGCAGGACAAGTGCTGCGGATCTGCAGCAATGATAAGGATATCTGCACCCCTTAGATTGTTTCTGAGGCTGAAACACAAACTAGTTTGGGGGTAGTGGTTCAGCACAGTTATCTCTATATTTGTCCAGTGTCAACATCCATGCTCTAAATGCTGCTATTTGAAATGGGAACGGACTTGCTGTATTGCCTATTTGTGTGAGACAGTGTCTACACAGAGTTAAATGAAAGATCACTTCTCGTACATTAGCTTTATTCTTTGCCCAAGGTAGCAGGGGAACTTGCCTAACAGGATTAACTGTGATCTTGAACAAGATAAAATGTGTGGCCTTATTTATCTCTTCACCTTGTCTACAGCTTTTATTTCCAAAACAATTTCCATTTGTGTAAGGCAGCAATTTATTACTTCTTACTAGATATCAGCTGAACCTAAACACTGGAAAACGGCTTATCTATTTGCTCTATGAGTGGATCCACCCTTACAGTGTAGTGGGTTAGATAAGCCTTTGAAACACACCATGTATTAGCAGGAACACAAAAATATACTTCAGTCATATGTTGGGAGACTTCCAACTGATAAAGAAAAGTATTAATATTACTTGCTTGCAGAGCTTAGATTTAAAATCTGTTATAATTACACCTGATGGTCTCTGCATGTTTGAAAATTTGGAACTAAGAAATGGCTTTAGTCTGTCATACCCCCAATAATAACTGTATTCATACACTGATATGAACCGTAATATTTATTTTATCTGTGGGTAATGAGTAAACATGTTCTTCTGCAGTAAATGCTGATCCATTAAACTACAATGGGCCTACATGGATCCTTGTGCATTGACTTGCCAATATAACACTTACAATTGCACATATTTGCCTACAATCACCACAACATTGATAATTCGAGGTATAGTTCAAGAGGCACCCTGGGAAGATTTTTTTTTTTATCTCATACAAACTGCAGCCCATCACTTGGACCGCCTTTCACATCCTATCTTGGAGGAGGTCCTGGGTGTGCCCCTGCTCTGTTTCAAGTATAAAACCCCTACAGTTTGGGCTCATCACCGCATTCAGCTATAGTCAAACAAAGGCAAGATGACCAGTCTCTCTGCTAAGGACAAGGACACAGTCAGAGCCTTCTGGGCCAAAGTGTCTGGAAAGGCGGAGGACATCGGCGCTGATGCTATCACCAGGTAAATATGAGCTCAAACTAAGTGATGTAACCTGTTCCTACAAGTCTTCTTAAGGTATTTAAATCAATGTGTTTCTTACTCGCTTATTCACTTACTCACATTTCTTTCCCAGGATGCTGGCCGTGTACCCACAGACCAAGACTTACTTCTCCCACTGGAAGGACCTGAGCCCCACCTCTCCCCAGGCGAGGAAGCACGGAGGAGTTGTGATGGCTGGAGTTGCAGATGCTGTGACCAAAATCGATGATCTGAAAGGAGGTCTTCTGGCCCTCAGTGAGCTGCATGCCTTCACTCTGCGTGTGGACCCTGCTAACTTCAAGGTGCACAGCCTAAGTTATTAAAAGATAATAACCTGTGATTTGTATGAAGTGTTGCTCAAACTTAGGGGTTCGGGGGTTCCAGACTTGCAACAGGTCCGTCTGCTTTCACCATGCATGCATGTCCCCATGTGCTGTGTAGATGATGCCGTTCCATTCAGATACAAATATCGTTGTTCAAACAGGCCTATGTATGTGAAGATTGGTCTGAGCATTAAAATGTTACAGCCAAAGTATTGTGACAGATGTGTGATGTTATATGTAACATCTGTGTGAATGTCCTCTGTTCACAGATTCTGTCCCACAACCTCCTCGTGGTCCTGGCCATCACGTTCCCCAGCGACTTCACCCCTGAGGTCCATGTGGCTATGGATAAGTTCCTGGCTGCCTTGGCTCTGGCCCTGTCTGAGAAATACAGATAAACAGCAGGAGAAGATGACTGAGACTGCAGCATGAGCTTTCTTTGCATAATGATTAATAAATGCATGGATTCAAAAAGCAAAACAAGAATTGTTTATTTGTGGTGTCTTTGTGATGATGTGTGTCCTGTGAGAGGAGATCAAATGTCAACTATTACTGCACAAAACAGACTTAAAAACAAGCAAGTTAAATCAACATTAGAGTTGCAACAATTTGTCGATTCATCGATTAGACAATGATAAAAAATGAATCTTAAACTATTTTGACCTTCGATTATCATTGTTATTTTCATGCAAAACTCAAAACATCCTTTGCTTCCAGTGTCTCCAATGTTCTGTGTTATTGATATTTGAATATCTTAGACTGTTTGTTACAAACAAGACATTTGAAGAGTTATTTGGATCATTTTCCACTATTTTAGTTTATAAATATTGATATTTTATAGGCAAAATGATTCACTGATTAATTTACAAAACAATAAGGTAATAAATAATGACCACAATTGTTGGTAGCAGCCCTACATAACATAATGTTAAACATAGAGGGACATTGGGATCGGATGTAACATTTTCATATTTCCCTTTTTTTTTTTAAAAACAAAAGAAAATAGAAAATACATAAGATAGTAACATAAGTCATCTCTTTGCTCAAATCCTTAATTTTATTTTGTGATGTCAAAAGTTTTCTCCTAATATCTGAATAAAGGATCTCTCTGTGTGGCGTAACATGGGACAACTGTCAGTCATGAAGGAGTTCCTATTAAATAAGCCTATTGTTGTTATTAATTTTAAAAAGATAAAACATTGAAATGTTTGATCAATTGTTCATGAAACAGAAGACCACAAGGACAACTGCCTGAAATAAAACAACAGCTTTAAATATAGTAAACCTGCCATGTACAAACTTTTTCATTTAAATTCTACTTTTCTTTTTCTCTCTTCAAGTGACGAACCAGAAGCCAAATCATGAGCAGAGCTATTGAACTACAGTTAGGCAACCTGCCCTATGTTTCCTCTGTAACTATAATATCAATAATAATAAAAACAAGACATTATTTATTTTAGTCAAAGGTTAGGAAATGGTGGTTCATCTTAAGTAGCTCCAATTTCTCATCTGGAAAATCTTATTAAGATAATTTATGCACTTTTAGCACATTTCATCAGCACTATTGTTCCCCTCTATACTTCATTTGTCTAAAGATCAGTCTTGAATATTTTCTAAATCACAAATTCATTATTTTTTCATGTTTACATCTATTTATATATTTGTAGATAAACAACTTGTTGAATTTGCTAAATGTTTTATTTGCTTTTGAGACAAAAACAAAGGCATTTTAATTCATATATATAAACACATTTATTATACACATAAATATTGTTTATTATTGTTGTAATTATATTTTCCAAAACAACATATGGTCATTTTTTTTATTAGAGAGAACACCAGTCATAACTGGATGTTAAATAGTTTTGTTTTAAATAAAACAATGGTATACAATATAAATCAAAGCATATGGTTATTATCATTATTATTATTATTATCAATATGAATATTATTATTACTATTATTATTATTGTTGTTGTTGTTGTTGTTTTTAATAGTATTTCTTTTTTAAATTTCTTTACTGGTGTACTAGGAGAAGTATTGGTGTTGTTATTACAAGCTTCAAAATAATACGTTGGTTATTCGGTGATGTTGTGACCTAATAAACTCAGAATACAATGGAATAATTCAGAATTAAAATTAGTTATTAGTATTGTCATAATCTAATTCATTTTGGACATCAGCACAGACAAAGAGCTTGTTGAATTTGCAAAGTGTTTTATTTGCTTTTCAGTCAAAACCAAAGAGCTTTTCAACAAATGATCCACATGTGATGGTGTTCTGCTGCAGCTCTCTAGTGGTACTGCCTTCCCAGGGAGGACACCACCACAGCCAGGAACTTCTGAAAAGCTGCCTGGACATCACATGTGAACTCTTTGCCCAACTGAGCAGCAACCACAACGGTCAGGCAGTCAGACAGCAGCTGCAACACAACGAGCATCAGAAAACATCAACAACATGAAAGGTGGGGCTCTTTTTTAATAATAGCTGAATACGAAAAAGTAGTCCAGTCTAATTTAATCCTTGTAGCATTACCTTGAAATTGTCAGGGTCCACGTGCAGTTTCTCTGAGTGCAGCACACTCAGCTCGGCATAGGTTGCCTTGATGTTGTCCATGTTCTTCACAGCCCGGTCCAGACCGTGGAGGATGGTTTTTCCATGAGCTGCGACCTGTGGATTTGCATTTATAGCCTCTGCGTTGTAGAGGTTTCCAAACTTTCCGAAATACCTCTGAGTCCAGGGGTAGACGATCAGACACCTGAGGAAACGTGTTAAAACATAAATGTTACAGGGTTAGATTAAGAAATGAAATCTGTGTGCCAAGAAAATGAACATTTGTGCACACAGTGCATGACTAACAATCCTTATACATTGTTAATGCAAAAACAAAACAAAACAAGGACGTCTCACCTGCAAAGAGCTGCAGGGCCCACCACCTCATAGTCCATCTTGGAGAAGATGTCCTGGATGGTGGCACGCTCAAAGTCTGTCCATTCGACCATTTTGGCGGGTCTAGATTGTCCTGTACGGGTCTGTAGATCCTGTGCTCACCACCACCAGATGCAGCTTTTAAAGCAAACCTGCTCCCCTCCCTGAAACATGCGATTGCATGGGTGGTGGGCAGGACAAGTGCTGCGGATCTGCAGCAATGATAAGGATATCTGCACCCCTTAGATTGTTTCTGAGGCTGAAACACAAACTAGTTTGGGGGTAGTGTTTCAGCACAGTTATCTCTATATTTGTCCAGTTCCAATATACACATTCTAAGTGGTGCTATTTGAAATGGGAATGGACTAGCTGTGTTTCAAGCCTATTTGTGTGAGACAGTGTCTACACAGAGTTAAATGAAAGATCACTTCTCGTACATTAGCTTTATTCTTTGCCCAATGTAGCAGGGGAACTCGCCTAATAGACAAAACAAAATGAAACATGTGGCATTATTTATCTCTTCAGCATGTCAACGTCCAAAAACTTTTATTTCCATTTGTGTAAGGCAGCAATTTATTACTTCTTACTAGATATCAGCTGAACCTAAACACTGGAAAACAGCTTATCTATTTGTTCTTTGAGTGGATCCACCCTTACAGTGTAGTGGGTTAGATAAGCCTTTGAAACACACCATGTATTAGCTGGAAGAAATAAATATACTTCAGTCATATGTTGGGAGACTTCCAACTGATAAAGAAAAGTATTAATATTACTTGCTTGCAGAGCTTAGATTTGAAAT